>CM064512.1:2341374-2448512 GCA_032716605.1 Paralithodes platypus
GTATATGTGAGAGTGAGAGAGAAAAAGTGTGTGTGTGTGTTTGTATATATGTGTGTGTGTGTGTGTGTGTGTGTGATAGAGAGAGAGAGTGTGTATATGTGAGAGTGAGAGTGAAAGAGTGTGTGTGTGTGTTTGTATATATATATGTGTGTGTGTATGTGTGTGATAGAGAGAGAGAGAGAGTGTGTATATGTGAGAGTGAGAGAGAAAGAGTGTGTGTGTGTTTGTATATATATATGTGTGTGTGTGTGTGTGATAGAGAGAGAGAGAGAGTGTGTATATGTGAGAGTTAGAGAGAAAGAGTGTTTGTGTGTGTTTGTATATATATGTGTGTGTGTGTGTGTGATAGAGAGAGAGAGAGAGTGTGTATATGTGAGAGTGAGAGAGAAAGAGTGTGTGTGTGTTTTTGTATATATATGTGTGTGTGTGTGTGTGATATAGAGAGTGAGAGAGAAAGAGTGTTTGTGTGTGTTTGTATATATATATGTGTGTGTGTGTTTGTGATAGAGAGAGAGAGAGAGTTTGTATATGTGAGAGTGAGAGAGAAAGAGTGTGTGTGTGTTTGTATATATATATGTGTGTGTGTGTGTGTGATAGAGAGAGAGAGAGAGTGTGTATATGTGAGAGTTAGAGAGAAAGAGTGTTTGTGTGTGTTTGTATATATATGTGTGTGTGTGTGTGTGTGTGTGATAGAGAGAGAGAGAGAGTGTGTATATGTGAGAGTGAGAGAGAAAGAGTGTGTGTGTGTGTTTGTATATATATGTGCGGCCACAGGAAGTGGCCGACAAGGACTATACAACACCAGAAGGAGGAATTATAATCCAAAGCAACCACTTGCGGGATCTGGGAATAACAATAAGCGACGACGCTAGCTTCGACCGTCATATTGATAATACTGTAGCGAAGGCCAGAAAGAATATGGGATGGATTTTTAGAACATTCAAAACAAGAGAACCACGTGCGTTAATAGTATTATTCAGGGCCCTGATACTACCATTGGTTGAATACTGCTGCCAGTTATGGAACCCCACAAACATCGGCCAAATCAGAAAACTGGAGGCAGTACAACGAACGTACACGGCCCGAATCGAAGGACTGAACAACATGGACTACTGGCAGAGACTACAGCATTTAGACATGTACTCATTGGAGAGAAGAAGGGAGAGATATGTAGCAATGTACGTGTGGAAAATAATTAACGAAATGATACCAAATCTGGAAAACGAAGATGAAATTAGGACGACATACAGCAGTAGAAGAGGAAAATTGTGCACTATTCCGCATTTAGTAAGAACAAGGATGAGCTTACAAACCTTGAAAGAGAATTCAATGGCTGTACACGGTCCAAGGATATATAACTGTCTCCCCAAGCAATTAAGAGAACACACAGGCTCTCTCTTAAGTTTCAAGACTAGATTGGACAAATTCCTACGAACAATACCCGACAAACCATCGCTGCCACACTATTACCAAACGTCCGACGGAAACAGCCTGCTACATCAAACCAGAGCGAGGAACTACTGAGGGCGGCGCACGAGCGTGGCCCAGGACTTCGGTCCTAAACTACAATCCAGGAATCCAGGAATCCAGGTGTGTGTGTGATAGAGAGAGTGAGAGAGAAAGAGTGTTTGTGTGTGTTTGTACATATATGTGTGTGTGTGTTTGTGATAGAGAGAGAGAGAGAGTGTATATGTGAGAGTGAGAGAGAAAGAGTGTTTGTATATATATGTGTGTGATAGAGAGAGAGAGTGTGTGTATATGTGAGAGTGAGAGAGAAAGAGTGTTTGTGTGTGTTTGTATATATATATGTGTGTGTGTGTGTGTGTGTGTGATAGAGAGAGAGAGAGTGTGTGTATATGTGAGAGTGAGAGAGAAAGAGTGTTTGTGTGTGTTTGTATATATATGTGTGTGTGTGTGTGATAGAGAGAGAGAGAGTGTGTATATGTGAGAGTGAGAGAGAAAGAGTGTTTGTGTGTGTTTGTATATATATGTGTGTGTGTGTGATAGAGAGAGAGAAAGTGTGTATATGTGAGAGTGAGAGAGAAAGAGTGTGTGTGTGTTTGTATATATATGTGTGTGTGATAGAGAGAGAGAGAGTGTGTATATGTGAGAGTGAGAGAGAAAGAGTGTGTGTGTGTGTTTGTATATATATGTGTGTGTGTGTGTGTTTGTGATAGAGAGAGAGAAAGTGTGTATATAGTACAAAGGAAATCAAGCAACAACATATCTAGTGACCCTTCTAGGTTGCTTGTCCTCCAAAACACTGAGGATCAAGTGTCCAAACAGTGGTTTAGAGTGGGTAAGGGAACATTGGAAAGGAAATTACTGCCCTGGAACTAATGTCCGTGGCAGGATTAGGAAGTTAGTAGGGGACAGATGGGTTAGTAACTGAGGGGGGGATAAAATAAAGTTATTCATTTACAAACGCAGTCAGTCGCGGGTTTGATGCGAGATATTTGTCTAGGCGGAGTTTAAATGAATCAACGGTGATGCAGTCTATAACGTTTCGGGGAAGCCCATTCCACAAGTTGACAACTCGATTGAAGAAGAAATTCTAGATTCGTGTGAGTTAAAAGATTTACCAATAATTTTGCAACCGTTTCCCCGCGTGTAATTAGATTGGTCGATAGTGAAGTACTTACTACAGTTCATATTGTCGATGCCTTTGATGATTTTGAACACTTGAATTAAGTCACCTCTTAATCTGCGCTGGGTTAAAGGAAATAGATTTAATTATCTAAGACGCTCTTCGTATGGTTTGTTCTTTAGGCTAGGTATCATTTTGGTAACTCTACGTTGAACTCGTTCTAGCTTGTTTATATCTTTTTGGTAATAAGGGCACCAGGATTGAACGCAGTATTCCAGAAGAGGGCGGACTAATGAATTGTAAAGGGTTAGGATAACTTCTTTGGATTTATGCTCAAATGACCTGCCTATAAAGCCAATTATTTTGTTTGCCTTCTTAACAACTTCTGAACATTGTTGACTCGGTTTTAGGTTACTCGATATTGTTACTCCCAGATCGGTTTCTCTGTTTACATTCTTAAGCTGAGTGCCATTCATCGAATAGTTTGCTTTCTCATTTAGGTATCCGATATGTAGTACTTTACATTTATCCGCATTGAAACTCATTTGCCAAATTTGGGCCCAACATGACAATTTATCTAGATTGTGTTGCATATCGTCAACTTGTTCTTTTGAGAGTACGCTATTTGCAATTTTTGTATCGTCAGCAAATTTTGAGATTGTACAGGTGAGACCCTCATCTGTGTCGTTGATGTAAATTAGAAAGAGAATTGGTCCTAGTACCGATCCCTGGGGTACCCCGCTACTTACATTGGTCCATTTTGATGCCTTACCGTTTATGACTACTCTTTGCTTTCTGTCGCTGAGCCAATTTTCTATCCATTTCAACACACCGTCTTGTATTCCATGCGCTTTTAGTTTTAGCAGTAAACGTTTGTGGGGGAACTTTGTCAAAGGCCTGAATATGTGAGAGTGAGAGAGAAAGAGTGTTTGTGTGTGTTTGTATATATATGTGTGTGTGTGTGTGTGATAGAGAGAGAGAGAGTGTGTATATGTGAGAGTGAGAGAGTAAGAGTGTGTGTGTGTGTTTGTATATATATGTGTGTGTGTGAGTGTGTGATAGAGAGAGAGAAAGAGTGTGTGTGTGTGTTTGTATTTATATATATGTGTGTGTGTGTGTGTGATAGAGAGAGAGAGAGAGTGTGTATATGTGAGAGTGAGAGAGAAAGAGTGTGTGTGTGTGTTTGTATATATATGTGTGTGTGTGTGTGTGTGATAGAGAGAGAGAGAGAGTGTGTATATGTGAGAGTGAGAGAGAAAAAGTGTGTGTGTGTGTTTGTATATATGTGTGTGTGAGTGTGTGTTTGTATATATGTGTGTGTGTGTGTGATAGAGAGAGAGAGAGTGTATATGTGAGAGTGAAAGAGTGTGTGTGTGTGTTTGTATATATATGTGTGTGTGTGTGTGTGTGTGATAGAGAGAGAGAGAGAGTGTGTATATGTGAGAGTGAGAGAGAAAGAGTGTGTGTGTGTGTTTGTATATATATATGTGTGTGTGTGTGTGTGTGATAGAGAGAGAGAGAGTGTGTATATGTGAGAGTGAGAGAGAAAGAGTGTGTGTGTGTGTTTGTATATATATGTGTGTGTGTGTGTGTGTGTGTGTGTGATAGAGAGAGAGAGTGTGTATATGTGAGAGTGAGAGTGAAAGAGTGTGTGTGTGTGTTTGTATATATATGTGTGTGTGTGTATGTGTGTGTGATAGAGAGAGTGAGAGAGAAAGAGTGTGTATGTGTGTTTGTATATATATGTGTGTGTGTGTGTGTGTGTGTGTGATAGAGAGAGAGAGAGTGTGTATATGTGAGAGTGAGAGAGAAAGTATGTGTGTGTGTTTGTATATATATATGTGTGTGTGTGTGATAGAGAGAGAGAGTGTGTATATGTGAGAGTGAGAGAGAAAGAGTGTGTGTGTGTGTTTGTATATATATGTGTGTGTGTGTGATAGAGAGAGAGAGTGTGTATATGTGAGAGTGAGAGAGAAAGAGTGTGTGTGTGTGTTTGTATATATATGTGTGTGTGTGTGTGATAGAGAGAGAGTGTGTATATGTGAGAGTGAGAGAGAAAGAGTGTGTGTGTGTGTTTGTATATATATGTGTGTGTGTGTGTGTGTGTGATAGAGAGAGAGAGTGTGTATATGTGAGAGTGAGAGAGTAAGAGTGTGTGTGTGTGTTTGTATATATATGTGTGTGTGTGTGTGTGTGTGATAGAGAGAGAGAGAGAGGTGAGAATGTGTGTATGTGTATATGTGTGTGTGTGTGTGTGTGTGATAGAGAGAGAGAGTGTGTATATGTGAGAGTGAGAGAGAAAGAGTGTTTGTGTGTGTTTATATATATATATGTGTGTGTGTGTGTGTGATAGAGAGAGAGAGAGTGTTTATATGTGAGAGTGAGAGAGAAAGAGTGTTTGTGTGTGTTTGTATATATATATGTGTGTGTGTGTGTGTGATAGAGAGAGAGAGAGAGTGAGAGAGAAAGAGTGTGTGTGTGTGTTTGTATATATATGTGTGTGTGTGTGTGTGTGTGTGTGTGTGTGTGATAGAGAGAGAGAGAGAGTGTGTGTATATGTGAGAGAGAAAGAGTGTTTATTTGTGTTTGTACATATATGTGTGTGTGTGTGTGTGTGTGATCGAGAGAGTGAGAGAGTGTGTATATGTGAGAGTGAGAGAGAAAGAGTGTGTGTGTGTGTGTTTGTATATATATATGTGTGTGTGTGTGTGTGTGTGTGATAGAGAGAGAGAGAGAAAGAGTGTTTGTGTGTGTATGTATATATATATGTATGTGTGTGACAGAGAGATAGATAACGAGAGAGAGAGAGTGTGTGTATAGGTGTGAGAGAGAGAAAGAGTGAGAGTTAGTGAGAGAGAGAGAGAGAGAGAGAGAGCGTATGAGAGTGAGTGTGAGAGATCAAAGAGTAGTATTAATTAAGCCAAACATCAATACGTACTCCATAGAGAGCTTCATGTGTTTGGTGTCTTACATATCCCATCCACACCCAGGTCTATATTTAGCACTATGTATATTCTCAGGTACATGGTCCATTGCTGGGGGTGGCCGACTCTAGACAGAAGCCAAACAGAAACAACATTTAAAATTACTATTCTCAGGGTTCGGGACCACTTTCGCGTTCCCGCTCCTGTTTCTCTGTCTCGTCAAGTGGGATAATTATATAATCAGGTAATAATATATGTTATAAGTTAATTTGAGAGATTAGCTGATATATTATGGGTGGATGGGACTCGTTAGCCTTGGTCGGCAACTCATCTAGGGGAGACAACCTTATACAAATCCGGGTGGATGGGACTTGTCAGCCTTGGTTGGCAACCTGTCTAGGGGAGTAAACCTGATACAAATCCGTACTGCTTACCTAAGGGTAAGGCAGGTTAGTGGATGGATTAGCCGAACACCACTATAGAAAAATAGTGCTAACAAGATACATAGAGGGCCTCGGAGTCGGACGGATCCTAAATTGAGTGGTCAATCCTGTAAGTCCTTTACTAAACTGGCTCGGGTTGTCCCTCTCACAGGGAATAGGTCTGCTTGGGGGTATTCTGTGTATGGCCACCCTCGTAAGGGGAGTAAGGCGTCCGGCAATAGATAGATAGATAGATATTTTTTTTTTTTTTTTTTTTTAAGGAGACAATGAACGGAGGAAGGAAAAACAGCATATACCCGGTAGTTTACAATATACTGTATATATACAGTATATATATATATATATATATATATATATATACAACAAGTATATCTCACAAATACACGTGAGCTATTAAATATCGATATACTCCCACCCGGACTCGAACCTACGACATGCAGAGAGAGAGAGACACCTACCTTTTGCCGTAACAGCCACAGCACAGAACAGCAACACACACAGCAAGAGGTGATAGAAATTCTGTATCCAAGTCTTCAGTGCTGCAGCCGATTTTAGTGATGTTAAATGGTGCTGTGCTGTCTTCCTCGCTGCTGTGCTAGAGTTTGTAGCTGATTCTCGTGCTGTTAAATGATGCTGTCCTGCCTTCCTCGTTGCTGTTCTAGGGTCTGTAGCTGGTTCTAGTGCTGTTAAGAGGTGCTGTACTGTCTCCCTCTCTCTCTCTGCTGTGCTAGAGTCTACAGCTGGTTCTAGTGTTAAATGATGCTGTGCTGCCTCCCTATCTCTCGCTGCTGGTTCAAATGCTGCAGTGCTGTATTCTTCTCTCCTTACTTCTTCTGCTGTACCGAGGCTGTTAAAAGCTGTGTTGGTCTCCTGTTCTGTGTTCATTGCTGCTGCTGTGATAAGTCTGTGAAATGCTGCTGACTCTAATGCTGTTTCAGTATCTGGGAATGCTGTTTGGCTGTGTTGTGCTTCATTTCTTTCTTCTGATGTCATAAGGCTGTGAAAGACTGCTGACTCAAATGCTGTTTCAGTATCTGGGAATGCTGTTTGGCTGTGCTGAGCTCCATTTCTTTCTTCTGCTATGCTAGGGCTGTGAAAGACTGCTGACTCAAATGCTGTTTTAGGAGATGGGAATGCTGTTTTGCTGTTTTGGACTGTATTTATGTCCTCTGCTGTACCGAACCTATTCATTGCTGTTTCAAATTGCTGTTCTATCATATCTTCACACTTAAATGCTGTTCTTATAAGCTTGATTGTGCTGTTATGAGCGTTTTTAGAACAGCATGTGCGTTTTGAAGCTTTGTGTGTACTTTTCTGGTTCTGTGTGCGTTTTATAGTTCCATGTACACTTTTCTGTTCTTGTGTGCGTTTTATAGTTCCATGTACACTTTTCTTTTCTTGTGTGCGTTTTAAGTTTCCATGTACATTTTCCCTTTGCTGTGTACGTTTTAAGGGCCTGTGTACACTGTCCTGTGCCCATGTGCGTTTCAAGGTTCCATGTGCACCTTTGACAGTTTCATGTACACATTTGACAGTTCCATGTACACTTTTTATATCCTCATGTACACCATTTCCGTGTACACATTTCGAGTGTCTGTGTACGTTTTTTGAGGCTGTGGTCGTATTTTTCATCTTCCATGTGCACCTAGAAGTTCCATGTAAGTAACAAATATCAAACCATGTACACAAATTTTGCTTAACCCCTTCAGTACCATGACGTAATTGCCATCCTATGCTGGTTACCATTAGACGATTTTCTGCAGCTTATAATCTACCTCTGGGACTCAAAGGGGTAAATACGGACTCAATAAACCCTCTGAATAACACAGGTCCTTCTTAAACTGCATAAAATCATCTAGTGTTAGCTTAGAATCTAACTATAGGACTCCAAGGGGTAAATATGACCTGTATATATATATATATATATATATATATATATATATATATATATATATATATATATATATATATATATATATGACCGAATATGAGGTGGAAGGATGGAGTGAGGAACTACATGAATGAAGGCGGTGCTGGGGGGGGGGGGGGGGGGGGGGGCGTCGACTGACTGGGGACAGAGATGCATGGGGGCGGTTCGTTCGTGGCCACCCCTTCGGGGATCACGGCGTCAGGCAATAGATAGAATATATAGATAGATATTATACAGTATATATATATATATATATATATATATATATATACCGGTATATATATATATATATATATATATATATACATCAGGTGTTAGGTTTTCAATACACCTTAATCATTCAGTATCAAACATTATTGGTTTTAGAATGGTATGAAAGGGCTAAGTGCCCACTTGCGGGTTTCAGGCTATAAGGAAGTTGGAGCCGTAAACATCGATATATAAATTAAGTAACACCCCCGTTCTTAACATTAATCATCAATTACAAACCCTAATGCACTTGAATAAACTAATGAAAGCATATATGGTCCTCCCGGGATTCGAACTCAGGATACCACACCCAGAACATACGCATCTAAACCATTACACCATAAGTAATATATCAACAAACAAACACAAAATTTGGTCTTGGTGGTGAAGGGGGTAATAATTATAGTAAGTTATGAATCAAGTGTTCTAACTAAATCCCTTATGCTTATACTGTATATAAATGGTCATGTTTCAATTAAAATAATATCAACACACGATCACTATGCAACACCAGTCTTCAGTCTATCTTAAATTGCTAATATTATCTTGCCAATCTTGCACGAACCACGAAAGGCTTTTAAGAAATCGTGTTTAGCGTTGAGGCTATCTGGAAGGCACGTAACAAAAGGGGCACTGAGAGAGAGACACGTGTACCTCCTCTCGCGTCTTACCTGGCACTGATCAACCCACCTGCAGCATCCCAGGTTTTATAATTGTTATGCCCCGCGGGACTTATGAGTGGGTGATGCTCGGAATGTTAATCAGCTGCGAGAGAGAGAGAGAGAGAGAGAGAGAGAGAGAGCGTATAACCTTATTTTATCTTGTATATTATTCATTCAATATGTGGCAAGTTAGTCGGAGAGAGAGAGAGAGAGAGAGAGAGTTACAAGGAATAGTTAGTATCTCAGAGACTTTGCGGTCCATTCCGAGGAGATACTCGAAGTGGAAGGAGAGAGACTGTTTAGTGCACTACACTCATAACAGAGTGTGCAAAATGCTATCTACTCTCTTCTTGAACTGCTGTATTGAAGAACTGTTTACAAATTCTGAGGGAAATTTTTTCCAGGTAGAACAGTTCTTATAATTATGTGAAAAAGTTTCCACAAATACTAGTGCTGAACCTTTTCAATTCTAATTTCTAGCCATGGTTGCGTGTTGTATTCATATAGAGACTAAACATTTTGCTATAATCCACGTTGTCAAACCCATTAAGTATTTTAAAAACTTCAATGAGCTGACCTCGTAGTCTGCGTGTCTCCAACGGAAAGAGATCAAGAGCTCTCAACCAGTCCTCATAGCTCAGTCTTCTATAAGCGATGGAATAAGCTTTGTAGCCCTAGGTTGTACTCTTTCTAGTCGAGGTTATCTTTCCTGAGTGCTGGAGACCTGAATTGAACAGTATACTCCAGGAGAGGCCGTATCAGAGCATTGTAAATTGTGAGAACTATTTCCTTATTTTGATACTTAACATTGCCTCTATATATAGCCCAATAATTTCTGAGCTTTCTTCTCTACTTCAATGCACTGCTTGAAAAACTTTAGGTCACTGCTGATCAGAACACCCAAATCCTTTTCCAAGTCAGTCACTTCCAGCGGCATTCCCAATAGTGAATAGCCCGACTAGGGGTTTGCTTGGCCGATATGCATCACCTTGCACTTTTCCAAGTTTAGAGGCATCCGCCATATGTCTCCGACCATTCACCCAGTCTGTTGAGGTCCATCCTGAGCTGTTCAACCCCTTTGGAGTCTGTTGAGGTCCATCCTGAGCTGTTCTCGATCTCGATCTCTATTGATAATGTGTAGGGCGCTGGACTTGCGCATATCACACATATAAGGGTATTAGGGTGGAGGATGGGGGGTCAGGATATAGGATGGGGGGAGCTAAGTGGAGGGTTTATGGTGTGCGTGTAATGTGGGCGAAATGTTAGTTTATTCTGTGTTTGAATGTGTCTAGTGTAGGGCTATTTATTGTATCTTCTGGGAGACTGTTCCAATCCCGTATGTTTCGTGGAAAGAATGAGTGTTTGTAGAAGTCAGTATTAGTGTGGTATGTTTGGTACTTATGAGAATGTGTGTTACGAGTGTTGCGGGTGTTTGAGTTGTGTAGGTATTCATATTTTTTAATGTCAATATAATTGTGTGTGATTTTATACATTACTGTGAGTCTGTGCCTGAGTCTTCGTGTGTTAAGGGTTTCCATGCTTATTTGATTTTTGATACGGGTTGTGATGCCTGGGGTTTGCGTGTAATTGTGTGTGATGAACCTGGCTGCTTTTGTGTTAATTTTTTCAAGTGTGTTAATGTTAAATTGAGTGTATGGATCCCATTACTGCGGCGCAGTACTCCAGTGTTGGGCGAACAAGGGTGTTATAAGCTATGTGTTTGATGTCTTGTGTACAATTGTGTAAATTCCTCCTCAAGAACCCTAGTGTGCGGTTTGCCTGACTTTGTATGTGATGAATGTGGGTGTTGAATCTTAGGTTGGTGGAGAGGTGGACGCCAAGATATTTGTATGAAGGAACTGATTCTAGTGGTTGGTTGTGTAATGTGTAATTGAAAGTGATGGGTGATCGGGAGCGGGTAAAGCGGAGAAGTTTATATTTATCGGGGCGGAAAGACATCTGCCAGGTGTTCTCCCAATGTTCGAGGGCGTTTAAGTCTTGCTGGATAAGTCCACAGTCGTCTCTAGTCAGTATGGGCCTAAACATCAAAACTATCGTCGGCAAATAGTCTAGTAGAAGAGTTAGGTGTTGACAGAGGAAGGTCATTAATATAAAGAAGGAAAAGAAGAGGGCCAAGAACGGTGCCTTGTGGGACACCAGAAGAAACAGGGACAGAGTCTGAGGAAGAGCCGTCAAGAAGTACTCGTTGAGTCCGTTTTGTAAGGAAATTAGTGATCCAGTGAAGAGTAGGTCCAGTTATACCGTAAAAAGCTAATTTATGCTGAAGTCTTTTGTGGGGTACTTTGTCAAAGGCTTTGGCGAAATCGAGGATAATAGCGTCAACCTGTTTAATGTCTCGTCGGTCCAGTTGTTTAGTTATGTCATATGTGGCAATGAGTTGTGATTCGCATGATCTTTTGGGCCGAAATCCATGTTGTGCGTCAGTAAGGATGTTGTTTGCGTCTAGGTGATTCATAATGTGTTTATGTATAATGTGTTCTAAAATTTTGCATGGGATGGATGTGAGTGAGATGGGTCTATAATTCTTGGGGTCAGTCCTGTCACCTGTCTTGAAAAGGGGAGTGATGTTCGCACAAAGCCAGTCAGGTGGAAAGATGCCTGTGTGAAGTGACTGAGTAAATATGCTTTGCAGGATGGGGGCAAGGATTGAGGCACAATTTTTAAGGATAAAGGTAGGGATGTTGTCAGGACCAGTGGCTTTGTTTGTGTCAAGTGTCTCTAGTAGTTTCTGTATGCCGTTAGTCGTTATGTCTAGGTGGGGTATGGGTGGGTAGGGGTTTTCAGGCATGTTAGGTATTTGGTTGTTTTCTTGTGTGAATACTGATTGGAAATGAGTGTTGAGTATCTGTGCTTTGTGTTCTGGAGTGGTTTGTAGAGTGTCATTGTTGTCTTTAAGTGATGTGATGTTGGTGGTATCCTGCCTGCGCGACTTGAAAAATTTGAAGAAATGTTTGGTGTTGTTTCTGACGTTGTCTGCGAGATAAGAAGCTATGTGTTTGCGTTCCGCTTTTATTATGTTTTTGGCAAATGTTTTTTGGTGTGATGTATATGCGGTCCAGTTTTCAGGTGTGTTGTGTGTCTGCGCACGTTTATAAAGTCTTTGTTTTTTGCGATGTTGTCTACGTAGATCCCTGGTGAACCATGGAAGAGTATATCTACTTGATGGGGTTTTTTGTGGTATGTATTTGTGCATGGCTGTATGGATGGTGTGTTGCAAGTTGTTCCAGTTTGTTAAGAGGGGTCTTGTGTGTGGGTCTGTTAAAAAAAAGTCATTTTTGAGTTTAGTCAAGTCTTGTTTGATCGCGTCTAAGTCAGCTCTGGAGTAGATAAAGATAGGTCTTGGTCGCTGTTTTTGTCTAGTTGGTCGGAGATCAGCGTCAACAAGTACAATGTCATGGTCGCTCAGTCCTGGAACAACTTGTGTGTTTGTTATGTGAAGAATGTTGTTAGTGAGAAATAGGTCTAAGGTGTGAGATGTGGTAGAAGGGCCGCCGTCGCCACCGAGGCGAGTTTGTGTTCGTGTTGGCTTGAGTACTGTTTGTGAAAGTGAGAATGTATTGATGGTGTCTATGAAGGTATCGTGTAGTTGGCATCTGTTAGTGTGGGGAATGCTAGGATCAGGAGTGTCAGCATCGGGAGGGTCGAGGGGAGAGATGGCAGTCCAGTCAATGTCAGGGAGGTTAAAATCGCCTGAGATCCATATGTGCTTGTCTGCGTTAATACGTGCTAGGGATGTGTGAAGGTTGTGTAAGTAATCAGTGTTGGAAGAAGGTGGTCTGTAGAAAGCAGCGAGAAGGAGTGATTTACAGTTAGAAAGTTGGAGTTGGATCCAGACAATTTCACAGTCTGTGTCGAGGTCCGGTCTGTGTTTAACTGTGAGGCCAGGTTTGGTGGCAATCAGTACACCACCACCTTTCCCGGCCTCTGGCAAGCGGTCTTTACGTATTACTGTCATGTTAAAGGGAGGTGGGAATATTTCTGTCGAGTCAATGTCCGGCGTCAACCATGTCTCAGTCCCTATTATGATGTCAGGGTTATAGGTGGTGATGGTATGCTGTAGTTGGGGTATTTTGGATTGGATGCTGCGAAAATTAATATTAAGGAGGCGGAGGGTTGTTGGACTATGATGAGGAATGTCGGCTATGGAGTCAAGTGAGTTGGGAAAAGATATGGAGGAACAGTCTAGGGTAGAGTCGGATGGTATGGAGGTGGAGTTGGAAGATAAGGAGGAATGAGACCTAGGGGGGGTAATGATAGGAGAGATGGGGTGAGAGTTTAGGGAGGAGGAGGAAGAGATGGATGGATGGGAATGGATATAAGTGAAAGGTGAGGATTCTAAGGAAGAAGGAACTGGTAGTGTGGGGCTCATTGATAAGGAAGGAGATGGATGGTTTGAGGGTGGTAGTGATTGGTGAGAATGGTTTAGAGCAGGTGAGTAGTGATTATGTGAATTATTTTGGTTGGAATGGGGTGTATTTATTATTGAGGATGAGGTGTTCAACACCTTTGGAGTCTTTCACATTTATTCCAAGCATTGTCATCTGCAAACTTGGAGATCACACTCAACAGACCAATATCTATGCCATTGACATATATGATAAACAGAGAGAGAGAGAGAGAGAGAGAGAAATACTATAAAACCATTTTTATATTCTGATCTTGACAAATGTAGTGTAAATCTGGAGTCCATTATCCATTCCATATATGTGGCTTAGTTAATCGAAGAGGAGGGAGAGAGAGAGAGAGAGAATGTGTGAGAGAGAGAGAGAGAGAGAGAGAGAGAGAGAGGGAGGGAGAGAGAGAGAGAGAATGTGAGAGAGAGTGAGTGAGTGAGTGAGTGAGAGAGAGAGAGAGAGAGAGAGGGAAAGAAACACACACAGATAATGTGTGTGGGAGAGAGAGAGAGAGTGTGTGAGTGAGAGAGAGAGAGAAAAACACACACACACACACACAGATAAATATGTGTGTGAGTGTGAGAGTGAGAGAGAGAGAAACACACACACAGATAATGTGTGTGTGTGTGTGTTTGTTTGTGTGTGTGTGTGTGAGAGAGAGGGAGAAAGAGAGAGACACGCGCACACACACACACATACAAAGAGAGAGTGATTGCGTGTGTGTGTTTAAGAGTGAGAGAGAGAGACACACACACACACACAGATAATATGTGTGTGTGTGACTGTGAGTGAGAGAGAGAGAGACGCTCACACACTCGCATAGAAAGAGAGTGATTGTGTGTGTGTTTGAGTGTGAGTGAGAGAGTAAGAGTGAGTGAGAGAGAGAGAGATACGCACACATAGAAAGAGAGAGTGATCGTGTGTGTGTGAGAGAGAGAGAGAGAGAGACACACACACACGTACATAGAAAGAGATCAAGAGTGATTGCGTGTGTGTGTGAGAGAGAGAGAGCGAGATTAAGAGAGAGAGAGAGAGTGAGTGAGAAGGAGCCGTAAAAATACTATACCCTGTTCCAAATAGGTATAGGCCAGAAATCGTGAACCCTAACCTGATCTGTAACTCAAAAAGGGCTAGAGCAAATGGACTGCAAATTGCCACACTTATTTCCTGGCTGACCCTTCTCATATGGTAGACATATTAGCTCCATTAATCTAATCGCTTTGAGTTATAGAGGTTAACCCCTTCTGTACCGGCGACGTCTTTTTAACTCTATTCTGGCTACTATTAGACGGTTTTACTCAGTTAATAAAGGGCCTCCAGCAATTAACAGGCTTCGAACTATATCCACTTATGATAATAATAATAATAATAATAATAATATAATATAATAATACTTTATTTCAGACTCACACAATTTGTTAGTAGTCTTGGCAAATCCAACGTCAAGGCTATTAACCTAATTGCAATGACGACTTGTCTATTTTGACTGCTATGTCGTCATTCCAACCGCGGTTAAAAAGAAAACGTCTAGAGTCTACTCCTTATCTTGCTCTAGGAGACGTTGTACATTAACCAAAACTACCACCGAAGGTGAAAAAAGTATAGAAGAGAAGAAAAAGGGGTTTACCTTAGTTACCGCTCAAGGCCCATCCCGTGTTCCGTCATGCGCCGATCCCTGTCGAACGTGCGCATGAGCGACCCTCTCTTGTTATCATTTTTTCACACGTCGCCATTGTTGAGTCCGCTTTTGTTGTGCTCCTTCATTTCACCCTGTTTTAGGTTCGTTTCGGCTTTTCTGGCCTTCTTTTTGTTAGACAGATGTTACGTGATCTAGGGCACACGTAAATGGGCTCCTCAGTGTGTTTAATGGAGACGCGTGTGGAAATAGCTACCGAAGGTACGGGGGCGCCTGGCGTTCCTCGTATGTGTTTTTCATTCCTTTCTCTTTTCATATTCTTTTTTCCTGTTAGTCTGGGCATAGTTTAGCTTATTTTAGCCTAGCTTGTTTCTCATTCAGGAATTGCTATGCCCTATGAGTTTTCATATTTTCATAGCCTAGGTGTACAGTTGGTTCACAATCTGAGATTTCGTGGTGGGGTTGCTGTTTGTAGGGTTTGTGTCGGCCGCATTATTAGCGTTATTCCCGAGTCCCCCCTTTCGAGCCTTCACTGTGTCTCAAGGGCCTGGGCGCTTGGTGGTTCGTGATATCCAGGGGTACCCCACGGGGGCCTCTCCCTCACACCACAGGGTTTTTCGCCCCTGACACATTCTCTCCTCACGGCTAGGCCACCCTTTTTCTCGCCAGTTTCATTTACTGGTTTTTGTGTTCCCTTACTGTTTTCACCTCCATCCTTTCATTCCCTTTTGCCCAATCCTGGGGTACCCTACGGGGGCCCCTGTTTGTGCCAAACCACCCTTCCTGCCACTTCTCCTCATGGGCTTTGCTCTATCTCTGTGGGTGGGGTGGTTCCTGGGGGATGTGCCTCCTCTCCCCTGGTGTGTCTTCCTTGCCTCTCCCTTGACCGGTTGAGTCAGGATATTATCAAGGAAGACACTGCTCAGCTTGATGGCCATCGTCGCTTGGAGTCATAAGGAGTTGACGCTTTTTTCTGGGCCTGTGTTGGTATTCCCTAGACGCTCCTCTCGCTTTTTCGGCGCCGGACCATCTCGGCCGGTCCCGCAAATTTGCGGAGTGCTCGATTCGGTCCACGGACGTTTCGGCTCCCCGCAAATTTGCGGAGATCGCTGGGGGGTCTCGCGGTGAGGCGGGAGGGTTGTGTCGGTACGGTTATGCCTCCATTGGCCCGCAAATTTGCGGTTATAGTTGGCTTTCACGGTGACCCTTTTTTGTGTCATCTTGTTGCCTGGTACTATATTGGTGTATGCACTTTCCTGGTGTTATGGACCCTGCATGTGAGGTGTTGAGTGGTGGTTAACACTTTCTCCATCTTTGCAGGTTCTGCTTGTGCTCTTCCGCCTCACCCGCCCTCCTCACCTCCATCGGTGCTCCCGGTTTAGAGTGAGTACGACTTCCAGTTTGCATGTGTGTTCCTGTTTACCCATGCTCATTCCCTGGTTTTTATTGGACATTATCTTCACTTACTCCGTCAACGTGCTGCTTATGGTGTGTGTTCTTCCGTTGCAGGTGGGATGCCTTGCTTTCGCCAGGGCTGTGGCTCCCCGTGCTTGGAATGCCACAGGTCCTGCTTACGCCACTCTCAATGTGTGTCCTCTACGGCCTACCTCCCTGCTTTGTGTGGCCCGTGTATGGACCTGGTGGATGTGGTGGACCATCACCCTGGTTCCTCTGACGCGGCAGTGGCCTCTGCATCCCTTCAGTCTGTGTGGGCGGTGGTCTCCCACCACATTAGGACTGTGGGCCACCGTTCCCCGGCCTTTGTTGACGACCGGATCCGCGTCGCCCTGGGCATCCCTGACCCGTCTGGTGGCCGTTTACCTGGCCCTCTCCCTGCTCGGGCCCTCCTCCCTGAATCCCGTGGTCGGTCGTCACATCGTCGGGTGGATCCCCAGCTCCGTCCACGCTCTCGCTCTCCTCGTCGCTCGTCCTCTACTGCCCCTCCTCGTCCTCCTGCTCCCCTTGACTCCGCCGTTCACCCTCGTCATGGTTCTCGCCCTGAGGCCGGGGTTAGCGTCTCTGCCCCTGTACGCCCTCCCCTGGCCTCTCCGGATAGGGGCTCTACTACCCGCTTCTGCGGGCTGCCCGCTTCCCCTGCACAAAAGACGTCCTCTTCATTTGTCCTCTATGCGCGCGGATGTTCATGCTGTAGCTGGCCCTCTGCTCCCTCCTTCTACTCTGTCCAGGAGGGTCCGCCAGGATGTAGTTGCTTCTCCTCCTACTTCTCCTGCTTCGGTGCCTCTTCTTCCTTCTAGGTCTCGTCCCAAGGTGGAGGTTCCTCCCTCCTCCGCCTCGGTGTCGGGCCGCCCTGTTCTCTCAGCCCCAGGGATCCTTGCTCTGTTTCCCCCCGCGGCTCCTTCTGACCTCCTTTCACCCGGCCAGCCTTCCCCCTCCCGTCATCCTGCTCCTCTTCCTTCTTCTATTCCTGATCTTCGCTTGCCGGCTCCCCGTGAGGGTACCCCGCCGCTTGACTCGGTAGAGTATAGCGAGGTTTCGGGGTCCCCTTTCTCGGGGGCTGACGTGTCGCTGGAAGAGGGGGATGGTGATGTTTCCCCCTCGGGCGTTAGTGATCGGGAACGAGACCCTCAGGACCGCCACGGCCGTCGTCGCTCGCCTTCTTTGGGCCGCGACGCTGCTGTTTCGTGTCGTGGGTCTCGCTCTCGCTCACGCTCGCCCCTGCGGGCCGAACTATCTTCGGGGGGGTCGCCTCTCTCGGATCGATTTTCGGCTATGCAGGGGTGGGTTGTGTCACACTTCGACGCGCGCTTGGAGGCGATGCAAGAATCCCTCTTATCGCGCTTCTTGGCGGTGACACAACCTCAGCGCCTCACCCAACCTACCCCTGCTTTGGTCCCCCTCCCCTCTGCGGTGGACCACATTCCTTCTCGCCCTGCTTCTCTGCCTGCCCGGTCGTCGGCTAGTACTGCTCCTGCCCTGGCTCAGGTGGTTGCCCCTGCTGTCTCACATGCGGGGGTCCTCCGTCTGCTAGGGCAGGGTCCGCGCTTGCCCCCATCCAGAAGGCCAAGGTCCCGTCGCGGACTATGCCGCTCCTCTATGGCTCCTTGGCTGTTTGGAAGGGGGTGCAGGCCTCCCACCCGGAGCGTGCTACCGACTTCCCGTCAGGTGAGAGGGCCCTACCTTCGGACTGGTCGGTCCAAATTAATGATAAAATGCAGTTCAGGGCGATCAGGGTGGATGGTCAGGTGGCCGACGTGGAGGTGCGGGCGTACCCGACAAGGACTGACCTTCAGTACTTTTCGGTGAAGCCCAAGCCCCCGTCTGCTCCTCGAACTAAGCTCTGGTCAGACTTCAGCCGCCAGGACATCCTTCAGGATGTTCAGTCCCTGGCTGTGTTAACGGGACTGTCCTCCTATGGGACGGGTTTGTGCGACGACGGTAAGCCTGGCTTAGCCGTCGTGCTTGATAACCCTCTCCCATTGGAGGCCTGGTTTGCTGAGGCCTTAGACTTTGCCAACCGTTCCGTCGACAGATCTATTTCAGTCCCTCCCCCAGAGTCGTCACTGCTTTTGCCTCCTCTGGTATCTGTCGGCGGATTGGATGGCAAGTTCTGGTCCTGGATTAGCGCTCCCAAACTTGAAATTTGTGCTATTGCTAACCCGTTCTTCTCCCACCCATATAAGTCCTCTGTCGACAGGGATTTTACCTTGCGGCAGAGGGTGGCGAACTTATTGTCTTGTCTTCTAGGTTCCCTCCAGACGTCTGTTCACCACCTGCGACTTATCGAGGCGACTTCACCTGGCGATCTTCGCGAGGGCTTGGACCACGTTCGGCGGATCCACCTTCAGCTCGCGGTGTCTTTGGTTCCCGAGCTGAAGGCGGTTTTGTGCGAGGCAACTCGACAACGCCAGACGGTAAGGTCCTCGTTCTGCCGGAAGGCCCCTTTGGATATTCGTCAGGGTCTGTTATACTCTGAGCTATATACATCGGGGCTTTTTGCGCAGGATGCTTGGGAACGCTACGCTTCTCTGTCAGCGGACCCTGCTTACGACACGCAAAGACGCGCTGTGTCGCGACCAGGGTCTTCGCAGTCCCGTCCTTCTGCCGGTCCCCTTCGGGGTGCTGCCGCCACTGCTGCCGCCAAGAAAGGGCGCAGGAAAGGGAAGTTGCCGGCCAGAGCGTCGGTTCCGCCTCGCACTTCTGCTCCTGCTCCCTTTCATCCCCGCCGAGAAGGGGCTGGCCAGCCTTCCACTTCCGGCCGCACTTCGACGGGGTCAGACGCACGACGGACAGGGGATGGGGTGACCCGCCCTTTTCGGCGAGGTGGGGGGGGTAGGGGTGGTCAACGTGGCTCTTATGACCGCAGGGACCGTACCGGGGGACCCTCCACGTCAAAAAATGTGTAGGTTCTCCAGGTCGGTCTCCTCCTTGTTCTCCTTCTCGCCTCGCAGAAAGGGTCGCTCACCTCATCTCGGGGGCTCCCACAGGTTATTTTCGCCCTTCGGTGGCCACGAGGGACGTGGGGGCGGAAGATTGCACGGAGGGGTCTAACCTGGAGATGGAAGTCCAGACCCCCACTCAGCTCTTGTCAACGAAGCCGGCCTGTCTCTTCGGAGGTGGCCGACGTGATTACATCCATGCACGAGCAGGGAATCGTCAAGGAGGTGAAAGCCGGTCACCCGGTTTTCCTCTCCCATGTTTTTCTGGTACCGAAGAAGGACTGCGACGCGATGCGACCGGTGGTGGATCTGTCGGCCCTCAACGGGCACATCGTGAACACACACGGTTTCGGATGCTGACGGTGCACCAGGTACGACTGGCCCTGCGACCTCTGTCGTGGGTAGTGTCGCTGGCCCTCAAGGATGCGTATTGGCACGTTCCGATCCATCCTCGTTTCCAGCGATTCTTGGCCGTTCAGACTTCCGATCGTGTGTTCATGTTCGACAGACTTCCCTTCGGTCTCAACATCGCGCCGCGGATCTTCTCGAAACTGGTAAAGCAGGCTCTGGATCCTCTCCTCAGGGGCGGCCTCCAGATCCTGTTTTACTTGGACGACTGGTTGATAGTTTCAGACACCCTAGAACAGTGCGTCCACGACACCCTCACAGTAGTTCAACACATCACACAGTTAGGGTTCAAAATCAATATTCCCAAGTCACGCCTGACCCCGTCGCGTGTCGTGACGTGGGTAGGTCTCGAATGGGATCTGACCAACGCTACAGTGACCCAGAGTCAGCCAAACGCGGTGAAACTTCGCAGGAAGGTCTTCGCCGTGTTGCACTCGGTCTCCCTCACGAGGAGGATCTGGGACTCGTTAGTGGGTTCACTGAATTGGGCCGCTCTGACCATTCCCTTAGGGAGGCTCAGGCTGCGCCGCCTAATACTCATGGGCAACAAGGTGTTTCCGTTGGCCCCTATGGATCGGCTCATGCCGATCCCGCGTACCATTCACAGACACTTAGGACACTGGGTTGCTCGGGGCACGCTCTCTGCGGCTGTGCCCTGGACCGCCCCCCCGCCGACGATCTGGGTAGATACAGATGCGTCGAGCGAGGTAGGGTGGGGTTACCAATCCAACCTGGGACATCAACATCACGGCAGATGGGTGGGACGCACACACCTACACATCAATGCCCTCGAACTGTTGGTTCCCTTGTTCTTCCTGAGGGATCACGCGCTGGCCCTTCGGGGAAAGTCGGTGGCCTTCAGGATGGACAATCAGACAGCTGTCCACTGTATCCAAAAGCAGGGGTCCTCCAGGTCTTTGACTCTGTTGGGGATCTCAGAGAAGTTGTTCTTCCTCGCGAACCGACACAACATCTCCCTGCACGCCTCCTACCTGCCGCCCGGGACTGCCAACCTGGGGGCGGACGCCCTGTCGCGAGGACAGGGCGTTCTTGTAGAATGGGCAATGAAACAGACTGTATTCGACGACCTCGCAGCTTCCTGGGGTGTTCCGGAGGTCGACTTGTTCGCATCGAAGGAGACGCGCAAGTTGCCTCAGTACCTATCCCTCCGGACTCGCACTCCGGAGGGGGGTCCGGACGCTTTCATGGAAGACTGGAACAGGTGGCAGTCGATATACATATTTCCGCCACCAGACGCACTGTTGATGTGCAAAGTCCTCGCGAGGCTGCGGCTGTACCGCGGCAGAGTCTGGCTAATAGCGCCTCTGTGGCCAGCCCAGGCTTGGTACTCCCAGTTGAAGCGGTGGTGCCCGAGTCCGGTCCCTCTCCCTCTCTCAAACTTCCACTTGAGCCAGGTTGGCGACCTGCGGACCTCGTTGGCCTTCGCATCGTGGATGTTCGTGAGGCACGGTGGCTCCCAGTCCACGGACGGGACCTGACTGACTTCCTGAAGCGTTCATGGACGTCTTCGACTTGGGGGACTTACGAGTCCCACTGGAGGTCTTTTACTAGGTGGATACAGGACACTCGCCAGACTGTTAGCTCTCCTTCCCTCGTCCTACACTACTTGTTTCACCTCTTCCGTACACGTCGCTTTCAAGTCAACACTATACGTAACCACTTGTCTGCCATCCGGGAGGTCTTTGAGTCCGTCACTGGGCTGGTCGTTCCTCCGAAGGAGCTGGATTCCTTCATGAAGGCTGCCTTCAGGGAGCGACCGCCTCCGCGCCAGATCCCTCCTCAGTGGGATCTGGGGCGTGCTCTGGACCTTCTGGCTTCACACACATATACACGGGATACTACACCGGTTCAGTTGCTGGAGCGTACACTCTTCCTTGTCGCTCTGGCCACTGGGGATAGGGTGTCTGAACTCGCTGCCATGTCGCGGTCCCAGGAATGCATGCGCTTCTCCCCGTCCTTGAATGTCGTCACGTTAGCCCCTCCCCTCATTTTGTTGCCAAGAATGAGAGAGAGACCCACGTTTTCAAGCCTTTCACCATCCAGGCTTTAAAGCGTGGGCATACTCACCATGTGTTGTGCCCGGTGCAGGCCTTGCACTCCTATGTTGAGTCTGTGGCTCCGACTTCGGGTACTGCTGTGTGGGTGTCTCCTCGGACTGGTAGGAGGCTCTCGAAGGTACAGATAGGACGCCACATTTGTCGGGTCATTCGTGCCAGTAACCCTGCTTGTCGGGGTTCTGCGCACGATGTGCGATCCTTTGCTGCCTCCTTACGGTTCCTGCAGACTCGTTCGTTGCCTGACGTCGCCTCGGCGGGTTTGTGGTCTTCTGTCCATACCTTCGTCTCCTCCTACCTCTCCATGTCCAGTGTTAGACCCCCTCGGCCTGTGATAGCTCTCGGGAGTCGTGTTTCCTAGGGCTCTCGCGAAGTTGCCTGGTCTTCCCCCCTAGTCACTCTTTCTTTTACTTTGTTTTCTTTAGAAAAGGGGGGGAGGGAAGTACGGGTTTGCAACACTGGATTGCAAGTTTGGGATTATGTTATATGTATACAGTACATAAGTGTTTTTGCCTCATTGAAAATTGTGTTTTGTTTATGTGATCCATGTTTTTGTTCGTTTTGGAAGAAAAGGGATTTTGTGTACAGTACTTTTTGGTTTAAGACAAGTCTATGATTTTGCATTACTATGAATGACGGGCACGTGTTAAAACTGCTCTTTTTAGCTACTCCTCAGTTTTTCACTCTTTTATTAAACTCTCTTGTTTAAATTGTTTCTTTGTCATTCATAATTTTGTCTTATGCATTGGTTTTTTTTGGTATGTTGGGCTTGGATGTCCTCCTCCTATTTGTTATGCAGCCTTGACGTTGGATTTGCCAAGACTACTAACAAATTGGGAGGTTTGACGTACCTCCCAACCTACCAAATAGGAAAACCTACTATTTGGTAGTAGTCTTGGAAAATCCAACGTACATAATACCCTCCCTCACGCCGGACCCCTGCCCATCCGCGTTCTTCTGCTGATGTGAGATGTGATAACAAGAGAGGGTCGCTCATGCGCACGTTCGACAGGGATCGGCGCATGACGGAACACAGGATGGGCCTTGAGCGGTAACTAAGGTAAACCCCTTTTTCTTCTCTTCTATACTTTTTTCACCTTCGGTGGTAGTTTTGGTTAATGTACAACGTCTCCTAGAGCAAGATAAGGAGTAGACTCTAGACGTTTTCTTTTTAACCGCGGTTGGAATGACGACATAGCAGTCAAAATAGACAAGTCGTCATTGCAATTAGGTTAATAGCCTTGACGTTGGATTTTCCAAGACTACTACCAAATAGTAGGTTTTCCTATTTGGTAGGTTGGGAGGTACGTCAAACCTCCCAGTACAGAGGGGACCATCTGGGGTCCATAATAGTTGTTAAAGCTAGCGCATGCTAAGCCAGCTAAGGATAGCCCAATAAGGCCGATTAGGTGTATTTCCATTGGGGTCCTGTACTACTACCCCATCCCCTTGCTCATGAGGGACTTTGTAACTTTTTGTATATTTACTGCAAAAGAATAATATCAGCACACAAGCGTATATAAGCCCTTTGCCACTAATTGGCTGAGCTGGAGTTACCAAACTGCAAATGCAACTAAGCCCACCTTAGACATTACTAGATTCTAGATCATAGTATCAAAATTGGTGGCTCTTGAATTTTAATAAAACTGGTTTGAAGTAGTGGTGACAGAAAATGTACCTTACCCTTTGAAAACGCGCCTTTGGTAGACCAAATAAACAAACATCATCCTCCACTGTTTGTATTTGTATTAATAATTTATACTGGAATATAACAACAAATTTTAACTTACCACTAATATACTGTTGATATATATATATTTATTATTTGTATGAATAACCTCCATTACTCAATTTTTCACTTTAAAATAAGAAAAATATAATGTCAGCAAACTGTTCCGACACATACGGCCGCCATCAAGTGAGTAGCCCGGCATTATTTTTCTCTTATTTACGAATATTATGCTCTTATGATTCATGTGACTATTATACAGACTAATATTTATGCATGACTATTTGCCTGACATACTTGGCAATGTAAATCTATGCTTTATTCTCGAGTTAGCCTATGTAACAGGTTGGGGAACAGTAACGTTAGGGGAGATTCTTGAACACCTTAAGAGCGGGTGGTGGAGTAGGCCTATATTTCACTGTGCCGCCCAGCGTTTTTTTTTTTTTTTTTTTTTTACCATAAATGGGGTTGTTTCCGTGCTCTTTTTCATGCATAAACAAGACCCAGAGCGTAATACAAGTATGTATCCCTGAAAGGGCGTAAATTGAGATTTCCAATGACACTTTTTTTTTTTTCTCGCCACATCAACCAAACAACCAAGACAGCTAGGAGACTCAGGAGACTCGCAGGATGGAGACTCAGGACCTTCCAAACTAGAGAGACTGCCTGTATGCTGACACACTGGAAGGCTCTGATCCTCCTAAAGGTGGAATACTGCTGCCAGCTATGGACTCTCCACAAGATAGGTGACATCGCCAAACTGGAGTCTCTACAGAGGACCTTCACCAGCAGGATCTGGGGTCTCCAACACATGAATTACTGGGAACGCCTGAAGGAGTTGCGACTACTCCCTTCAGAGATGACGAGAACGTTACCTAGTGATTTACGTGTGGAAGACCCTAGAAGGGCTGGTACCTGACGTGGGACTAGTCATCAACAACCACGTTAGAAAAGGGCGACTGTGCTACATCAAGAGGACTGAGGCTACCTCTCAGAAAATAGCAACAGTCACCCACAACAACTTCAGCAAAAATGGGGCTCGTCTCTTCAATACTGTACCAAAGGCCGTCCGGGAACTGACGGTAGTCACGACCGACTCCTTCAAGCGTCAGCTGGACCGATGGCTGGCTACAGTACCAGACGAGCCCCCAACACCAGGATGCTTACCTTAGTGATGCTTACCTTAGTGATAGTTTAAGAGGCAGGGGAGTCAATGCTCATAAAGGTTGCCTCTTCTCAATCTTTCAGTCTCATACCGGTCATAATTATTTTTAAAAACATTTACACTCTGACTCGTAACTACTTCCTCTGGGAGACTATTCCAGTTGTTTACAATCCTAGCACTAAAAAAGTTGTTCCTCTTCGTGGTTCTGTGCCTGACCTTGGCCAGCTTCAGTCTGTGTCCTCGGGTGTTTGATTGATTTTCTCTTGATGCAATTGTCAAAAAGTGCCCGTCCTTGACCGCATCTATGCCATGAATTATCTTGTAGGTCTGGATCATGTCTCCTCGTTTCCTTCTCTGCTCCAGTGTCGTTAGTCCAAGACGCTCCAGTCGCAACTCGTATGGCATTTCGGACAACTCAGGAACCAGTTTAGTGGCTCTCCGCTGTACTTGTTCCAACTTGTTGATGTCTCGACGGGTATATGGAGACCATGCCTGGATACTGTATTCCAGTCGAGGTCTGATTAGGGATTTGCACAAAGGGAGAAACATCTCTGAATCCATGTATGTATATGTTTTCCTTAGAAGTCCTACCAACGAGTTGGCACTGGCTGCTGCCTTGGCCACTTGTACTGCTGGCTTCAAATCCGAGGTGACATAAATTCCTAGGTCTTTTTCCTCCTCTGTGGTGGTTAGCGGATTATTCTTCATGTGGTATTGGTACTCTGGGTTCCTCCGTCCCATGTGCATGACCTTGCATTTCTCCTTCTAAATTCTAGTAGCCACTTTTTACTCCACTCTTCCAGCCTGGTAATGTCCTCCTGTAGTCCTTCTCTGTCCAGCGGGGACTTAATTCTCCTGTACAGCTTGGCGTCATCTGCGAAGAGCTTGCTGTCTGACTGAACTGTATCCATGAGGTCATTTATGAAAACAAGGAAGAGAACTGGCCCCAGCACACTGCCTTGAGGTACTCCACTCCAGACCCCCAGCCATTCTGAGGGTGCGCCCCTGTTGACAACTCGTTGAATTCTCCGACTCAAGAAGTTCTCGATCCATATTATGATGTCTCCTGATATCCCGACTGCCTGTAGTTTCTTGAGTAGACGGATATCCCAGCACCGCATCCAACTCGTTAGTACAGTAAATAGACGGAACGAGGGAGTTGCGGAGCTGCCTGGCTTCAGCGGAGGTCCACTTTAGCTGCGTCCACAGAGGACGGAATTCTACCAAGTATGACCAAGTAGACCCGAACCATCCTTCTACGATCACTGGTTGTCTTGCAACGATCGTGCAACCGAAGGGCTAAATCGCTAAAATACGGTAATTTCTTTATATACCGGTAATAACGTATGTAGCGAGGGAGTGAGGGTGGATGTAAGTGGAGTACATCTCAGTCGGTCCACGGCGGCCGTGGCGAGCGGTCATGAGGTAACCCAGGCTCCTCCCGTCGCTCGTCTCTCTCTCAGAGCCAATATTGCGCCAAAATTGCACATAGACTTAAGTCGGGTCCCGCCACATAGGCTAGTCCAAATTTTTCGATACGGACTTAAGTCGGGCCCCGATAGACAAGGGTTAAGTATGTTACTTAGTCTAGCCTATGCATTTATTTAATTATATATTTAGGCTATTTATATATTTTTCCCCTCCTTAGCCCTCCAACAAGCTTTAAAAACTACAGTACCCTTAACCCGGGAACTGCAGGGAGACTCTTAAGAGTTCCCCCGGCGGACTGCGGGAAGACTCTTAAGAGTAAGGAAAACAAAAATCCATTTAACCCTTCCTACCCGGGCTGTCTTACCCAATGACGGTCGCCCCTACCCGGGCGAAATGGCTGAAAAACGTCTAGGCCTAGGCTACCGTATTTATGTTTATTTTCACTGCTAGAACTTTCCCACTCATCTATAATCGTAGTGCGGTTTTCAATCTGTATTTTGGCATTGAGTAGAGCTCTGTAAGTCAACTGGTTCAGTTGTGATGACGATTTCAGTGGAGCCAATATTGCAGAGATGTTGCCAATATGGGGGCTTTTCAGACACTAATTTCGTCATGACGTCAGAACAATAACATTGAGGAGTCTTCTCCTTCTTGTTTTCGGAGGTGCGGTGACGAACGCTTGGGTTTGTTGACATACGTCGTACGCACGGCGTTCAGACCAAGCTTAATTAGGCTATTAAGCTCATGCCTTAGATAAGGCATACTGGGTAGCGGCCCTTCTTTCGTGCTGTCCTTACCTAAGGCAGGGGTAGGAAGGGTTAAAACACCCCCAAATTTTTTTTTTTTTTTTTTTTTTTGCCCCTGGGCCATGCCAAATATCACTCCTCCACCTCCCCTCCTTCAGTTATCACCTATTTTCCCTGTTATTCCCTTATTCTGTGGTTTATTTTTGTGCTAACATTAGCGAGTTGGTAGCAGGGCGTTGTCATCACTGTTACCAAGCGTGGGAAAGAGTGAGAAAGAGACTATTGCGGAACAGTGTCTCTCCAGACAAGGGGAGGGGTGGAGGGCAGGGAGGTTGCCTCAGCCATACATTATAAGAACATATAAGAAAATGGGAGTCTACAGAAAGCCGATTGGCCTAAGCAAGGCAGATCCCTGTCCCACACAACCCCAATTACAAAGCCCAATTATAGGCTCAACACTCTAATACCCTGAGGATCATCTTACCAAAACGGTTAGAGATTAACGCAGGATTACGGGGGTCTGCAGAGCGCTAATTGGCCCAACCCTGCTGATTCCCCTTCACACCCAACCCTTCTCGTCCATATGCTTATCCAATTTTATCTTAAAGCTCCCTATCGTTTTTAATCCCACTATAGCACTTGGTAGTCCATCCACCCATCTACAACTCTGTTACGGTACCAAACCAATATTTGCCTATATCTTTTCTGAAACAAAATTTATCTAATTTGAAACCATTGGTACGAGTTCTTTCGCTATCACTGAGCTTTAGTACATTTGTCATGTCCCCTTTGTTAATCCCACTAACCCACTTGAACACCTCTATCATATCCCCTCTAACTCTGCGTCTCTCTAACGAATGTAAGCCTAATTTCTTCAACCTTTCTTTATACGGAAGATTTCTAATATTATGGATCATTTTGTCATTCTACGTTGTACTCTCTCCAATGAATCTATGTCCATTCTGTAATAAGGACACCAAAATTGAACAGCATAATCCATATGGGGTCTCACTAATGACAAGTAAAGTTTTAAGATAACATCAGCAGTTCTGTTACTCACACTGCTAGAGATGAACCCGAGAATCCTGTTTGCCTTGTTTCAAACGCTTATACACTGTTGTTTAGGCTTCAAATCATTGCTAACAAACACACCTAGATCTTTCTCACAATTCGAGTTTTCTAATTCCATATTAGCTAGTTTATATTTAACATTTGTATGCATCTTCCCTATCTTTAATACCTTGCATTTGTCAATGTTAAACTTCATCTGCCAATTTACTGACCATTCGTGTAAGGTATCTAGATCCCTTTGGAGGCACTCTATATCTCTATCTGAATCAATTGTTCTCCCCATTTTGGTATCGTCTGCAAATTTACTTATCCTACTAGTTATACCTAAATCAAGGTCATTTATGTATATAACAAACAACAGAGGACCTAATACAGATCCCTGGGGGACACCACTTTTGACTGCTCCCCATTCTGACCGTACCATTTATGCTGACTCTCTGCTTCCTACCAATTAGCCATGACCTAATCCATCCCAACAACGCCCCACCTATTCCATGCGCCTCAACCTTTCTCATCAATCTCTCATGGGGGAGTCTGTCGAAAGCTTTACTGAAATCTAAATATATTATATCATATGACTTGTCATTATCTACTGCTTCATATACCTCTGAGAAAAAACTAAGCAAATTAGTAAGGCAAGAACGTCCCTGAGTGAATCCATGCTGAGAAGAATTTATTAAATTAAATGTATCTAAGTGGTTTCTAATTTTACTAGCAATAATTGACTCTAGTAGCTTTCCTATGATTGATGTAAGACTAATGGGACGGTAATTGGATGCTATTGATTTGTCACCTTTTTTGAAGATCGGAACTACGTTTGCAAGCTTCCAAGCTTCTGGAACTATACCTGTCTCCAATGACTTGTTAAATAAAAATTTTAATGGGTAACTTAACTCCCGGTCTGTATCACCGATTTTGACCATCCAAACACTGTTTCCACTTGTTTTATTGTTGTAATAGGTTAATACCTTTATAGTCAACCTATAATAGGCACATATGGATAAGTATTAATGCTATTTATGGTAAAATAACGATGTTAGTGATGGGAACAGCTCAAATATGTCAGCACAGGAGTGTGGTGTCTCATACCCCCCATGCGCACTTCTTAGGTTAAGATCCCCCTTTGATATAATTTGGTGCATTTTTCGGGAGAAATTCACAAAACTTGCCCCAGACAAATGCAGATTTATCCTAAATTACAGGCTCGCTATTGCTCGCCAAGGAAAAATCAACATCTAAATGGCACGGAAACTCTTAAAATCGCAAAACTAATGGGGCGAATGTCTTAAAATCTCAAAAATATTGGGTAGCCTATACCCTAGCCTTAAGGGCCCAGGGGAGATAGGCCATTTTGGGGGGTCTAGGAGTCTAGGACTATTAATTAATTCGGTAAGATTAGGAGTAGTGGGCGTACCACTACCGACATACTGTACAGCATAAATCATCTATAAAACATTAACCTAACCTAACCTAGTATTCTCAGTACTACATGAATACTAGGTTAGGTTGTTTGGTTAGGTTAATGTTTTATAGATGAGTTATGCTGTACTGTATGTTGGTAGTGGTTCACCCACTACTCCTAATCTTACCATTAATTCATATAGGCTAGCCTATTCCTTAATTTTTTAGTTTCCTCGCTAGACCTCCATCAAGCTTAGAAAAACAGAGAAGGATGTAGTGTCCGGGCGTACCGGTACGGTCGTCATGTTTACATTGGTCGATTGCTCGCGGTTAGGCTAAGTTCCCGTCTATTTTGACGGCTGTTTCGGTATATTTCTGTATTTATCTCAATAATTTGGTAATGTTACAATATATTTTGTAATTTACATTCATAAAAAGTTCACTAATAATTAACTGTCTTGATAGCGTAATGCAAAGTGCGCGGAATTTTGATGCGAGTATCCTGGGTTCGAGTCCTCGGAGTGCCACATGTATTTGTTGATTTCATTAATTGAGTTTAGATGTGAAGTTGGTTGGTGTAAAAAACATAATAATACATGGTTAGGTTAAGTTACGTTGTGGTTAGGTTAGGTTAAATATATTGTTCAATGTTTCGGGAAGAGCTGTGTTATCGGGTGTACCACTACCGACATACCCTGTACAACATAAATCATCTATAAATACTTAACCTAACTAAAAAGCCTAACCTAATCTAGTATTCTCATTACTACATGAATACTAGGTTAGGTTAGGTTAGGTTGTTTGGTTAGGTTAATATTTTAGAGAGGAGTTATGTTGTATGTCGGTAGTGGTACGCCCGATAACACAACTCTTACCAATGTTTCTTAGTAAATAGTCATCTGAAAAACAGTTCTCCCCGTTACACAGGATCTTACCCAGGGGGGATTCAAAAAGACCCCCCTGGGACCAAATAGGGTAAAAGTTTATCACCAACCAGTTACGAGTTTTTCAGGTTATTTTTTGTTGTTTTTTATTTTTTATTTGATATACAGTGTTGTTTAATACCGAGGACCGTCGCATTTTAGTAGTTTCAACATTAGCCTAACCTAACCTAACCGAAAACTAACCTGTCTCGCTGCCGGTCTAAACCCAGCTCACGTTCCCTGTTTATGGGTGCGCGACGGTCTAAACCCAGCTCACGTTCCCTGTTTATGGGTTCGCTACGGTCTAAACCCAGCTCACGTTCCCTATGTTATGGGTGAACAATCCAACAGTTTCTCGTATTTCACTTATAGAAGAAGAGTGATTTTGCGACGGTAATTACATGTACACCAACAAAGTATCTTTCATGAAAGTGATAACACAATAACATAATAATCATCGATGGGGCCCGTAACTGGTTGGTCATAAACTAATACCCCAAATAGTGTTAATTAAGGGGAGGCTGGCTATTTGTTTGGTCTATTAATGAATGTTTTCATATATTTTGTTAGTTTCCTCCCTAGACCTCCATCATGCTTAGAAAAAAAAAACCTAGACCCCCCTTCAAGGTAAATTTGTAAATTTTTTGGTAGAAAAATTTCACCGGCCAAAGGCCGGTTCCTCTTAAAAATGCAGGCTCGCTTTCGCTCGCCAGGAAATAATCGACACCTAAATGGCACGAAAGGTCTTAAAATTGACAACGAAATGGGGCGAAAGATGTTAAAATCGCCAAACTAATGGGCCGAAGGTTTTTTAACCTCAAAACTAGTGGGGCTAAACATTAGGGAGAAAAATGGTCTGCCTCCCCTTAACTGGCTAACCTCATTAATTTAATCCTCAGTATAGCGAGCAATATGGCGGAAGTTCAAGAGAAGAGTGGCCGGCTGGGAGAATCCAACGAGGGAGATGGTTTAGGTAAGTATTGTACCAGTGTTGCTAATTGACCACGTGCGAGTTTCAGGCTATAAGGAAGTTGGAGCTGTAGACAACGATAGTAAACAGAAATGCAATACTGTAATAATGTAGGTTTCTGATGACTAAAGAGTATGTTGAATTGGATTTTTTGTATTTATATTTAACTACAACTGTATTTCAGCTGGTAATTCTGCTAAATATCGATGTCAACAGTTCCAACTTCCTTATAGCCTGAAACTCGCAAGTGGTGAATTGAGGGCAGGTTATCAAACAAAAGCCAAGTCCTTTCTTTTTAGTCTTTATTATGGTATAAAACATTAGGCGGTAAGAGTTGTGTTATCGGGCGTACCACTACCGACATACAACATAAATCATCTATAAATGCTTATAATGAAATAAATACTGTACTTATAAATCTATAATAGATAGATAGATAGATAGATAAATCTATAATACTAGGTTAGGTTTGGTTAGGGTAATGTATTTTTGTATCCAAAGGCAGTCAAAATAGACGGGAACATGATGGTGAGCGTCCTCGTAGTGTAAACAAGACGGGCGGTACACCCGGTAACTACATTCTTGCCGAGTTATGTTATCAAGCGTACCACTACCGACATACAACATAAATCATCTATAAATACTTAACCTAACTAAAAAAAACTAACCTAACCTTGTATTCTCAGTACTACATGAATACTAGGTTAGGTTAGGTTAGGTTGTTTGGTTAGGTTAATGTTTTAGAGAGGAGTTATGCTGTATGTCGGTAGTGGTACGCTCGATAACACAACTCTTACCCATTAGGCTTTCCATAATGCAGTTGGGTCTGAGTACATGATTAGATTGATATCCAGAATTCGAAAATAGATATTAATCGTGATCGTGTATTCAACCTTTTAACTGTGTTGGTGGTGTAATGGTTTAGATGCTTATGTTCTGGGTGTGGTGTCCTGAGTTGGAATCCCGGGAGGACCATATGCTTTCATTAGTTTATTCAAGTGCATTGGGGTTTGTAATTGATGATTAATGTTAAGAACAGGGATTTTTACAGGGATCTGCCTTGCTTAGGCCAATCGGCTTTCTGCAGACTCCCATTTTCTTATGCTCTTATGTTCTAAGAACGGGGTGTCTCTCGCAACTATTGGAACACTACGACAGAATTCTTAAATCCCTAGAAGAAAAGAAAAACGTGGACGTCATCTACACCGATTTTTCTAAGGCATTTGATAAATGTGATCACGGTATTATTGCACACAAACTTAAAGCAAAAGGGATAACAGGTAAAATCGGAAAGATATACAACTTCCTCGTGAACCGAAAACAATCAGTAGCAGTAAGCCAAGTAACATCTGAGCCTTCAGACGTCAAAAGCTCAGTTCCCCAAGGAACAGTACTAGCGCCCCTTCTTTTCCTCATTCTAATAAGTGACATAGATGCCAACACAAGACAAATTCTGATCTAAATACTATTTCCAATTGGGGCAGAGAAAACCTTGTTAACTTTAATGCTTCCAAAACCCAATTTCTCCATCTATCTACCCGTCAGGATCTCCCAGCGGACTATCCCTTATTCTTCAACAATACAAAAATCAACCCTTCATCTTCTCTCAATATTCTTGGTGTCGCTTTTTCTTCTGCTCTCATTTGGAAGGACCATATTACCAGTCTTGCTAAGGCAGCCTCCCAGAAGCTCGGTGTGCTCAACCGCCTTAGGGGGTTCTTTTCCCCTGCACAGCTTCTTGCTCTGTACAGGGGCATAGTGCGCCCTTGTATTGAGTATTGTTCACATGTGTGGGGAGGTTCCTCTCACACCGCTCTCCTAGACAAAGTTGAAAGGAAGGCCTTTCGTATCATTAACTCCCGTCCACTCACCAACTCTCTGCAGTCTCTCTCTCCGCCGCAATGTTGCATCTCTCTCGCTATTCTATCGCTACTATAATAATCAGTGTTCCTCAGAGCTATCCCAGTGCATACCACCTCCTTTACGTAGGGCACGTGGTACCCGTCTTGCAATTGTTGTTGTTGTTGTTGTTCCCCAAGCTGCCTGGCCGAACAGCCCCAAGGCCCCGAGCAAGGCCAAGGCCATAACCGAGCGCCCCCACAGAACCCTCCCTGCCGACCACAATAAAGCCTGGGTGACCGAAGCCACTCCATGGCGGGGAGCTGAGGAGGGTGCGGAAACGCACAGGAAACCAAAGCCCCACCCAGGGCCCTGTGCCCCTCAGCAATTATGAAGAGAAAGTTGAGGGGCAAAGGAAAAATGTGACGCTTTGGCTTCCAATCTTGGTAGATTGGGAGGTCAATCCACGGATGAGACGCCGTCACTTGAGATCTAGAAAATATATAAGTAAAAGGAACAGTCAGAGTAAGCTATGGGTATGGCAGAGATCGCTCAGTTCTCACTCTGATAGACCAACCCATCACCACATGACTAGAACCCAATCCTCTCAGCATCAGCTAGGAAAGGCCCTAGAAAGCCGCCTTTGGCGGGGGGATAGCTCCCCTATTTCAACCCCTTTCGGGGTTGGGCACCCGCCCGGTACTGTATGGTAAAACCTCGCCCATTCGGAAACCTGTGACTTTCGGACTAGCATTTCTTGGCTTTGTTAATCAACATGGCTATATTCTAGTTAATCGCCGTGATTCAATCCCTCTCTTTCCCTGATATATTTCATACCTTCCCCAGCTATTGGGATTAGTATTGTTGAGGTAAGTGAAGAAAATAAGTAAGATATATGAGGATATAAATAAAGATTCTTAGGTAAATGGGAATATATAATACGGTTCCTACCGCTACATAGGAACTTACCGTATATATATTTCAGGGTCGGTGGTGGCGAGTCACTACAACAACATCTTACAGTTTCTTACAGTAGATCCTCTGGAAAAAGGCAAACTATGCCTGTGTATCCAGCTCAGTACCAGTACTTGCACTGCTGCGGTCGTTCACGGTGTTGGCGGCGGCGGTAGCAGACGCAACATTTTTACTATTCTGTATTTTTGTTTTATAATCAAACTTCAGATCTTGTCTTCCCCATGCTTTATCAAGATTACTTTCAAACTCCCTTATTGATTCGGAATCGACTACATACTGGGGCAGTGCGTTCCACTCATTTACCACTCTATCACAAAATGAGTTCTTCGCCTTCTCAAGCCTATTTCTTTCTTTGTAAATTTTCTTAGAGTGTCCTCTCGTTCTTGTTCCCTCCCGCATCAAGAAGATACCTTCACACACATCCTCATCGTACTTTCCTGACACTATCTTAAAAGTCTCTATCATATCCCCTCTCTTTCTCCTATATGCCAGTGTCGGAAGTCCCAGTGTCCTCAACCTCTGCTCATAGCCCGCGTTCTTCAACGTTGCTACCAGCTTGCTAGCTCTTCTCTGCACTTTCTCCACTGCTTCTATATCCTTTACCATATATGGAGCCCACACCTGGTTTGCATATTCCAGGTGTGGCCTAACCAGCGCTGTATATAGATTCCTGAAGATTTCTTCGTCAAGTGACACAAATGTCCTCCTTATCAGCCCTACAATTCTATTGGCTTTGTTTATCTTTTCCGCTAAATGTTCTGAGAAATTTAACTTATTATCTATCACTACTCCTATATCCTTTTCTGCACTCACTTCCTCCATCGCTTCATACATACTGTATCCTACCTTGTCTATCTTGCTGGTCCCAATCCGCATGTACTTGCATTTTTTTGGATGAAAAGGCATTAACCAATGCTCAGACCATCCCTTCATGCCCTCCACATCTCCTTGAAGCAAACCCATATCTTCCTTACTCCTCACTCTTCTATACAGTTTAGTGTCATCCGCATACAGGTATACCTCACTTCCATTAGTTATAACTTCAGGCAAGTCGTTGATAAATATAACGAACAGCAGTGGTCCCAACACAGATCCCTGAGGTACCCCACTTGTAATTTCCCTCCACCCCGAGCCTATTCCATTCACCAATACCCTCTGTCTCCGATCTTTCAGGAAGGCTTCTATCCATTTCACACATTTCTCCCCTATATTATAGCTTCTAACTTTCTCTATTAACCTTTTATGTGGGACCTTATCGAAGGCCTTCATAAAATCGCAATATACCACGTCTATTACATCACCATCTTCTAGAATTTGCATCCAATCATCTACCACCTTAATTAGCTGTAGTACCGTCGACCTCCCCGGCAAGAATCCGAACTGTCTCCCACTGAAAAGTTGGTTTGACTTCATATGATCCATTATTCCTTCTCTAATTACCGTTTCCATTAGTTTACACACAACACTTGTCAAACTGACTGGTCTATAATTCCCTGGGTCATTTCTCTTTCCCTTCTTAAATATAGCTGTTATGTTCGCCTCTCTCCAGTCCATCGGGATTTGTCCTGTATTAAACGATACCTCAAATAACATTTTCAATGGCTCTACTAACATCTTTCCTTTATGATTCTTGGGTGTATCCCATCCGGTCCCGGTGACTTACTTCTGTTCATTTTTTCTATAGCCCTTCTTATTCTAGCATGGGAAAACTCTACTAGTTCCAGTGCTGGTGCCTGTTTGATGGGAATAGTAGGCACTGCATCCTCCGACTCCACTGTTAGTACCCCCCCAAAGTATTTCCCCAGCACCTCTGCTTTCTCCTTATCAGTCTCCGCTCTACTCCCATCATTCAACCCCCCCACCAGCTCTGGGATCCCTACTCTTCTTGTTAATTTTTCCTGAATGTACTTCCAGAATATTTTTAGATTATCCTTCACATTTCTAGCTATCTCTCTCTCCCTCTCCTTCACCCCCCTCCTTGTTTCCCACCTTATTTTATTGTTTATTTGTCTACGTTCCAGATCCACTTCCTTAGCCTCTATACTAGACCCCCTGTTCTTTTTTAACAATTTTAATCTTTCCCACAATCGTTTCTTTCTTCTAATCAATATCCAAAGCTTTCTTTTCATTGGCAATTCTGGGTTAGTTCTTTTCCTCAATTTTGTTTTATCCTTATATTCCCTTACTGGTACACTAGAGGAGAAGGGCTGTAATTATGATCTTCCGGGGATTCGAATCCAGGACACCACATACAGAACATACACACTCTAACCATTATACCATCAATTTCAGGGTCGGTGGTGGCGAGTCACTACAACAACATAGAAGAGAAGGGTCGCAAGGAGCGCGCCAACAGTCGTATCTACCACATGCGCAACTTTAACAACTGGGTCAAGAGCTATCTGATTAGTTATTGTCTGGACCAAGTCCGGGATCGCCAGGTGGACGGCTACCCGGTCTCTGTCTTGGATCTGGGATGTGGCAAGGGCGGCGATCTACTCAAATATCAGAAAGTAAGTTATTTAGTTTATCACTATTATTGTTAGGTTTTTAACATGCTGCGGGCATAATTGCCTGAAGTTAACTTCATTCCATGCTCTTTTTCATGCATACGCAAGCGCCAGAGCATAATACAATTATATATCCGTAAAAGTACAATGAGAGCTTTCCAATGACACCTGAACCATCCTTGTATGACATCTGGTTATCTTGCAACGATCTTGCAAACGAAGGCCAAAATCGGTTAAAAAAGGGGCAATTTTTGATGTTTTTGCTATGTGTGACACTGCATATGAGTGTGCGAGCCTTCTCTCACAGCTCAGTGTGTGCCCGGCGCCTGTGGCCGGGGATTGGAGCCCCCCTGCGCTCCCTCCAACAGCTGGCCTCTCTCTCGGGGCTCATAATAGCCTCAAAATGGTGCCCGTCATATACTGTAATAGGCACCGTACAGAAGGGGTTAAGGACCTTCATCTATGTACAGTTCCGAGCAGATGAAGCCCAGTCTCTGTCTTGGATCTGGGATGTGGAAAGGGCGGCGATCTACTCAAATATCAGAAAGTGAGTTACCGGTATTTTGTTTATCATCATCATTGTTGTGTATTTAAAGACCATCAACCTACTATTATAATGTAAAACTTGCAAAATAAACATACTAAAACTGGGACGACACAAGATAAATGCAAAAGTACTGATCAAAATCGCTATGTGGAAATAACGCTTAATAATAGTTAGTTTATTTTCAACTGACAAATATCCGGTGTCTGTCTTCGATCTGGGCTGTGGCATGTGGGTATCAGTACTGGTAGCTAGAGTTGTGTTGTTAAAGTATCATCATCAATGTTAGGTTTTTAATCCATGAACTGTGTAAACTGTGCAGAAAAAAGGTCAAGTTAAGGGAGGGAGGGGTGTAGGATGTGGTAGGGAGAGATGCCACTACTTTCTATGTGTCACCCAATTTTGACAAATTTCACGGCACTGGCACGGTATTTGAAGGATTTTTTTTATTAAACATATTAGATCTAGATGTGTGTGAATTTTGTGTTTTGTCTGTGTTTGTTCGTTGTTTTGTCTTGTGTTTTCCTGTTCTTCCTCTGTCTTGAGTCGGCCACCCCCAAGGAAAAAAAGAAAATAAAAATAATAAAATAGAGGAAAATAAAAAATAAAATAGGAAAAGTGTGGATTGGGCCTGAGCAGATAGATAGATAGATAGATTAGAGTACATACCTTTCCTGAAGGCCTATCACAGTTCTTAGGTTAAAGACCTTTATCCATGTAGTATGAGGGCTAACAACTAACTAGAGATTTAATATACAGTATACAGGCAAAAAATCTTGTCTACAGTACTAACCTCTGTAACTCGAAAAAGACTAGAGTACTGTACCAGTAATCGAGCTAATATTTCTACCATTTGGGAAAAGTCAGACAGGGAATAGGTGTGGAAATTAAAAGCCCATTAGCTCTAGTCCTTTTTGAGTCACTTTCTTACAGTTTCTTACAGTAGATCCTCTGGAAAAAGGCAAACTATGCCTGTGTATCCAGCTCAGTACCAGTACTTGCACTGCTGCGGTCGTTCACGGTGTTGGCGGCGGCGGTAGCAGACGTAAATTTTTTACTATTCTGTATTTTTGTTTTATAATCAAACTTCAAATCTTGTCTTCCCCATGCTTTATCAAGATTACTTTCAAACTCCCTTATTGATTCGGAATCGACTACATACTGGGGCAGTGCGTTCCACTCATTTACCACTCTATCACAAAATGAGTTCTTTGCCTTCTCAAGCCTATTTCTTTCTTTGTAAATTTTCTTAGAGTGTCCTCTCGTTCTTGTTCCCTCCCGCATCAAGAAGATACCTTCACACACATCCTCATCGTACTTTCCTGACACTATCTTAAAAGTCTTCCTCATATCCCCTCTCTTTCTCCTATATGCCAGTGTCGGAAGCCCCAGTGTCCTCAACCTCTGCTCATAGCCCGCGTTCTTCAATGTTGGTACCAGCTTGCTAGCTCTCCTCTGCACTTTCTCCACTGCTTCTATATCCTTTACCATATATGGAGCCCACACCTGGTTCGCATATTCCAGGTGCGGCCTAACCAGCGCTGTATAGAGATTCCTGAAGATTTCTTCGTCAAGTGACACAAATGTCCTCCTTATCAGCCCTACAATTCTATTGGCTTTGTTTATCTTTTCCGCTAAATGTTCTGAGAAATTTAACTTATTGTCTATCACTACTCCTATATCCTTTTCTGCATTCACTTCCTCCATCGTTTCATACATACTGTATCCTACCTTGTCTATCTTGCTGGTCCCAATCCGCATGTACTTGCATTTTTTGGATGAAAAGGCATTAACCAATGCTCAGACCATCCCTTCATGCCCTCCACATCTCCTTGAAGCAAACCCATATCTTCCTTACTCCTCACTCTTCTATACAGCTTAGTGTTCATCCACATACAGGTATACCTCACTTCCATTAGTTATAAGTACAGGTAAGTCGTTCATAAATATAACGAACAGCAGTGGTCCCCAACACAGATCCCTGAGGTACCCCACTTGTAATTTCCCTCCACCCCGAGCCTATTCCATTCACCAGTACCCTCTGTCTCCGATCTTTCAGGAAGGCTTCTATCCATTTCACACATTTCTCCCCTATATTATAGCTTCTAACTTTCTCTATTAACCTTTTATGTGGGACCTTATCGAAGGCCTTCATAAAATCGCAATATACCACGTCTATTACATCACCAATCTTCTAGAATTTGCATCCAATCATCTACCACCTTAATTAGCTGTAGTACCGTCGACCTCCCCGGCAAGAATCCGAACTGTCTCCCACTGAAAAGTTGGTTTGACTTCATATGATCCATTATTCCTTCTCTAATTACCGTTTCCATTAGTTTACACACAACACTTGTCAAACTGACTGGTCTATAATTCCCTGGGTCATTTCTCTTTCCCTTCTTAAATATAGCTGTTATGTTCGCCTCTCTCCAGTCCATCGGGATTTGTCCTGTATTAAACGATACCTCAAATAAAATTTTCAATGGCTCTACTAACATCTCCCTTCCTTCCTTTATGATTCTTGGGTGTATCCCATCCGGTCCCGGTGACTTACTTTTGTTCATTTTTTCTATAGCCCTTCTTATTCTAGCATGGGAAAACTCTATTAGTTCTAGTGCCGGTGCCTGTTTGATGGGAATATTAGGCACTGCATCCTCCGACTTCACTGTTAGTACCCCCCCAAAGTATTTCCCCAGCACCTCTGCTTTCTCCTTATCAGTCTCCGCTCTACTCCCACCATTCAACCCCCCTACCAGCTCTGGGATCCCTACTCTTCTTGTTAACTTTTCCTGAATGTACTTCCAGAATATTTTTAGATTATCCTTCACATTTCTAGCTATCTCTCTCTCCCTCTCCTTCACCCCCCTCCTTGTTTCCCACCTTATTTTATTGTTTATTTGTCTGCGTTCCAGATCCACTTCTTTAGCTTCTATACTAGACCCCCTGTTCTTTTTTAACAACTTTAATCTTTCCCACAATCGTTTCTTTCTTCTAATCAATATCCAAAGCTTTCTTTTCATTGGCAATTCTGGGTTAGTTCTTTTCCTCAATTTTGTTTTATCCTTATATTCCCTTACTGGTACACTTTTGGATACAGCATTCTCCAGTTTGACTCTAATTTTCCTCCACATTCCTTCAGCGTCTTCACCGTTCAAGTATTCCCCCCAGTCAATGTCCAAACACCGTCTCAGCAGCTCATAATCTGCTCTATCATACATGTATATTTTTCTATTGCTTCTATTATCCCTCTCTGATTTAATGTTACAACTAAAGCTTATACAGGCATGGTCACTATGACCTATAGGGCTATCCACATTAACATGTTCCACTATATCCTCTTCATTGCTAAAAATCAAATCAAGTACACTCCCCTGCATCCCATCTCTATATCTTGTCATCTCTACAATATGTTGCGTTAAAAAACAATCTCTCACTTTCTCTATAAACTTATTTTCCAGGCTACCCTGTCCCGCTGGAGTAGTACAATTTGCCCAGTTGATCCTTGGCAAATTGAAATCTCCAATCAAAATTTTATATTTGTTCTCTCTATTATCTATCTCCTCCATTGCTTTCAGTAGGTTATCATCCTCTCCCCTGCTATTATTTGGGCTTCTATATATAGAGGCAATTAGAATTGATCCTCTTACACATTTTACTTCAATACACAAATACTCACAATACTGCTGTCTCATATCCACCTCATTAACCTTGAGCTCTTTTCTTACATAAATAAACAGTCCTCTTCCAACCTCTGCTCTAATAGCATTTCTCTCATATAACTCAAAACCCTCCAAACTATATTCCACCAGTTCCCTTTCAATTCTAGCATTTTTTGGTCTTACTTCCTGTAGGGCTATGACATCAGGTTTTTCCTCTTCATCCTGCAACCTACATATAAGTTCTCTTTTCTTGTCCTGGGTAAACACATCCACATTACTAAACATAATCCTTAATCCATCTACCATTCCTTCAGCAATTACACCATCCCGCTCCTCCAGTCCGTACCCTACTCCCCCGCTAGCACTACTGGGTCTGCCGCTTTGTCTCCCGTCTCTCCCTGTGACACCTCCACCCCGTTCTCCTCCTCCGTCACAACTCCCATCACATTCTCTTCCCTCCCTGATCTCCCCCTCCCTTCTACTCTTATAAACCACTTCCTCACTTTTCCGTCCCTCACTCTCCAGTTACAGAGGATAGAGGTAAAGATTTCTGGCCTACTTATATTGAACTGACTATAATTGAATATAGACACCATATAAGGAGAAGCACTTTATTGACAACGTTTCGCAGATAGCTTCTTCAGGCACGAGTGACCTGATGAAGCTATCTGCGAAACGTTGTCAATAAAGTGCTCCTCCTCATTTGTTTTTTATATTAATTCTGTCAACTTTTCAAAGTTATTTCAACTGACTAATTCTTGGTGTTACGTCATAATTCACTGCATGTAATGGCTAAGATAGGGTTATTTGTGCAGCTTAAGGATTTCTATTTCTATTATTTCGGGTGGATGGGACTCGTTAGCCTTGGTCGGCAACCCATCTAGGGGAGATAACCTTATAAAAATCCGGGTGGATGGGACTCGTCAGCATTGAACCTGTCTAGGGGAGTAAACCTTATACAAATCAGTACTGCTATCTTAGGGTGAAGCTGGTTAGTGGATGGATTAGCCGCACACCGCTGTAGAAAAATAGTGATAACAAATACATAAAATGCCTCGGAGTCAGACGGACCCTAAATTGAGTGGTTAATCCTGTAAGTCCTTCAGTAAACTGGCAAGGGTTGTCCCTCTTACAGGGGATAGGTTCGCTTGGGGGCATTTTGTGTATGGCCACCCCCATTAAGGGGAGTAAGGCATCTGGCAATAGATAGATAGATAGAAGGATTTCTATCTATCTATCTATTGCCTGACGCCATGATCCCCGAAGGGGTGACCGCGAACGAACCGCCCCCATGCACCTCTGTCCCCAGTCAGTCGACGCCCCTCCTCCCAACCAGCACCACCTTCATTCATATACTTCCTCACTCCATCCTTCCACCTCTCCCTCGGTGCACCTCTCCCTCGGTGCACCTCTCCCTCTCTGTCCTTCCACCTTGCTCTCGTACACCCTCTTAGTCAATCTCTCGCTTAAGGATTTGTGGAAGTAAAAAGGGTTGTTGTTGTTGTTTTTGTTCCATAAGCTGCCTGGCCGAACAGCCCCGAGTCCCTAAGGAAGGCCATGGCCACGGGCTTTCCCACAGGGCTCTCAAGGAGTGTTGATTGTTGTAAAAAGGGTTATGTAAGATAGTTGAAAGTGTATTGATTGCTGGAGGCCCTATTTAAACTGGATAAAACTGTCTAATAGTAGCCAGAATATAGTTAAAAGGACGGTGCCGGTACAGAAGGGGTTAACCAAACAATTCTCTCTCTCTCTCTCTCTCTCTCTCTCTCTCTCTCTCTCTCTCTCTCTCTCTCTCTCTCTCTCTCTCTCTCTCTCTCTCTCTCTCTCTCTCTCTCTCTCTCTCTCTCTCTCTCCTCTTTCTCTCTCTCTCTCTCTCTCTCTCTCTCTCTGTATATTACTGTATTGTACAGTATAATTATGTAAAGATGAATTTAGGGTTTATAGTTCAAATTATGTCTTTGGAAGTGATAAAATGACCAAAACAAAGCTATTTCATGTTAATTTTCTTGTATTCTTTCTCATATTCATTCAAGTCTTCAAACAAAATTGCTCCGGTGTGACACCCTGCTAGTGTGTGCGGACATAGCAGCCACATCCATGGAACAATGTCAGGATATACTGTATATACACCTAGAAAAATATACAGAATTAATATAAACACCATGTGAGGATGATCACTCCCCTCCCCCCCTCCCTCTTTCTCTCTCCCCGGGGCAACATTCGTCACCTAGTATGTGCGGACATAGCAGCCTCATCCATGGAGCAATGTCAGGATGTAAATACACTTAGAAGAATAGACAGAATAAATATAAACACCATGTGAGGAGGAGCACTTAACCCTTTCCTTGCGAGAGACGTTCCAGAACGCCATGGCAATTTACAGCAATCTACAGGCTTTTAAAGCCTCTTAACACCTTACGAGCGGCCTATACGGTTTATTTATATGTACCGCCCAGCGGGGTGTTTTTAGCCAAAATAGGGCTGTTTACGTGATCATTTTCATGCCTAAATAAGACCCAGAACGTAAAACAAGTATCTATCCCTGAAAGGGCATAAACAGAGCTTTCGAATGACACCATAACGATCCTTTTATGATGGCTAGTTTTCTTGCAATAACCGTGCAACGCGAGTGCAAAAAGCATGTAATTAGGCACTTTCCCCATACAATTCCGTATATAGCGAGTGAGAGAGGAAGGGAGGAGGTGGGATTCGTGTCAGTAGGTTCGCCGCGGTGGTCTGGAGCAGTCATACGCTCGCTACTCTCCTGCCACCACTTGTCTCTCTCTCTCAGCAACATTACGTGCTGAAATTGCCACACGACCTATGTCGAGCGCCGCCACATAGTCCAGCTTTATTTAACTCGACTTATGTTGCTCGCCGCTAATTAAGGGTTAAAGCCTGTAAAATCGAGTGTGAGGCAGGCCACCCGTCCTTCCCTTAGCCAGCCGGCCGGTACACTGAAGGGTCTGAGTCTGAGTCTCGCGAGATATACAGTGCTGCCAAAGGCAAAAATATCGCGACAGGCCGTATCTCGATTGGTAGAGCGTTCGCCTGCTAACCGTGAGGTTGACGGTTCGAGTCTCGGGCCAGCCAGTGAGTTATTGGCAGATGTCAGTGCTGTTGGTTAACGGCGCGGTCTAGCAATCTGTGGCAACTATTCACTAAGTTCCTGATTCATCAGGGCACCCACCCTAGCCTTGCTATTCAGCAGGGAGTGTATGGTGGTAAAAACTGCATCATCATTAGTGAGAATTGCTAATTTTAGCGAATGTCTGATAGCGCTGCGGGTGAACCCCGCGAGCTACGAAGCTCGTTATGGCGTCATTTTGAATCTATTTTCTTCCAATTTTCGCCTGAATACATTTCATTTCATGCAGACACTTGTCTAATCAATCAGGAGTACTTGCATGAACCCTAATATGGCGGAAATATGCCCGCACCGTAGGTGTTAACCCTCTCTCTTTCTCTCCCCCCCCAGGGCAACATTCGTCACCTAGTATGTGCAGACATAGCCGCCACATCCATGGAACAATGTCAGGAACGTTACAACAACACCATGAAGAGAAACAGAGGTCCAGGGGGGTTTACTGCTGAGTTTATTGTGGCCGACTGTACTAAGGTGAGAAGAGATACAGAAATTGGATATAGAGTGTTATACTGTATTAAGGTATTCTGATTTTATTAATTTCACTCCCACCACCAAACACCTCCCAACGAAATTAATGAAAGCATGTGATCGTCACAGGATTCGAACCTGACTTCCCATATTGACTAATTCCTTGAACATGACGATAGTGCGTTGTTATGTGTGCGATTAGTTTGCTTAGGAAACAGATTAACTTGCTCATGTTTTTTTGTTTTTTTTCTATATTTCAACTACTCCCTCTCAGGCATAGGCTGAGAGCCTGCACACTCAACCGCTGAACACGGTGAGGCCCGTGAGGTCTTGTTCCAGTCTAGAGAGTGAGACATGCGAAGCACCCTAGCTCGAAGCAATCCCATCTCTGAAGCTGCTCCGCCCCTGCGCTTCACAGTATCACTCCCCAGACTCGGACCCTCACTCTCAGAACGCCGCCTATTGAGCAATTAACCCTCTCCGACATATGATGCGATGTTGAGCCTATTAAGGATACTTTAAAGCCTTTGTTACTGTTTGGGGTATTTATAAACCTTTAGTTTAGTTACTTCAACCTCTGCAGTTGTCTTTGAGTTAGCTGTGGGCAGAAAACTAATTTTGGAGAGGTCATTATAAGAGTGAGAGAACTCTATTTCTTGTTGCTAATCTGGCAACCTCTGCGTCATATGAGTCTGAAGGGGTTAACTCACTAGGCATTGCCCCCATGTAGCATATTTTGAATATGGGAATATACATACAGTGCTATTTAATCAGGGAACAATGAGGGTATTTTTGGGGGCATTTCGGTGTGCTGTGGTAATGCACTGAAACTAGGTACAGCACAAATTCCATCCCAATAATATCTTCCCATTGACATATTGGGATTCGAACCCAGGTCCATTGGATTACCAGTCCAGTGGCAAGACCTCTGCCACACCTCCCCCAATGTACACTCTATGTGGTGGATTGTGTTCTTTTATTTCTAAAACGTTTTTTAGTAAGCGTTATTTCCACATAGCAATTTTTATTAGTTCATTTGCATTTATCTTGTTTTGTCCCAGTTTTGGTTTGTTTATTTTGCAAGCTTTACAATTTAATTACCACATACAGATCTTAAACACTCGAACCATTACACCATCAAGACAGTTAAAGATTAAATACCCGGTACATCTATCTATCTATCTATCTATTGCCTGACGCCGTGATCCCCGAAGGGGTGGCCACGAACGAACCGCCCCCATGCACCTCTGTCCCCAGTCAGTCGACGCCCCTCCCCCCAACCAGCACCGCCTTCGTTCATGTAGTTCCTCACTCCATCCTTCCACCTCATATTCGGTCTACCTCTCCCCCTCTGTCCCTCCACCTCGCTCTCGTACACCCTCTTAGTCATTCTCTCGCTTTCCATACGTTCCATATGGCCGAACCATCTCAAGTTGTTCCTTTTCACACTTTCCAGCACATCTACCTCCACACCACACCTCCTTCTTACTTCCTCATTAGTCTGTCTATCCCTCCATGTAACTCCGCACGCACTCCTTAAGTAATTCATTTCCACTGCTCTCACTCTTGGTCTGAGTCTCTCAACCAACGTCCATGCTTCGCTTCCGTAAGTCAGTGTCGGGATTACCACACTGTCATGCAAGGACTTCTTCACTTCCATACTGACCACCTATTTCTTGTTACTGCTTTTAGCGTTCCTACAACCCTCTTCCCCTGTTGTACCCTCTCCCGCACCTCTTCATCCATAGTCCCATCTTTACTCAACACACTGCCCAGATACTTAAAAGAGTTGACGATCTCCATAGCCTGACCGTTCAGCTTCACCTCACACTCTGTGACTTCACCCCTTTCGAAGACCATAACCTTGCTCTTCCCCGTATTTACCTTCAAATTCCGTTTTTCGCACACTGTTCCAAACTCATTTACCAGACCCTGCAACTCCCATTCATTATCACTCATCAGAACTGTATCATCCGCAAACAGCAGTATAGGTAGCTTCCACTCAATTCCCTCCCTTTTCAGCGATACACCAACATCCACTGCTCTTGATAGTATTTCTTTCATAACTCCATCCATATATACAGTAAACAACCACGGGGACATCACACACCCCTGTTTCAAACCAACATTCAGGTCAAAGAACTCGCTCTGCTCACTCTCCACACGTACTGCCGCCTTTGCACCCTTATACATGCTCTTCACTGCTTTCAGCAACTTGCCTTCTACTCCGTATATTCTAAGTACTTTCCACAAACCTTCTCTATCCACTCTGTCATAGGCCTTCTCCAAGTCCATACCCGGTACATGACTACGATTTTATACACATTTATCAAATTATAATGCAAGACTTGCAAATTAACAAACCTAAACGAGGACAAGACAATATAAAGGCAAAAGAATTAATCAAAATCGCTATGTGGAAATAACGCTTTAGCAAAATATAATATTTAAATATAAGAACACAATCCACCACATAGGGTGTACATTACTACATGAGCAAGTTAATCTGTTTCCCAAGCAAACTAATCGCACACATAACAATGCACTATCGTCACGTTCAAGGAATTAGTCAATTTGGGAAGTCCGAGACGTTCTGGTCAATTTTACTCATTTCTGTTTGAATAAAGAAACTACAATTTTGTATTAAACAAATTTGCAATCTGACAAGATATTAGCAATAGTACAAAATACATACAGCACTCACTAACAAGATATTAGCAATAGTACAAAATACATACAGCACTCACTAACGATAGTGCTATCGGGTAGGTACACTCGGTCAAATACATACAGCACTCACTAACAAGATATTAGCAATAGTACAAAATACATACAGCACTCACTAACGATAGTGCTATCGGGTAGGTACACTCGGTCAAATACATACAGCACTCACTAACAAGATATTAGCAATAGTACAAAATACATACAGCACTCACTAACGATAGTGCTATCGAGTAGGTACACTCGGTCAAAAAAGTATCTGCACCCCTACTCGGATAATCTGGTGTGTACAGCTTGGTAGTAGGTCTTAGGTAGTATAGGTAGGTAGTAGTATAGATGGATATAGCTTTAGGCAGAGATGCTAACCCTACCAAGCTGTACACACCAGATTATCAGGGTAGGGGTGCAGATACTTTTTTGACCGAGTGTACCTGTAAGCATAATATGGACAGTTGAATACTAGATACTAGCTTGAATACTAGATATCAATTTAATCATGTACTCAAACCCAACTTACCCCCCCCCCCCAGGGGGTAAGGGGGCCTTCATCTAATGGTAGAGGGAAAAAAGAAAAAAAAAACCCAAGCATCCTACTGCGTGTCGTACAAGGCGACTAATAGGGGGAATGGCGATAGACTTGTGGACCAACAGCCATTACTATGCAATAAAGTCTTTATCTTAGCACTGTCTTGGTATGGCACTGCCGAGGCTGGTGGGGTGCGGATAGGTGCCACAGAGGACTGAGTCTTAACTGGGCGCTGTTTGGCACCACACCTGTGTCGGCAACAGTGTTTGCATGTTGGAGCAGTGTTGGGACAGGACTTTATTGTTCTATAATCCAAATTGCCTAATGTACAGTGGAGTCTTATTATGGTGCTGTCTTTTTGTAACACTGTTAAGGCTGGTGTGGTTGCAGATACTGCAGGTGCAAGTGCTGCAGGGGGACTCTGTTGAGTCTTGCTGAGGCACGGTTAGCACTATACCAACATCAGCCACAGTGATGACTTGGTGGGGCAGTGCTGTGGTGGGACTTTATTGTGCTACAGTACACTCCAACTACTGAAAGGCAACCCCGTCTGAGCCGTTACAATGCATGTAATGGAAAATGACGTTAAACCATTGTATGTACTGAATAGCCTAATGTTTTAAAGTGAAGGGAAAGCACTATAATAAATCTTTTGATAAGTTATTTTGCCTTTATATTGTCTTTGTCCAAGTTTTTATTTGTTTAGTTTGCAAGTTTTACATTTTAATTAACCCCCACAGAAGCGCATCAAGCCACTGTTGGAGAACCCCAATCGTCAAGTAGACCTGGTGTCCTGCCAGTTTGCATTCCACTACTGCTTCGAGAGTTTGGCCCAGGCCGAGACCATGCTGAGGAACGTATCGGAAAACCTTAAGAGGGGCGGCTTCTTTATTGCTACCCTACCCAACGCCTACGAAATTATGTAAGTATCTATCTATCTATCTATCTATCTATTTATCTATTTACTCAGGCCCAATCCCCACTTTTCCTATTTTGTTTTCTTTTCTTTGTATCTAAGTCATTATTCCTTTAATTTGTTATAGTTACCCTGTGTGTGAATTTGTATTTTGTTTTTGTGTGTTCATTGTTTTCTGTTGTGTTGTCCCTATTCTGGCTCTGTCTTGAGTCGGCCAAAAAAAAAAAAACCCTCAAAAAAAAAAAAAAAAAGGAAAAGAAAAAAGGAAAAGTGGGGATTGGGCCTGAGTTAGTTATGTAGATAATTTTACAGGCTGGAGATTTATACTGTACAGTACTGTAAAAGTTAAACTTTGAAATTGGCAAGAGTAGACCAAAAAAAAAAAAAAAAAAATGGGGATTGGGCCTTAGTACAGTAGATAGATAGATAGATAGATATATAACATTTCTGAATATATTTGCTAGAGAAATTGCTTGTCAGAGAGAGAGAGAGAGAGAGAGATCATCAAGAGCAGAGTTGAGAGAAGGATTTGTGTGTGTGTGAGGGATAAATAATAATATTTATTGTCGGTTTATTGTTCACTTGCAGCCGTGAGGCTAAAAATCTACAGAGTTTTTCTTAACCTAGCATAGTTTGTGTATACATTGTGTGTGTGAGTATATCTGTATACAGTACCGGTACTGTATATATATTATGTATGTGGGTGTAAATTATAAAACTGTTAGTTCACAAGATGCAGCAATATATAAAATCATCATCATCATAATTCAGTGGTGAAGTGTATTCAAGCTAACTTGGCAGAAATTGTTAACGCTGTCTTTCTACAGGTATACTTCCTCTACTGCCTTTCTAAAATGTTTGTGTGATGCCGCCTTTTTATTATTGGCTATACAAATATACAGAAAGGAAGTTCTGGCGTAGGGATGCAGCGACCCCACCGCCAGCCACTTAGGTAGTGTAGTCAGCCTCTGTTGCAGTTACGGTGATTTCTTGTTACTGCCTTATTGTAGCACGGTTAAGGCTGGTGTGGTGCGATTTCGCCAGGTACAAGTGCTTCATGGGAACTTTATTGAGTTCTGCTGAGACACTGTTAGCGCTATACCAACATCAGCCGCAGTGATAACATGATGGGGCGTTGTTGTGGCAAGACTTTGTTGTACTGTGCTGCAGTAAAGACTGTAGCCACCGTGTTATGATTGCTGTGCACTGTGTGCAGTACTGTGATTGTACCATGGAAGCCACATTCACTGTGGACGGTTGCGGTCTTTAAACCCGTATGTATGTATGTATGTATGTATGTATGTATGTATGTATGTATGTATGTATGTATGTATGTATGTATGTATGTATGTATGTTACCATTTTCTGCCAGGTTAGCTATAATACTCCTCAGCATCCAACCAAAGCTTCAAATCCCTTCTTCTCTATTTCAGGTCACGACTTAAGAACAGCGAGAATAACCGCTTCGGCAACGAGGTCTGCAAAATCCAATTCCCCGAGGACCGATCCAGCGAGAATGCCAACATGTTCGGTGACAAGTATAATTTCTTCCTGGAGGGAGTGGTGGATTGTCCAGAGTTCCTAGTTCATCCTCCAACACTGATAAGGTGAGTTGTTGTTGTTGTTGTTCTTGTAGTTTTATTTAACCCTTTCACGCATTTATGACGCAGAGGTTACCAGATTAGCAATAAGAAATAGAGTTCTCTCACTCTTATAATTACCTCTCCAAAATTAGTTTTCTGCCCACAGCTAACTCAAAGACAACTGCAGAGGTTGAAGTAACTAAACTAAAGGTTTCTAAATACCCCTGATGGTAACAAAGGCTTTAAAATATCCCAATACAGTGGAATCTCGTATCTAACGAATAATAGGTGCCGAAAAAATCGCGTTAGATCCAGATTCGTTAGATATGAATATATAAACTAATGGGAAAAATGGTTATTGGTGCCAAAATTTAGACAGAGTCCCTATTTTTGCCCTTCCGAGTTCTATTTTGTGACATCAAATATATTAAAATCATGTAATATATTAATTATAAGAAGAATTAATAATAAACCAACCTGTGAGTGAATAATGAAGTGTGTAGGTTAGACGATGTCGAAGATATCCGAGCAGGGAGGCTAGGCTAACTGGGATGCGCCGCGCACTTCCTCACCTCCACCACAGCCTGCCTCTCTTAACATTGCCACTAAAACACGTCTTTGCAACAGATAGGCTGGCTTTAATTTTAGTTTTCTGACTCTTAAAGTTACGCACTGTCCCCTCGGGAAACCGAGTTATTTTCACTATCTCGCAGTTCTTGAGGCCTTTTTCAATTAGTTCAATCACTTTCGCTTTATCCTCTGCCGTATATTTATTCATTTTTTTTCCAACACGCGTAACCCTCTTCACTGGTACTTTTGTCTTTCTTTCATGCATATTTCCATTCTCACCACTCCCCTCTCCAGTACCTGAGGATTGGGTCGACATCACAAAAGGCGTAACACAACAAAAGCTTAAGGTTTGGGCGAGTAACACAACAAAAGATTGAGTTGGGTTGAGTAATGTAGGCCTAAGGCGCGGCGCGGACTGGACTGACGACAGTGACGGGGAGGGAGGGAGGAGGGAGGGACGCCACTTAGCTCAGTACGGTAGGCCTATTTGGCGGGAAATTTGTAAATTCGATACCGGGCACCCAGAATAATTGCCGTTAGATATGGATTTTGGTTTGTTAGATTGAGATCGGGTAGAGCTCCAATAGGGTCGTTAGATGCAAATTCGTTAGATCAAAATGCGTTAGATGCGAGATTCCACTGTAGGATCAAAATCGCGTCATATGTTGGAGAGGATTAACCCGCTGAGTGCCAGGGACGTATATATACGTCCAAGGGTGTTGTCACGCCCATTGCCAGGGACATATATATATACGTCCACGCCGAAAAAAATTTGTAGCAGCGAAACGACCTCACCTATGGCTTTCATATTTCTACCACATGTACCTTACCCTTCTGGCTTCTTGCCACCACCAACACAACCCACTCACTGACTATCGGTCGCCTCACAAGGAAAAAAAGGGAAAATCTGTGGCGGCGAAACGACTGCACCAATCGGTTCCATATTTGTGTGACAAGTCCCTTACCCTTCTGCCTTCCCCCCACCACACCCCCAACCACCTCCCACCACCCACTTCCAGCGTATCCGTACGAAGAAAAGGAAAAAAAGGAAAATCTGTGGTGGCGAAACTACCTCACCAATCGGCTTCATATTTGTAACAAGAGTCAATTACAGCTTCTACCTTCCCCCCACCATCCCCCAAACCACCCTCCCACCACCCTCCTACCTATACGTTCCGATACCATAAAAGTCGATGATTTACTCTGAAAATTTCAGCTACATTCGGGACCATCGGGGACCTGATTTCTGGCGAAAATGGACAAGGGGAGTGTTTTTTTTACCATTATCCTTCCTTTCTCACCCAACTTGATAGATTTAGCCAAAAAAATAAAAATAAAAAATCCTCTGGCACTGGCAGATGCATAGGGTCAATAATTGTCTGGCACTCTGCGGGTGTTCATTGTTTTCTGTTGTGTTGTCCCTATTCTGGCTCTGTCTTGAGTCCCCCCCCCAAAAAAAAATAAAAAAAATAAAAATAAAATAGGAACAGTGGGGATTGGGCCTGATTATATAGAATAGAATAGATTTTGTTGTTTTTGTATGAAAGAGACAAAAGGCAGGTTGCCTGTAACAAGTGTCTCCCCCAAAGCCAAAAGAGTGACAGAGCCAAATTCAAGGGACGTTGGAGTCAAAATGCCTGGACACATGAAGTTTGAAGCAGTTTAAGTCATAGGATGAAGGAAAGATTGCTTGAGGGAGAGAGTTGCAGTAGCCCCAAGATGCCCTTTATGGACATCCCGCGGAATCCATGTAGTCCGCTACCTCTCTCGGGTCGGTCCTGATATCTAATAATAATAATAATAATAATAATAATACAGTATGCTGGTATTTTATTTGTTCAAGCGCTAATTCTCCGAGTGGATTCACGAGTGCTCACATTATCTTACATTTTTCCATTTAAAAAAAAAAAAAAAAAATTATATTCATCAGTAACTCTATGCTCCCCAGTATCATAATCCATCAGAAATATGTGCGACTTCAGTTGTTTCTTAAAAGCGTCAACACAATTCAACTGGTTTATTTAGGGTCGGCAGCCAATGAGGCTGACAATATGCAATTCCTTAACCTAACTTATTCTATATATACATACATACATACTGTACATTGGTTTAACGTAATTTTTCCATTACATGCATAGTAACGGCTCAGACGGGGTTGCCTTTCAGTAGTTGGAGTGTACTGTAGTACAATAAAGTCCCGCCACAGCACTGCCCCACCAAGTCATCACTGTGGCTGATGTTGGTATAGTGCTAACCGTGCCTCAGCAAGACTCAACAGAGTCCCCCTGCAGCACTTGCACCTGCAGTATCTGCAACCACACCAGCCTTAACAGTGTTACAAAAAGACAGCACCATAACAAAACTCCACTGTACATTAGGCAATTTGGACTATAGAACAATAAAGTCCTGTCCCAACACTGCTCCAACATGCAAACACTGTTGCCGACACAGGTGTGGTGCCAAACAGCGCCCAGGTAAGACTCAGTCCCCTGTGGCACCTATCCGCACCCCACCAGCCTCGGCAGTGCCATACCAAGACAGTGCTAAGATAAAGACTTTATTGCATAGTAATGGCTGTTGGTCCACAAGTCTATCGCCATCCCCCTATTAGTCGCCTTGTACGACACGCAGTAGGATGCATGAGGCATATTCTTTTTTTCCTCCACCATTAGATGAAGGCCCCTTTACCCCCTGGGGTAAGTCAACAGATTTGACTTTGGCTGCCACAAGGGCACCTACATACCCCCAGAAGGGGTAGGGTGTGGGCAGGGAACCAGGTGGAACCCAGAGCTGGCGCATCCACAGCCAGGAAAGTTTTTTACAGGAACCTCACCGACAGGTAGCTGGGATCGAACCCGCGCTACCTGGGTCAAGCGACTAGAGTATGATGACTTATTGTGATCTCTGAATGAGGTGATGTTGAAGTTATGTCTGTGTGGGGAAAGTGTTGGGCAAGTGTTGAGTATTAACCCTTTCTGTACGTGATGTACTTTTCATTATATTCTGGTAACTATTAGACAATTTTATTCAGCTAAGGAAGGTCTGTCCTGTCTATCCATTAAAAGGCTACAGATTATCTCAATTAATCCATTCAGCTACCATATATCCTTCCTAAGCTTCATAAAATCATCTAAATAAAACTAGAATAGAATTGAAAAGACGTCGCCGGTACAGAAGGGGATAAGTGTTCTGTGTTGTCAGAGAGATGTTATCAACAAGGATAAGAAGTGTCTTGAGTTAGATGTATTCTGTTTGTAATATTGTGATGATGGACAAAAGTAACAACGACAGTCCCCTGCTGTTCGGTGACAAGCATAATTTCTTCTGGAGGGTGTGGTAGCTTGATCAGAGTTCTAATTTTATACGCTTGAGTCAGCCATAGTGTTCACATGGTGGGCAGTGCTGTGACAGGACTTCATTGTTCAAGTCCAAGTTGCTTAATGGCGGCACACTGGCAATGGTTGTCGTCACCCACCCCCACCCACCCCCGGACCCGGATCAGGCGCCTTGGGGCCAACCTGGTCGAAACGGCTCCAGAGGGTACAGTGTGCAGTATTTCTCCAGACTGGCACTCTCCGCCTAATAGTATAGGGGCCCGAACCTGGTGGTGGTGCTCCAGGAGGCTGCCCTGTCATTAGGTGAATAATTCATATTGTTTCACCAACAAACTTCACTTCTAAACTCAATTAATGAAATCAACAAAACATGTGGCACTCCAAGGACTCGAACCTAGGATACTCACACCGAAATACCGCGCATTTGTTGTTTCCACATAGCGATTTTGATTAGTTGTTTTGTCTTTTTAGTGTGTTCGTATACGTTTTGGTTTGTTTATTTTGCAAGTTTTACATTATAATTACTACCAGTAGGTTCTGTATGTGGCATCCTGGCTTCGAATCCTGGGAGGATCACATTCTTTCATTAATTTCATTTAAGGGGTTATTGGTGTTAAGAACTATGTTTAAAAATAATATATCAAAGCTTCAAGAACATTTGATGATGAGGTCGTTCCATTGAGATTTGTACCCCATAAAATGCTCTTTCCTCTCGGAATAAGTGCAGTTGGGTCCAGTACATAATTAGATAAATGGATATTTATTGTGCTTAACCTTTAACCCGTTCTTTACCGGCGGCGTCTTTACGATTTTGTTGTAGCTATGTTTAGACAATTTTTTGCAGTTTAAGAAGGATCTGTGGTAGTAAAATTGGTTAAGATAGATACTTAGAATCTGTTATTTGCTGGAGGCCCTTTTTAAAGTGCACAAAAGTCATCTAATAGTAGCCAGAATAAAGTTAAAAAGACGTAGCCGGTACAGAAGGGGTTAACTGTCTTGATGATGTAATGGTTAGAGTGTGTAAGTTCTGTGTGTGGTGTCCTGGGTTCCAATCCTGGGATGATCACATGTTTTAATTAATTTCATTTGAGGGGTTATCGCTGTTAAGAATGATGTGGATTGTGTTCTTTTATTTATAAAGAATTATTATTTTACTCAAGCGTTGTTTCCACATAGCGATTTTTATAAGTTATTTTGTCTTTTTACTGTGTTCGTCCAAGTTTTGATTTGTTTATTTTGCAAGTTTTACATTATAATAATAAATTGACTTTCTTGTTTTGTTTCAGACTAGCCAAAAAGTGGGGCTTACAATTGGAATGGAGTCGTCCGTTTAGCGAAGTTTACAAAGATGCCTTGAAGGACAGCGACGCCCAGCGATTGTTATCCGTTATGCATGCTTTGGAGGTAAGGGGGAGAGAGAGAGAGAGAGAGAGATAGATAGTGTGAAGTGTACAAAGATGCCTTGAAGGACAGCGACTCCCAGCGATTATTATCTGTGATGCATGCTTTGGAGGTAAGGAAGGAGAGAGAGAGAGAGAGAGAGAGAGAGAGAGAGAGAGAGAGAGAGAGAGAGAGAGAGAGAGAGAGAGAGAGAGAGAGAGAGAGAGAGAGAGAGAGAGAGATGCACTATGATGTTATGCATGCATGCTCTGGAGGTAAGGAGAGTGAGTGAGTGAGAGAGAGAGGTGCACTATGATGTTATGCATGCATACTCTTTATTTTTTTTTTGGGGGGGGGACTCAAGACAGAACCCAAATAGGGACAACATAACAGAATACAATGAACACACAAAAACAAAATACAAATTCACACACATCTAGGATTTAGCAAAACAATATTATGAACTGAAAAAACAAAAACTAATCCAACTCTTTTCACCAGAACTACCCGAGCAGAGACCCCCAAGCGACAGAGACGGAATCTGAATACAGCCACGCCAAAGAACACCTAACGGACAAAGAGGGAGTCGACTATATCCGCACCCTAACATCCTCAGAGTGGGAGGCTTTATGTAAGTACAATATACTACAGTGTATTATGTTTTATGTAAGTACAATATACTACAGTGTATTATGTTTTTCCACCAACCAACTTCACCTCTAAACTCAATTAATGAAATCAACAAATACATGTGGCACTCCAAGGACTCGAACCTAGGATACTCACATCAAAATTCCGAGCACTTATGCATTACGCTATCAATTAAAATGTAAACCTTGCAAACTAAACAAACCAAAACTGCGACAAAGAAAATATTAAGGTAAAATAACTACCGTAATCAAAATCGCTATGTGGAAACAACGCTTGCTAAAATAAAATTTATGAAATAAAAGAAGACAATCCACCACATAGGGTGTACATTACTACATGAGCAAGTTAATCACACCCCATTCTTAACATAAATCCTCCATTACAAACCCCAATGCACTTGAATGAATTAATGAAAGCATGTGATCCTCCCGGGATTCAAACTCCGGACACCACACCCAGAACATAAGCACCTTAACCATTACACCACCAACACATATGGCCACAGGCCATAGCACAAGGTTGGTTGAGCACTTGACTACAAACTGAGAGGTCAAAATTTCAAGACTCCGGCCAACCAGTCTGTAAAGCCGGTATCACACGATGATCAAAATTTTTCTGGCAACATTTCTGGACTATTTTGCACTGGTATCGGAAACTAGACTGATGGTAGATGAATTTGGGCAACCGAAATATATGATATGTTGACCACGTAAGCTGCCAGACCAGTGTTGAGGATAAATGTTGAGTGAAAAAGCGCTCGTGTGATACCGGCTTTATTGGCAGACTACATAACTGTTGGTGGTCTAGCTATATGCGGCATCTGTCCACTGAAGTCCCTTAACCCCTTCTGTACCGGGCGTCTTTTTAAGTTTATTCTAGCTTTATTTAGATGATTTTGGGCAGTTTAACCCTCCTGGCCCGGGCAGGCTCTCAAAATGACAGTGTGGGCTACCCGGGCGATCTGGCCGAAAAACGTCTAGGCCTAGGCTACTGTATTTTTGTTTAGTTTAACTGCTAGAAATTTCCCACACATCTATAAATGTAGTGCGGTTTCCAATCTGTAGACTGGCGTTGAGTAGAGCTCTCTATGTCAACTGGTTCAGTTGTGATGACGATTTCAGTGGAGAGCACTTGCAGGCGATGTTAGCAATATGACGATCTTTAAACTACTGAAACAACGACATACAGACATACAATAACAAACGAGTCTTCTCTTTCTTGTTTTCGGAGGTGCGGTGACGTAACGATCGGCTTTGTTTACATGCGTCGGACGCACGGCGTTCAGACCAAGCTGAATAGGCTTTCAAGCTTACAGATTTTAAAATGACACCCGGGCTCCTGCCCTTAATTCGTGGTGTCATTTTAAAATGACAACCGGGCCAGGAGGGTTAAGAAGGATCTGTGGTAATGAAAATGGTTAAGTGAGGTAGTTCAAAGCCTGTTAATTGCTATTTAAAATGTATAAAGTTGTCTAATATTAGCCAGAATAAAGTAAACAAGACGTCGGCGGTATAGAAGGGGTTAACCCTTTCTGTACCAGCGACGTGTATTCAATTTTATTTTAGCTATATTTTGACTATTTTATTATAGCTATATTTTGACTATTTTATTATAGCTATATTTTGACTATTTTATTATAGCTATATTTTGACTATTTTATTATAGCTATATTTTGACTATTTTATTATACTGTAGCTATATTTTGACTATTTTATGCAGTTTATGAAGGGTCTGTGGCAGTAGAAAGGGATAAGTGACATATTTGGAAGCCTGTTAATTGCTGGAGGCCCTTTCTAAACTGAATACAATCGTTTAATAGTAGACAGAATAAAGTTAAAAGACGTCGCTGTTACAGAAGGGGTTAAGGGGACATTGGCCATTTTTCTTGTCCCCTTTCTTCCTCATGCTTAGCCCCATTAGTTTTCAGATATTAAGATCGATGTTTGCCCCATTAGTTAGTCGATTTTAAGACCTTTCACCCCATTTCGTCGTCGATATTTAGACCTTTCGTGTTATTTAGGTTAGAAGGGGTTAAACATCAGGGCATCCACCCAAGAGCACGGAGTGTATGGTGGTAAAAAATTTATAACTCATCATCAACTCCCCCTCACCCCAATAATATTCATATTTTGTTTTCACCAACCCACCAATTGACCACTTGCGAGTTTCGTTCTATAAGGAAGTTGGAGCTGCAAACATCGATATAGAACAGAAATGCAATAATAATTTAGGTTTCTGGCGAGTAGAAATTATGTTGAATTGGGTTTTATATATTTATAAATGTATTACGACCAGATTTTAGCTGGTAATTCTGCTATATATCGATGTCTGCAGCTCCAACTTCCTTATACTGTAGATTGGAACTCGCAAGTAGTCAATTAAATTACAAGTACAGTAAACCTAATTAATGAAATCAGTGAAACAATGATACATGGATCCATGGATTCGAACCTAGGATACTCACACCGAAATTCTCCGCACTAAGCACTAGGCTATCAAGACAGTTAAAGGTAGGCCTATATGCACAAGCCTACGAAAAATTATGCATTCTTGAAAAGGGCAAGGGAACGCGAAAGTGGTCTCAAACCCTGAGAATAGGAACTTTAAATGTTGTTTCTGTTCGGGCTCTGTCTTGTGTCGGCCACCTCCAGCTATGGGGTATGTGCCTGAGTATATACATACATACAATACATACATCATCAACTCCCCCCTCTCCCCACCCGCAACAAAAACCCTAATAATGTATTTTTCTTTTTTCCAGGTATATACCAAGCGTGGGTGTTCAGGAAAATGAAATGAAGAGGTTTGGTACGGTACCGAGTTTATTGTTGTTCCCTAAGCTGCCTGGCCGAACAGCCCCGAGTCCCTGAGGAAGGCCATGGCCACGATCGGGCTTTCCCACAGAGCTCTCATTGAGTGTAGATTGTGTTGTTGGCGTAAGTGGTTGTGTGAAATGCAGTCTTCTATGATGTGTTTAATGGTATGGGGTGCTGTGTTACATCCCGTGAAATGCAGTCTTCTATGATGTGTTTAATGGTATGGGGTGCTGTGTTACATCCCGTGAAATGCAGTCTTCTATGATGTGTTTAATGGTATGGGGTGCTGTGTTACATCCCGTGAAATGCAGTCTTCTATGATGTGTTTAATGGTATGGGGTGCTGTGTTACATCCCGTGAAATGCAGTCTTCTATGATGTGTTTAATGGTATGGGGTGCTGTGTTACATCCCGTGAAATGCAGTCTTCTATGATGTGTTTAATGGTATGGGGTGCTGTGTTACATCCCGTGAAATGCAGTCTTCTATGATGTGTTTAATGGTATGGGGTGCTGTGTTATATCCCGTGAAATGCAGTCTTCTATGATGTGTTTAATGGTATGGGGTGCTGTGTTACATCCCGTCGACGTAGTAGTACTGTAGTCACTTATTGTATTCCTTATGTCATTTGTGTAGAACCGGTACAGTATCATACCAGCGTTTTGTCTACCAAATATTACCATTAATCTATTCAGTACCTGTGACATCCTTTTTTCATTATATCATATTTTTTCACCAACCAACTTTATTTCTAAACTCAATTAACTATTATTGGAGTGTTGACAATTCGTTAGAAGTTATTGATAAAATAAATACCATGCCGAAAGTTACCTCGGTACATAGCTTCGACTTTTTAACTTTGTATACCAATTTGCCTTTAGATTTAGTATATTCAGAGCTTTGCTTTATTATAGATTTGCACTTTGACAGGTTCGTTAGGAATGGTAATTATTTCATAAGTGTTTATACATATTTTAATAATGCATCACTTAGCTCTACTCCCCCCTCCTGATACTACTCTCCTTGACGCGGTTGGGGGGCTTCGGGGCCGGCGACTGGAGCTTGATGGGGGATGGTTGTGGTACTTACCCTTCCTATCTCCCCTCGAGCTTTCGTCCTCAGCTTGACTAATTTTGAGTAGTTTTTCATTCCTCATTCTATGTTTTTCCCCTTCTATTCTTATTCTGTCCCATTTGGCTGTCCTCAAGCAGCCTATATCTCATGTCTCCCTGGCCTAGCTAGGTAGCAGACTCCTGACCTGATTTGTCTCTTCGGTTGCTGATGTGGCCGGACTGACTTGATTCCCTTCGGTAATGCATGTTTTGCTTCTCAGTGTGATTTTTTCTACCTTCGACCTGATCTTTCATTCTTCGCCCTGATCAGTTCTTGGTTGGTGTTGCGGTGTAGCAGTTCTTGCCTCATCCTTCGGCCCTGCCCTATAAGAGCTCTGATGTGGAGCTCATGTGGTCCGGCTGAACTGGTGAAATGGCGAGAAATGTCTGCGTGTCTTCACCTTCCTCGATTTGTTCCCCTACTGCCCTTCCCAATCTATCTTTACTCGTTTAGTTATATATCTTGATCGAATCCTTCGGGCCAGCCCTATGAGAGTTCTTTTGTAGAGCTCAGTGGTCTGGTTAAACTAATATTTAAAAAAAAAAAAAAAAAAAAAAAAAAAAAAAAAAAAAAAAAAAAAAAATCTACTCCCACTAGTTCTGTATATGTTGATAGAACTAAACTTAAAGATGCCCTTAAATTCCTCCTTTTCAATACTTATGTTAGATTCGGGCCTTACATTTTCAAACAAATATTAGGAATTCCTATGGGTTTTCCTATGGGTTATGCTAGCCCTTTAATTGCAGACTTATTCTTGCTTGCTTTAGAATTTAAATATATAAAAGACTTAGTTGACAGTAGCAAGAAAAATAAAATCCCAGAAAAATTAGCACTTGCTAAATTGTTAAGTAATAATAGTAGATATATTGATGATATTCTCGTTTGCAATTTGTTAAATTTTAATCAAGTTGCTAAACTTATTTACCCTAATTCTATTCCCTCAAAAAAAATTCCCTCAAAAAAATTTGTTGAGCCAAAATGGAAGAGAATGGTGAGAAATGACAAAAATTAAAAAAAACTCATTTCGGTCATTTGGGGGGGGGGGTTCAATAGTTCGTCTCCCCCGCATGACCACCCGCCTGGGAGCACTAGGGTAAAAACTGAGTATGGCATTGTACGGCATACATCCTAAGGAGTGTCTCACATAAATCTCAAGCCTCTAGCTCCCATACGACCGGAGTAATGAAGGTTCAAAGTGGTGGTGAACTAAGGGTGTAAAGTATCCCCACTAAGCCCACCACCACCAGCCGCGCGGCTGTCTCGGCCCGCTCACACCTACTGGCCCGGCTCCCACACACACTACGGTACCTCCCCCTCCTATTCTCCCGCCATTTCCTACCTTACGAGCCACGTAAGTGTTTTTTTATATGTCGGACGCACGTGATGCATCGCTGTGAGTTGGTGATCAAACACTGCCGACGCAACACGTGCGACGCTGGGTCTCACTGGGTTAAAAGAGTACGCTTTGTTTAAATCTGTTGTTACTTCATATTTTGCAATTATTTGTCTTTATATTATATGTATTCATTGTCGATAGTATCAATTGCTTGCTTTTGCGATTTCCTTAGTTTATTTGTGCGATAAATGTAGGTTATTTGTAGGGTAGTTATTGATAGGGGTCACTTGAGGCATGCTATGCTTACGGTACCTACCCGATAGCACTATCGTTAGTGAGTGCTGTACTGTATTTTATATATTATTTTATAATAGTATAGATATCTTATCAATATTTGTATTTTGTACTATTGTTAATGTCTTGTCATGTTGCAAATTTGATTTTAAATAATATTTTGACATTTAACATGTAGTTTCTTTATTCATGCAGAGTTTAGTAAAATTTACCAGAACGTCCCGGACTTCCCAAACTTGACTAATTGCTTTAACGTGACGATAGTGCGTTGTTATATGTGCGATTAGTTTGCTTGGGAAGCAGATTAACTTGCTCAAGTATTAATGTACACCCTATGTGGTGGATTGTGTTCTTTTATATATAAATTATTATTTTGCTTAAGCGTGGTTTCCACATAGCGATTTTGATTAGTTTTGTCATTTTACTGTGTTCGTCCAAGTCTTGGTTTGTATATTTTGCAAATTTTACATTATTTATCATAGGTTTTTAGGTGTTTTGGGTTTGGGTTTTGGCTGGTCCGAGAACACATCCCCATTTGCCCTATTAATTTGAGGGTTCGCTATTCGATTCTATTTTAGATCGTTTTTTAGGATCGTAACCCAATCATAAATCGAGGGAGACAATGTACTTTCTTTGTCTTGATAGTGTAATGGTCAGTGTGAGTATCTTAGGTTCAAATACTTGGAGTATCACATGTATTCATTTGTTTCATTGTTTTCCTTAACCCGGGAACTGCGGGAAGACTCTTACGAGTTCCCCTGGCGGACTGCGGGAAGACTCTTAAGAGTCAGAGAAGAAAAAAATCAACTTTAAACATCGGGAAAAAAAATATATATTTTGCCTTTGGGCCATCCAAAATATCACTCCTCTACCTCCCCTACTTTCCTCCCCTCCTTCAGTTATCACCTATTTTCCGTGTTATTCCCTTATTCTGAGGTATATTTTCGTGCTAACATTAGCGAGTTGCAAGCAGGGCATTGTCATCTCTGTTAGCAAGCGAGTGCAAGAGAGAGAGAGAGAGTATCTATTGACTGTGTCTCAGTGGCCTTGGGGGAAATTGGCGGGAAAGCAGGTTGCCTCACCCATACATTATATAACTCGCGGCCTGTATCTCCGATTTTGACCATCCAAACGCTGTTTTCACTCGTTTTATTGTTGTTTCAGGTTAATACCTTTATAATCAACCCATAATAGGCGCGTATGGATAAGTATTAATGCTATTTATGGTAAAATAAATATTTTAGTGATGGAAACAGCTCAAATACGTCAGCACAGGCGGACGTTTCTAATTACCCCCATGCGCACTTCTTAGGTTTTAAATAGAAAAAATGGAGAATGGGCCTGAGTAAATAGATAGATAGATAGTTAGTCAGTCAGTCATATTTTTATTTCATAAAAAGATACAAGGTATGATTTTTACATATTTGTTAAAAAATATTAATAATACATACACACATACAGTACCGTAAAGTGGGGTAACTTCGGACTTGGGTCATAACTTCGGACATCGGCGATAATAAGTAATTAGACATTGTCATTATATAATGGAAAATTATTATTATTTTTTTTTTGTGGGGTCCGTTTAGAGAAATGGCAAAGGAAGAGCATGTAAAAGTCCTAGGGAACTGACATGAGTATATGTACACGAAAAAAATATTATATATGTGACGAAAATATGTACATTTTTCGCTACCCTGCCAAACTTCTATCACCCTGAAGAAATTTGTTTGTATGAATGATGTGACCGATATAATTTTGTAGTAACATTACCAGAGACAACATCCACCAAAGGAAATTTGTTACACTTGTATAACGCTGTAGCTAGAACAGTATCATTTAACCGATTGTGTTTAAAAAAAAAAACATGGTAACTTCGGACATGGAACAAAACAATCGTTTGTTATTATTTGCCCTATGAAAATCATTCATAATACTGTACTTGTACATCATTAACATGGTGGTAAAAGATCAAATCATCATTCTCCGAGTCCAAAAACCCATAAAAATATGATACTATGCTAACCGATTTATGTATTTCGGATAATTCTGGATATATAATATATATAAATTAGGAGAGGCATATATCTTGTCCAAAATTGTTTTTATCTGCCGAAAGAAACACCAACAAATACGTTATACTGTACCTATAAAAATGCTCAAATTCATAAAAGTGTACAGTATATGCATTGATATATTATACATACCTATATATTTTCACTAGGCCTAGTTAATTTTTGAGTTATTGATTTGACAGCATTGGTTATTTTTCCTGCTCAATATTTTCTAGGAGTGAGCTCGATGCCTAACGAGAACAGATGCAAACAGAATATATGTTAAACATCGTATATATCCCCCTCCTATACTGATTATACAGGCCTAAAAGTATTGACTGTGCATTTTCCACTATAACATCGGACAAGAATAAGCAGCAATAATAAAATATGCATATAAAATAGTAGGAACCGAAAAATTAATGAAATAAGGCCGCGAACGTAGGTCCGAAGTTCTCCTCCGTTCGTCCGAAGTTATCTCAGCTTTCTTGGCAACCATTTTCCATAACAAATCACCTACGTCCGAAGTTAGCCATACAAGTCCGAAGTTATCAACTTTTCAAGCAAACTTCGGACATCATTTAGGATAAGGATAGCTCTCTTATTATAGGGGTTAATTTTAGGAGGCTTCCTGGATTACGGCGCACTACCACCATACATCACTTGACCTAGTTAAAAATCTCTATAATGTGTTTAAACTCAGGAGAAATTGTTAAAAAACATCGAAAAATGTCCGAAGTTACCGCATTTTACGGTACAGTAAAAGTCCTTTAATCCGACGACATAATACATACACACATACAGTATATACATTCACACACATTGTATCAATAACGTGTTCTTAAAATAAGAACAACAGATAGATTGACTTAGTGATTCGTGACAACGCCTAATGTTCATGGCCACCCCTTCTCGGGAATTACGGCGTCTGGCAAAAAAATAGATAAAAGTGTAGCAGGTTACTCTTTGGCTTGATTAAGTTTAAGGACTTAAGCTAGTCTTATGTTCTCGGGCTCCATCATGGCCGCGGAGAGCATGGTCCTCAGGCTGTCCTTCTCCGATATCTCCATCTTCAGTTTGGTCTGCTGTTCTTCCATCTCATGTGACTTTTTCCTCAGGGACTCCTTCAGGGATTCCAGCTCGGACTTGAGGGCCTGGACGCTGGACTCGGCCTTGCTCATGGCTTCCGTTGTCGGCCAGCTTCCTATCCACCTCCGCCTTCTCTAAATGCCAGGCCAGAATATAGGGTCTGTTGTTGGAGAAACTGCCTACACTGTCCATGTGACAATGTTGTTAAGGTAAAGTCGCCTTTAGGTCGATCAGTATTCTGACCTAGAGGTCATTTGGGAGAAGGGGATAGTAGGATAGGCTTGGACCTTCAAAATGGGATGAAGTTATTAATAAAGAGGTATCCCAACTAGCATCTGACAGTGTTAGAATAGGCAGCCCTGTTCAGAGCTGCCTCACTTTGTCAGGTATATTCAGCAGAATATAAGCTGTATTGGACCATATTAATACTTGAAGTAACCTCTTCCCTGTGACCTGTTAGCCGCCTCTCGTTCTATCTTAGCTGATGTTTCCTGTAATGCCACCATCCTTGCCTCCACCTCCTCCCTGGCTTGTCTCTCTCCCGCCACCGCAGCTGCATGTTGGCCAGACTCCGCTGATCTTAGGCTGCTCTCGTCACTTAACTGGATGGGGGCGGAGATTAATATAGACAGGTTATTATAGGCAAATTAAGGGTTTATTCTCACTTTCTAGGCTCTCTTCTCTCTCATGATATGCATCAAGACAGTTAAAGGTTAAGTACATGACTACGATTTTATATCCATTTATCAAATACTGGATATCAATCTAATCATGTACTCAGATCCAACTGCACACTGAGTAGCCTAATGTTTAAGTGAAAAGAAATTACCAAAGACTAAAATGAAAAGATTGGGCTTCGGTTTGATACCCTGTCCTGGTCGTACCTTATCCTGGAGGTCCCGGACAGACTCCTGTAGGTTGGTCTTCTGTGGTGTCAGAGTGTTTGTTGGTTAGGTACCACTCATGGTCACACTCCAGTTCCTGGTCATACCTTATCCTGGAGGTCCCGGACAGACTCCTATAGGTTGGTCTGTTGTGTCAGAGTGTTTATGTTCGTTAGGTAACGCTAGCAGTCACACATCAGTTCTTGAGCCTTGTCCCGGGATTCCTGACATTATGTTCGTTAGGTAACGCTCACAGTCACACATCAGTTCTTGAGCCTTGTCCCGGACACTTCAGTTCTTGAGCCTTGTCCCGGGATTCCTGATAGTGTTTATGCAGTCACACTTCAGCTCTTGAGCCTTGTCCCGGGATTCCTGACAGAGTGTTTATGTTGGTTAGGTAACACTCGCAGTCACACATCAGTTCTTGAGCCTTGTCCCGGGATTCCTGACAGTGTGTTTATGTTGGTTACGTAACGCTTGCAGTCACACATCAGTTCTTGAGCCTTGTCCCGGGATTCCTGACATTATGTTGGTTAGGTAACGCTCACAGTCACACATCAGTTCTTGAGCCTTGTCCCGGGATTCCTGACATTATGTTGGTTAGGTAACGCTCGCAGTCACACATCAGTTCTTGAGCCTTGTCTCGGGATTCCTGACATTATGTTGGTTAGGTAACGCTCACAGTCACACATCAGTTCTTGAGCCTTGTCCCGGGATTCCTGACATTATGTTGGTTAGGTAACGCTCGCAGTCACACATCAGTTCTTGAGCCTTGTCTCGGGATTCCTGACATTATGTTCGTTAGGTAACGCTCACAGTCACACATCAGTTCTTGAGCCTTGTCTCGGGATTCCTGACATTATGTTCGTTAGGTAACGCTCGCAGTCACACATCAGTTCTTCAGCCTTGTTCCGGGATTCCTGACAGAGTGTTTATGTTGGTTAGGTAACGCTCGCAGTCACACTTCAGTTCTTGAGCCTTGTCCCGGGATTCCTGAAACACATATAATTCTGTTCACATATGGATAATTTTATTATTTTTAACATCGTTCTTAACACCAATAACCCCCAAATGATATTTATGAAAGCATGTGATTCTCCCAGGATTCAAATCCAGGACACCACATATGGAACTTACACGTTCTAACCATTACACCATCAAGACATCTCATGACTGATATATTTCCCAACTCCTTCCCTGCATAAATAAAAAGGTAGAAGACAAAATACTATAGCCTATAGTCTGTTTCTTTTCAACTGACGGTAAATTGCCAAGTTCCCATCAATATTTCTCAAGCATTTTGAAGATTTTGTAGTGAAATATGGTGCTAATTATATAAACTTGGTCTTAATATATTGCAGACATAGTAGTTTCACCTTTTTGGGCGGGTGCCCAACCCCGAAAGGAGTTGAAATAGGGGAGCTATCCCCCCGCCAAAGGTGGCTTTCTAGGGCCTTTCCTAGCTGATGCTGAGAGGATTGGGTTCTAGTCATGTGGTGATGGGCTGGTCTATGCGAGTGAGAACTGAGCGATCTCCCATAGCTTACTCTGACTGTTCCTTTTACTTATATATCTTCTAGATCTCAAGTGGCGGCGTCTTTTCCGTGGATTGACCTCCCTACTGCCAACCTAGAAGTTGGCAGATTGGGAGCCAAAGCGTCACATTTTTCCCTTACCCCTCAACTTTCCCTTCATAATTGCTGAGGGGCACAGTGCCTTGGGTGGGGCTTTGGTTTCCCGGGCGTTTCCGCACCCTCCTCAGCTCCCTGCCTTGGAGTGGCTTCGGTCACCCGGGCTTTGTTAGTGGTAAGCAGGGAGGATTTTGTGGGGGCGCTCGTTTATGGCCTTGGCCTTGCTCGAGACCTTGGGGCTGTTCGGCCAGACAGCCTGGGGAACAACAACAACAACAACCTTTTTCCATGAAGTATCGAGAAATTAGCTGCTAAGGAATCCAATTTACTGTCAAATGAAATTAAACCAAGTATAGTAGGCTATCTACCTGTAAATATCCCTTTGTAGTTTTCAGTTCATGTGCTGCGAGATCTCTGTTCTTCTCCAACCCCTCCTTCTCCCCCGTAAAGGCCGCGTCATACAGAAGTCGAACGTCGTGCGACCTACTCCCGAACAGGATGACTTCCAAAAAAAATTCAAATATCAGAAAGTTCGGGTCGATTCGGCCAATGATATTGTTGATTCTGGGGAAGTTCTGGGGATGTTCATGGGTACAGACGAATATGCTGTGGTTCGGCCAGAAGTTAGTGCATGCGTTAACTTCTAGCCGATATTCGGGTGTAAAAACCGTTAAAAATTGGTCGGCTCTCGTTCGGGTTATGGTCGGCTTACATTGGTACTATTGTTAATGTCTTGTCATGTTGCAAATTTGATTTTAAATGAATATTTTGACATTTAACATGTAGTTTCTTTATTCATGCAGAGTTTAGTAAAAATTTACCAGAACGTCCCGGACTTGCCAAATTTGACTAATTCCTTGAACGTGACGATAGTGCGTTGTTATGCGTGCGATTAGTTTGCTTGGGAAACAGATTAACTTGCTCATGTAGTAGTGTACACCCTATGTGGTGGATTGTGTTCTTTTATTTCATAGATTTCATTTTAGTAAGCATTGTTTCCACATAGCGATTTTGATAATTTAATTTGACTTTATATTGTCCTTGTCCCAATTTTGGTTTGTTTAGTTTGCAAGTTTTACATTTTAATTCTTGTTACGTTCTTTTGTTTCGGCCGATGTTCGACTGTAATTTTCATTGGCGAAGTTAACACGATCTACCTGAATATGAGCCGAACAAAAGCCGAAAATAACCCGAATCGTATGAATAAAGGCAGACATTAAATCGAATATCAACCGAATGATAGTCGAATTACTCGAATGAAATAGAACATTCCCCAGATAAAAAGACGAATAAGGCAAGATCAATCGGGTCTGTTCAAGATATTGGCAAGAACACAAGTCCAATGACAAGAATAAGATAGGATCACAACTCGAATATCCCCCGAACCACAGCAGAATCATCGAGTCTGTGTCGGGTGGTACATATGGGACCATGTGGAAAATCCCCAGCACGCCGAGTTGTGCACACGGCACAGCAAACAAAGAGAGGAGCGAGGCGCGACTGCACAAGAGAGAGAAGAATGAGGGCCGAATCGTACGCTGGCAGCGACGCGCACGGGCCCCATATATAGCTGCCGGAGCCTACATCGGTCTCACTCCCTCCGCACAAGTTGTCCGAAAAGTTCTACCTCTCCACCCAACACATCAACCACCAAGATGGGCAAGGGCAACAAGCTACCAGGTCGAAAACCTACCCGGCAGGGCAAGGAAGCAGCAGAGCCTTCTGTGGACCTCTTTGCCTCCCAGGACCCGCCGGCAGCAGAAGGGGAGGATCTGGTGATTTAAACTTCATCAAGCTCTGAAGGGAGTGATGAAGACACTAAATTCCAATCAGGACAAACCCTTTCAGAGTCACAGGACCTCACCCAGATGGAGTCACTTCCCCTGATCACCAAACACCAACGGCATGAGCTGGTCCACACTTTCCCTGAATTAGGGGAGACGCCATCCCACAGCATGGATGATGATCATACCGCCGATCCCAAACCCTTCGTTCAGGGGAACGCCACCACGCCGTTCACCCATCTCTTTGGTCTCTTCCTAGCCCGGCCGCAGGCCCCTCCAAGATGAAGGTAAGCAACGAAGAAAGCAACGCCGCTGGCAATGAAAGAGGTCAAAAGAAAGCGGACAATCGCCACCCTGCCTGCGAAGGATGAAGAAGTCGCTGTTGCCCGAGTTGGTACCGGGAGAATGACTTCTTCTACAACAAGAAACTCCAGGGGACCATCGAGACAGGGGACATCCGGGATCGGGCTATGAGCAAGAAGGCCGAGGAAACTCCGGTGTTTCCCGGTTGGTTAGTGCACTTGTTGCGTACAAATTAAAGTGGCCCATATGCAAAACATATTATTGCTGGTCCAGTGTTACACAAGTGCCGTCTACAGTGTTGATTCGTTTAATGCCAAATCTTGTTATTGATTTAACTGTCCAATTTTTTATAAAGTTAAAAAAGAGTGCCGCTCTAGTGTTGTTGTTAATGGCAAATCTTGTTATATACTGTGTGCCTTACTGTGTGCTTGCCTGGTGATGTCAAAAGTATGAATAGACAACTTCCATTCATCTATATATAGATATATATATATATCTAATTGGCGCGGCGTTTGATAGCACATTTCCCTTATTATTATATTGTAAAACAGTGCTTATAATATAGGTTTATTTTCCAGTTGAGGTTCTCGGGAAATGGATCTTTCCTTGTGATATGGAGATAGGAGAGGAATGCCTGGGACCCGGTATGTCAAAAACTGAAGGAGCTGCCCATCAGGTTTTTTGTCTGCTGGGGGCACATGACCTTACAGAGAGGGAGACTTGGATAGTCGAGGCCTTCTCATTCTTACAGCCTCACATCGTGAAGCTTCCCACCAGGAAGAGCAAGGTACGTTATATTACAACAACTTATAATTATCTGGGTAATTAGTGGGAAGGGTAGTAAAGAAGAGTGTAAGAATTATAGGGGAATTAGCTTGCTTAGCATACCTGGAAAGGTACACGCAAGAGTAGTAACACAGAGGCTATGGTGAAGAGATAACGTGGATGACAAAAATAGGCGAGGAACAGGGAAAGTTTCCCCCCTCCAGAAGGGCAGGGGCTGCCCCCCCCCCCCGTTGACCCAGATAGCCTCAATGCGATTGTTGGCTAGAGAAGTATCTGGCCAAAAAACAGAAAACTCTATGCAGCATTAAGGATTTGGAAAAAGGCTACGACAAAGTAGACTGGGAGGGCTGTGGGAGTGTTTAACAGTATATGGTGTGGGAGGAAAGTTGCTAATGGCCAGTAAAATCTTTTTTATAGGAATGCAATGGCAAATGTGAAGGTTAGGTGGGTGGCCTTGGGATAAGTTAAAGGTTTCAAGTTACAGCTAAGAGTTTTGAGGTCAATGTAGGTGTACGACAGGGATGTGTCATGTCATGTCAGCTTGGTTGTTCAATATATACATGGATGGAGTGATTAGGGAATATGTAGGACTGTATCAATGGGTGTGGGGAGCTAGACTGGAATCAGAGGGGAAGAACATTTGGAGATTTTAACATGCCTATATGCGGGACGATGGAGTCCTGTTGGCGGAAAATGGTGAAGAACGTCAGAGAGTGGTCACTGACTTTGACAGGGTATGTGAAAAGAGAAAGTTCAAAAGGTCAATGTAGGGAAATGTAAGGTAAAGGTGTTTGAGAGAAGAATGCATTATTTTATTTTATTTATTATTTTTAATTTAAAACCATAGATTTTTAAGGAAAAAAGTATAGAATCCAAGAAAGAACACAGAAAGTTGTAAAGGGTAAAATTGAAAAAAATTAAGTTAAAATGTAAAACTTGCAAAATAAACAAACCAAATTGGGACAAGGACAATATAACGTCAAATTAAATTATCAAAATCGCTTGTCTGTGGAAAAAAACGCTTTTTACTAAAATGAAAATTATTAAAATAAAAAGAACACAATCCACCACATAGGGTGTACATTACTACATGAGCAAGTTATCTGTTTTCCAAGCAAAAACTACATCGCACATATACCCCAACGCCACTATCGTCACGTTTTTTTTATTTTTTTTAATTAAAGAAGTAGTCAAGTTTGGGAAGTCCGGACGTTCTGGCAAATTTTTACCCCTTCTGAAACTCTGCATGAATAAAGAAACTAAACATGGGGTTTAAATGTCAAAAATATTATTTAAAATCAAAATTTGCAACATCATGAACAAGACATTAACAAATAGTACAAAATACAAATATTGATAGATATCTATACTATTACCAAAATAATATATAAAATACAGTACAGCACTCACTAACCGATAGTGCTATCGGGGTAGGTACCTGTAAGCATAGCATGCCTCAAGTGACCCCTATCAATAACTACCCTACAAATAACCTACATTTATAGCACAAAATAAACTAAGGAAATCGCAAAAAAAAGTAAGCAATTGATACTCTCGACAATGAAATACATATAATATAAAAGGACAAATAATTGCAAATCTGAGAAGTAAGGAACAACAGATTAAAAACACAAAGAGTACTCTTTTGTAACAAGAACACACCCTAAATTTAAAAAATCACCTCAATATAACCCGGAGCTGCGGGGAGACTCTTAAGAGTTCCCCCGGGCGCCTGCGGGGAGACCTCTTTAAGGAGTCAGAGAAAAAAAAAAATCACTTTTTTAAATCGAAATTTTTTTTTTTTTTTTTTTTTTTTTTGGCCCCTGGGCCCATGCAAAATCTCAGTCCTTACCTCCCCTCCTTCCCCACTTTTCCTCCTCTCCTTCAGTTATCACCTATTTTTCCCTGTTATTCCCTTATTTCTGAGGTATATTTTCCGATGCTAACATTCGAAATCCGATTCTTGTTGGAGGGTGTGGTCATCACTGATAGCAAGCGAGCGTGCAAAGAGAGAGAGAGATGAGAGTAGCGTCGATCGACTGTGTCTCAGTGGCCCTTGGGGGAAAAAAATTGGCGGGGGGGAAAAGCAGATTGCCTCACCCATACATTATACAACTCGCGGGCCTATATCTCCGATTTTGACCATCCAAACGCTGCTTTTCACTCGTTTTATTGTTGTTTCCGGTTAATACCTTTATAATCAACCCCATAACTAGGCGCATATGGATGAAGTATTAATGCTTATTAATGCACCAATGAAAATATTTTAGTGACGGAAAACCACCTCAAATAACGTCAGCACAGGGGGACGTTTCCAATTACCCCCCATTGCGCACTTTCAGAGGGTACATATTCCCAAAAGCTAAACAATAAATACAGACAAAAGTAAGCAGAGGTTATACAAGAAACTTCCAAGTTAAAAAATGCTTTGATGATTAAAATTATTGATGTCAAATTTTAGAATACAGTCACAATAATTGACCCTAAAATGATTATTAAATTTATGGAACAAATTTTACTTGCCTCAAACCTCTGTCCACTAAGAGTCTGGTATAGTAACCTAGCTCTAGCCCAAAAGTCATTCTACTTTTAGTGCAGCGTTTACAAAATCTTATTAAATTGGGAAATATTTAAAAACAATTATAAGTTATTTACTATCGATATTTACTACTAGGAAAGGAAAGTTTATTACGTTAAAATTAAAAATCATCAACTTTGTGATATAGTTTTAAGTATGCACTGTTCATTAACAATACTCTATATTATATCAAGAACATTTTCAACTTTTATTAATTTACGTTACATTGTGTGAGGGGGAAGAAAATAGAATTAGGGAAATAAGTTTAGCAACTTGATTAAACTTTAACAAATTGCAAACAAGAATATCTCCCTCAATATATATACTATTATTACTTAAACAGTTAGCATCGTGCTAATTTTTCTGGAATTTATTTTTGCTGTACTGTCAACTAAGGTGTTCTTTTTATATTTAAATTCTAAAGCAAGCAAGAATAAGGTCTGCAAATTAAAGGGGTAGCATTTCCACCCATAGGAATTCCTTAATATTTGTTTGAAAATGTACGGCCCGAAGTATCTAACATAAGTATGAAAAGGAGGAATTTAAGGGCATCTTTAAGTTTAGTTCTATCAAAATATACAGAAACATAGTGGGAAGTAGAGCTAAGTGATGCATTATTAAATATGTATAAACACATTTATGAAATAATTACCATTTTCCTAACGAAACCTGTTCAAAGTGCAAATCTATAATAAAGCAAAGCTCATGCTGAATATACTAAATCTAAAGGCAAATTGGTATTTGTATACCAAAGTTGAAAAAGTCGAAGTATGTACCGCGGTAACTTTCGGCCATGGTATTTATTTTATCAATATAACTTCTAACGAATTTGTCAACACTCCAATAATAGTTAATGCCAGTTCTTCTCATGATGGTATTACCAATCTCTTTTATGAGTATTTTTAATGTATTTTAAGCAATTTACTACTTGTTCTGATAGAGTTTTTTAGTGTAGCAAATTTGCTCCGGCAAATTTTTTAATAAAGCGATATTTATAAGGTCTTTTATGAAATTAGGTTAACCATGTTATAATTTTGCAATGGCATTGTTCTTATCAGAAAAGTTTAAATCAAAAATTATATTTTCTTGGTATGTTCATCGATTAAGTTATCAATAATTCAGAATTATTTTGAATTTCGTATAAACAGAATTACCGCAAAAATTTTTTAAGTAATATGTTGCCCTAACCCGGGAGCCTGCGGTGGACGGGAGACTCTGTAAGAGTTCCCCGGCGCAATGCGGGGAGACTCTTAAGAGTCAGAGAAAAAAAAAAACTCAACTTTTGACATCGAAAAAAAAATAATATTTTGTTATTTTTTTGTTTTTTTTTTTGTTGTATTTTTTTTTTTTGGCCCCTGGCCATGCAAAAATCTCAGTCCTCTACCTCCCTCCTTCCCCACTTTCCTCCTCTCCTTCAGTTATCACCTATTTTCCCTGTTATTCCCTATTCTGAGGTGATATTTTTCGTGCTAACATTACGAAATCGATTGGAGGGTGTGGTCATCATTGATAGCAAGCGAGGGCGTGCAAGAGAGAGATAGAGGGAATATCGATCGACTGTGCTGTCTCAGTGGCCTTGGGGGAAATTGGCCCGGGGGAAAGCAGATTGCCTCACCCATACATTTTATACAACATCGCGGGCTATATCTCGATTTTGGCCATCCAAACGCTGTTTTCACTCGTTTATTGTTGTTTCAGGTTAATACCTTTATAATCAAACCCATAATAGGCGCATATGGATATAGTATTTAATGACTATTAATGGCACCAATATGACTTTTTAGTGACGGAAACACCTCAAATACAGTCAGCACAGGGGGGACGTGCTTCCAATTACCCCCATGCGCCACTTCAGAGGGTTACATATACCTAATTCTTTTTTCATATTTTCAAGATAAAATTTCTTACATGTGAAGCTATAATTATTGCTGGCTTTATCTACTGTAGTGATTACAAAATGTTTATGTAAATTTATTAAATCAGCTTTAACCCTTCAACCCCGGGTGGTACCCGTGTGTACCATTATGTTTTGACCCGAGGAACCCGGGTGGTACAACATGCTTGCGTATGTGCTTTCGAATGGCGCGCGTAAACATTTCGTTCCGTGGTCGCTAGGCGACGCCACCAGACACCATGTACGCCACCAAAACAGTCTCTACCCTGCCGCCAACATGGATACTAGCCCCAAAAGTGATTCCCCTGTGTCCGATTCCATGCTCCCTTCGACGCCTGCCCATGTTCGTCGCGCCCTAACGCAAAGGCACGTACAAGATGCGTTGACTCCCGGAGGTATTGAAATAGCTTTGAGGAATTATGAACGTGGTGAAGGACAAAATAGTGTTGATGACTTGGGCAGTGATAGCTCCGAGTCTTATCAGTCTCACTATAGTGAAGATTTAGACGATCTAGACGAAATTCATCAAAGAGACGCACAATTTGTTGGATTTGAGCATGACGATGAAAGTGATGATAGTACTGAACGTGATATAGTTGTGCAAGGTGATGAGAGTGTAGTGAGAGTGAGCGAATGGGACAGCACTAGGTCGACTGCCAAGTTTAGGTTGAGTGACACGACACCTAGCCCTTCGCCAGCTAAATCCCCATTCAAGATACGTTTTTATAAGAAGCAAGTTCTTGAAAAGGCGGCTGTGGCAGCCAGGAAAGAGGCCCTAAAACTTGGTGAGGGAGCAGTGCGTGAGGGTGCCAGTGAGGCTGAGCGTGAGGGTGAGGTTGACCCGCCATTGTCTTCCTTATCTACCCACGCCACCCAAGTTGCCCCAGGCACCCGCCATCCTTCCCCACCACCACCAGCACTGCCTAGGGTTGAGGACCCCCCACTTTCGGCCTATTTACCCCCTATTTCCCCCGAGAGGAGACATACTACTACAGAAAAGGGAAAAGGGAGAAAATATGTGAAAAAAGGAGCTACAAGTAGGCGCTCTTTGTTCGAGGCTCCCGCGGCTTCCACCCCTGCCGGTCTCAGCCATACGCCCCCGCAACTTTCCCCAGGGTCCACCCCACCTCTCCAGCCTACAACAGAGGTTCCTGACGATGTATTTGACCTCGCATCCATACCTGCACCTACAGACACTGAACCAGTGCTGTCTACGACTCGTCGTAGGCCAAGGAGCCCCGAACCTCTGCATGAAGATGACAGAGCCTCACCTGCCACTCCTTCCCCACCTCGCCGACCTACACGCCGCCCACGCATCATTCGTTCCCCGCGAGATTATGAGGGGGGGTCTGAAGATGAAGGGCACCTCACAGATGACTCTGGCCATGATTACCTGGGTCCACCGTCAGGGCAAGATGACGGCTCTGACGACAACGACGATGACTTTATGGACATCGACGACCCTCAACCCAGACGCTTTGCCCAGGGCCGTCGTGCTCCTGGCCGCCCTGGCCGCCGGGCTGGGCCTGGCCGCCCTAGGGTGCGCGCCGCCAAAGTTCGTGGGCGTGCTGCCCCAGCTGCAGCTCCTCGTCAGCGTCGCCAGCAGGACCCTTTTTTATATTTTCAACTGGCAGGATGTGGCTGCTGATGAAGTGAATGACCCTAATGTAACCCCTTTTGATGAGGTACAGGAGGGTTCAGGAGTTACCCCAAGTTTTCCCGCAGGCCCCAATGCTCCACCACATGAGCTTTTTGAGGCATTTTTTGATAAGGAGGTTACTGAGTTTGTCATAGAAGAGACAAACAAGCACCACCAAATCCAGGTGAACTTTTTTGGCAAGGTGACCAAGGGCCACATGAAGCGGTGGACCCCAGTGACTCATCCCGAGTTCATGGTGTTCCTGGCAATCACCATGCTAATGCCTCATGTAAAGAAGCACAGGTTGGCTGACTATTGGATCACCAAAGATCTGATATCCACCCCTGCCTTCGGGAAATACATCTCTCGGGACCGGTACCTCGACATCCTCGGAGCGCTCCATCTTGTCACCAACACCGGCATGCATCTCTCTGACAAGCTGTGGAAGATTAGGACGTTGTACGAGATGATGCGAGAACGTTTCACGTCATACTTCACGCCCTTCTGCAACGTCTGTATTGACGAGTCTCTTGTGCTGTTCCGGGGAAAGCTGAGCTTCAGGCAGTACATCCCCTCAAAGAGACATCGCTTTGGTATAAAGTTCTTTGTGCTGTGCGATTGCCAAACTGGCTATGTCCTGGACTTCCTGGTCTACAGCGGGAAGGAAGGGGACGTGGAAATAGACCCCCTCATTGGCTTTGGCGGAGCAGTGGTTCAAGCCATGATGATCTGGTACTTCGAGAAGAATTACGTCCTCTACACGGACAACTACTACACGTCCCCCACTCTCTCAAAGTACCTCCATCAGCGCAAGACGGGGACTGTAGGCACAGTTAGAGCGAAAAGGAAGGGCATGCCAACTTTCCCTCCTAAAACCAAGAAAGGCGATGTCTTCAAGAAGAAGTCGGGACCCATTCTGGCTATTCACTGGCACGACCAGCGGAAGGTCAACCTCCTGAGCACCGTCCACAAGGGGGAAATGGTTGAGACTGGCAAGGTGGATCGCCGCACCCAAGTCAGGGTGACCAAGCCCGATGCTGTAATGGACTACAACATAAATATGAGGCTGGCGGACAAGTCCGACATGCAGATAGGCTTCATCGACTGTCTGCGTACCTCGTGCAGATGGTACAAAAAGTTCTTTCTGCACATGGTGGACATGTCAATGCTGAATGCCTACAATATCTACAGGCTTCGGAATCCGCGCACACCCAGGAAGTTCAGTAGCCTGCGGAGGTTCCAAAAACAGGTGTTGGTGGAGCTCCTGGACAGGTATGTTACGCCACAGAGGGCAGTGGCACAACCTGGGTGCCCCGTTCAGGACCGCATGCAGTGTGCACAGTATCTAAATGTGCACAAGCTCGGTTACCTGCCTCTGGAACGAGATGGAGTCACCATTAGCAGAAGGCGGTGCCATGTCTGCTGGAACAGCCAGGTGAGGCCGAGGAAGCAGAAAAAGACCACCATGCAGTGTGTGGAGTGCCAGGTGTCACTATGTGCTATACCGTGCTTTGCTGAATACCACTCCAAGCAGGAGTACTAACTAATAATCATAGTGAAAGTACCAAAGACTGACAATATGTATGTATATAGGCAACAAGTGGAAATAAAACAATGTATTGTGATAAAAAAGTCATGTATTATGAAAACATATATAAATAAGTGAAAAAAGACAATAAATTGTATATAAAACGTTTACAAAGCATATAACTAAGTGAAAGTGACACATGACATAATATTAGATGGCCAAAGTATAATAAACACCTGTGATAACGAATAATCAGTGCCTAATATAACAATAACCTACCTCAATTACTAATAAAATGTACCGTATCAAGTGAAAATGAGCATTATCAGTGACAGTGACACTCAAGCATATTTACCAAAGTGAAAGTGACACACGAACTAATATTAGATGGCCAAAGTACAATAAACACCTGTGATAACGAATAATCACTGCCTAATATAACAATAACCTACCTCAATTACTAATAAAATGTACCGTATCAAGTGAAAATGAGCATTATCAGTGACAGTGACACTCTCTCAAGCATATTTACCAAAGTGAAAGTGACACACGAACTAAGATTAGATGGCCAAAGTATAATAAACACCTGTGATAACGAATAATCAGTGCGTAATATAACAATAACCAGCCTCAATTACTCATAAAAACTACGGTATCGAGTGAAAATGTGAAATATTAGTGACAATGATAGCCTAATACACATATTTTATATAATTGGACTCCAAATAACTATAATAACATCACTATCAATAAATAAAATCGCCTCCGGGAGGTAAAAACTCTGGCGCGACGAGTGGCTAAGTGCGCAGTAGGTTAGCCAAGCCGGGGCCTGGGCCAAGGCGACGCATCCGAACGCGGGAAGATTTTCCCGCATAAAAATCACTCCACTTCCCGCGCTCGCCATTATGCAATCACTTGGGCTAGAGACCTCTACTCAACGGCATTCTACACATGAAGGTTTGTGCAAATTTTTTTTTTTTTTTTATAACTTTGTGTCATGTATTTCAGGAGTAACAGGTGAATCAACATGGACCAAAATTCCTCAAAACCCCCGGACACAGAGTACAGTCACGATCTACCCTAGCCGGGGTTGGAGGGTTAAGCTTATTATAATTATAGTCTATAAAATCTGAAAGATTAAATTCATTTTTAAGCGAGAAAATTTTATTTCTAATTAACTTAATTAATAATTTAGACCATGCTTCTAGTTCTCTCGCATCGCAGCACGCAATTTTTAACAATTTATCTTTTAATTTATTGACTGAAAAAACAATATCTTTTAAAATTATGTCCCATGTTACTTTATTACTCCCTATTCTAAATTTAAACCCTTTACGACATAGCTCCGCTAATTTGTCGTTTGCAAAATGTTTAACTAGTTCTACATCACCTGTTAATATGTGACATATCGGACTATAAATGAACTTTGCTAGTGCATCACGTCTGCTAGCTGGCATATCCATGACTCTTTCACACACGCATTTATTATTATTGAAAATATCATTATCTGAAAGATTTCCTAAAACTTTATTATAATTACAAATAATAGACCCAACAGGTCGTTCATATGTTACCATCTGGTAACATGGACTTAACTTTCTTTGAATTAATAAGACTGTTAACATTAATTTTGTCTAAAATTTTAGAGGAATAATTTAAAGTGGATATGACTTTATCTTTAATACGGTTATCTTTGGATTTCTTAGAATTAGCTCTAATATATCCCATAAAAGCAAAGACTATATTTTTAAATTTATTTGTGAAATTATGTTTATTGTTTAGAATAGTTTCTATAAAAGGAGCAAAACTTTTCTTTTGTAGGCCTTTCAATGAATCTTTTAATTTTTTGAATCCCGGGATGACCATATGCTTTCATTAGTTTATTCAAGTGCATTTGAGTTTGTAATTGATGATTAATGTTAAGAACTGGGTGTTACTTGATAGTTAAGGACTTACGTTAGGCTCCTCATTTCCACAGCGCTCATCACCATGTACTTACCCTTAGGAGGTTTTGTAAAGTTAGGCTGGTCATTGCCTCAGCGCTCATCACTGTGTACTTACCCATAGGAGGTTTTGTAAAGTTAGGCTGGTCATTGCCTCAGCGCTCATCACCGTGTACTTACCCTTAGGAGGTTTTGCAAAGTTAGGCTGCCACAGCGCTCATCACCGTGTACTTACCCTTACGAGGTTTTGCAAAGTTAGGCTGCCACAGCGCTCATCACCGTGTACTTACCCTTACGAGGTTTTGCAAAGTTAGGCTGCCTCAGCGTTCATCACCGTGTACTTACCCTTACGAGGTTTTGCAAAGTTAGGCTCCTCATTATTATTTTGGCTAATGTTAGGCTGTTTTAATCAGCTTTGAAATTATCTTCAGGAATCTTTTATGGAATATATATTTTATTTATGGCTAACATGAGATGATTGTTATTTTATTTGAAGTACCGGTACTGGTATAATTTATTGAGTTTTGGAAGATTTGAACTTATGCTGGTAATTCTACAGTTGGTCAAGTTCTGTCATTATTGTCTTCAACTTGTACTGTAATGTCTGCCAGATGTTGAATAAGATAATGTAGTAATGTCTGCCAGATGCTGAATAAGATGTTACAGTAATGTAGTAATGTCTGCCAGATGTTGAATAAGTTGCTCATATGTCTTAGTATTATTCAATACAGCTTTGCTAAATCTTGAATCCATTATTTCCACATATTGATATGGGGAAGTTCTTTTGTTTTTATATCTATCTATCTATTGCCTGACACCGTGATCCCCGAAGGGGTGGCCACGAATAAACCGCCCCCATGCACCTCTGTCCCCAGTCAGTCGACGCCCCTCCCCCCAACCAGCACCGCCTTCGTTCATGTACGTCCTCACTCCATCCTTCCACCTCTCATTCGGTCTACCTTTCCCTCTCTGTCCCTCCACCTCGCTCTCGTACACCCTCTTAGTCATTCTCTCGCGTTCCATATGGCCGAACCATCTCAAGTTGTTCCTTTTCACACTTTCCAGCACATCTACCTCCACACCACACCACCTTCTTACTTCCTCATTAGTCTGTCTATCCCTCCATGTAACTCCGCACGCACTCCTTAACCCGGGAACAGAGGGAAGACTCTTAAGAGTTCCCCCGGCGGACTGCGGGAAGACTCTTAAGAGTCAGAGAAAAAAAAATCAATTTTAAACATCGAAAAAAAAAAAATTGCCCTTGGGCCATGCAAAATATCAGTCCTCTACCTCCCCTCCTTCAGTTATCACTTATTTTCCCTGTTATTCCCTTATTCTGAGGTATATTTTCGTGCTAACATTAGCGAGTTGCAAGCAGGGCATTGTCATCACTGTTAGCAAGCGAGTGCAAGAGAGAGAGAGAGAGAGTATCGATCGACAGTGTCTCTCCAGCCTTGGGGGAAATTGGCGGGAAAGGAGATTGCCTCACCCATACATTATGTAACTCGCGGCCTGTATCGCCGATTTTGACCATCCAAACGCTGTTTTCACTCGTTTTATTGTTGTAACAGGTTAATACCTTTATAATCAACCTTTAATAGGCACATATGGATAAGTATTAATGCTATTTATGGTCAAATGAATATTTTAGTGATGGAAACAGCTCAAATACATGCGCACAGGCAGAGGTGTCTAATTACCCCCATGCGCACTTAAGAGGTTAAGTAATTCATTTCCACTGCTCTCACTCTTGGTCCGAGTCTCTCAACCAACGTCCATGCTTCGCTTCCATAAGTCAGTGTCGGGATTACCACACTGTCATGCAAGGACTTCTTCACTTCCATACTGACCACCCTATTTCTTGTTACTGCTTTTAGCATTCCTACAACCCTCTTCCCCTGTTGTACCCTCTCCCGCACTTCTTCATCTATAGTCCCATCTTTACTCAACACACTGCCCAGATACTTAAAAGAGTTGACGATCTCCATAGCCTGACCGTTCAGCTTCACCTCACACTCTGTGACTTCACCCCTTTTGAAGACCATAACCTTGCTCTTCCCCGCATTTACCTTCAAATTCCGTTTTTCGGACACTGTTCCAAAGTCATTTACCAGACCCTACAACTCCCATTCATTATCACTCATCAGAACTGTATCATCCGCAAACAGCAGTATAGGTAGCTTCCACTCAATTCCCTCCCTTTTCAGCGGTACACCAACATCCACTGCTCTTGATAGTATTTCTTTCATGACTCCATCCATATATACAGTAAACAACCACGGGGACATCACACACCCCTATTTCAACATTCAGATCAAAGAACTTGCTCTGCTCACTCTCCACACGTACTGCCGCCTTTGCACCCTCAACATGCTCTTCACTGCTTTCAGCAATTTGCCCTCTACTCCGTATATTCTAAGTACTTTCCACAAACCTCTATCCACTCTGTCATAGGCCTTCTCCAAGTCCATAAAGGCAACATGCACCTTTTGTTTCTTCTCCAGATATTTCTCCACAACACAATTCAGGGTAAAAATCTGATCTACACATCCTCTTCCCTTCCTAAAACCTCCCTGCTCGTCGCCTATCCATTTCTCCGTTCTCACTCTCACTATCACTACCCTACCGTATACCTTGTTTTTATAGTGTGTGGTTTAATTATTTTTGTTTTTGCAAGTTTTATTATAATTAATATTCTCTTATTTTGCGTTACACAAATTGTGTTTTTTTAACGTTTGGGGATTCTGGCTTAATATTTAACGTTTGGGGATTCTGGCTTAATATTTAACGTTTGGGGATTCTGGCTTAATATTTAACGTTTGGGGATTCTGGCTTAATATTTAACATTTGGGGATTCTGGCTTAATATTTAACATTTGGGGATTCTGGCTTAATATTTAACGTTTGGGGATTCTGGCTTAATATTTAACGTTTGGGGATTCTGGCTTAATATTTACTTTGTGATTATTGTTGTTGCTTTGATTACGGAATTTGGCAGACACGTCAGTTGTTGAGTTTATAATTAATATCACAAGATGATAATATTTATTTATTTTGTATATATTGTTTTCAGATTAGGAAAGATCTATGGGAGTCCAAGGGTTAATTGCAATCTTTCTCAGCCCTTTTATTCCTAGAGGTCCTTCCTAAGCTGAATATGTTTTAATGTCATTGTTCATGGCCAACTGTACTTAGATTTAATTAGATATTTAATAGTTGAGTCACACTAGTGCTTTTTGGACATTTATTTTGCTAGTTTTACATAATAGTTGGAAACAGATTAACTTGCTCATGTAGTATTGTACACCCTATGTGGTGGATTGTGTTCTTTTATTTCATAAATTTTATTTTAGTAAGCGTTGTTTCCACATAGTGATTTTACAAATTTATTTTGCCTTTGTCCAAGTTTTGGTTTGCAAGATTTACATTTTAATTAATAATTCATAATTGACTAAGTAGAGAAGAGCATTGGGGATTTGACTAGAGTAATCCAGCTAATAGTTCTACCATTTATTTCCACATAGCGATTTTGATTAGTTATTTGCCTTCATATTGTGTCGTCCCTGTTTTTGGTTTGTTTATTTTGCAAGTTTTACATCATAATAAGACATCGAGATACAGTACAGGTACTACCAAAAATTGCATATTAGAAAATGCCATAGAAAGTGCTTGTGTGACTATGCTAACAGTATATGATTTTATTCAGATTGGGAAGGATCTGTAAGGGATTCCCAACAGGACTTTCTTTCATTATATTTTTTTAATGAAACTGCATTAACCCTCCTGGCCCGGGCAGGCTCTCAAAATGACAGTGTGGGCTACCCGGGCGATCTGGCCGAAAAACGTCTAGGCCTAGGCTACCGTATTTTTGTTTAGTTTAACTGCTAGAAATTTCCCACGCATCTATAAATGTAGTGCGGTTTCCAATCTGTAGACTGGCGTTGAGTAGAGCTTTCTATGTCAACTGGTTCAGTTGTGATGACGATTTCAGTGGAGAGCACTTGCAGGCGATCTTAGCAATATGACGATCTTTAAACTACTGAAACAACGACATACAGACATACAATAACAAACGAGTCTTCTCTTTCTTGTTTTCGGAGGTGCGGTGACGTAACGATCGGCTTTGTTTACATGCGTCGGACGCACGGCGTTCAGACCAAGCTGAATAGGCTTTCAAGCTTACAGATTTTAAAATGACACCCGGGCACCTGCCCTTAATTCGTGGTGTCATTTTAAAATGACAACCGGGCCAGGAGGGTTAAATTGCATAGGGATAGCCGGAGTGAAATTGACATGCACGGTTAATTTAGTTTGGAGTAAATTTTGGTCTATATCTATTGATCTATGTAATGTGGCACATAACCGTACCCTGTTTTTTTTGTTTTTATTATTATTTATTTATTTTGTTTTTTAAATTGGGGGTGGTCGACTCGAGACGAGCCCGAACAGGGACAACACATCACACCCAAAAACAAGTGATTTTTGGTAATGGTGATTAGCTCGATAAAAAAAATCTTTCAACAATTCGTGAACAGTTTACTTACATGTGTTTATACTTCAGAAGTTGTAAATTATGTAAAGTTAAGAGTAAACTCATATGAGAATGTGTAGAAAGCATTGCTGCACTTAGGGGGAGATGGGCCGTTTTACTGGTCCCCCTTCTTCCTCGTGTTAAGCCCCATTTGTTTTGAGATTATAAGACTCTCCCATTAGTTTGGCGATTTTAACACCTTTCGCCTCATTTCGTTGTCAATTTTAACACTTTTTGTGCCATTTAGGTGTCGATTTCCCATCTTCCCTTAAGGTAAAGTTTATTTTAACAAGCGTAACTACAATCTAAACCCCTCCAGTATGGATGATGTCCTCTTCATATACTGTATTATAGCTATACTGTATTTCTACGATTTGATGCAGCTTAGGAAGGATCTGACATGGAACCAGATTAACTTGATCATGTAGTGATGTACACCCTATGTGGTGGATTGTGTTATTTTGTTTAACCCTTCCTACCCGGCCTGTCTTGCCTAAGGACGGTCGCCTGTACCCGGGCGAAATGGCTGAAAAACGTCTAGGCCTAGGCTACCGTATTTATCTTTATTTTCACTGCTAGAACTTTCCCACTCATCTATAATCGTAGTGCGGTTTTCAATCTGTATTTTGGCGTTGAATAGAGCTCTGTAAGGTTCAGTTGTGATGATTTCAGTGGAGCAAATATTGCAGAGATGTTGCCAGACACTAATTTCGTCTGATGTCAGAACAATAACATTGAAGTCTTCTCCTTCTTGTTTTCGGAGATGCGGTGACGCAACGCTTGAGTTTGTTGACATACGTCGTACGCACGGCGTTCAGACCAAGCTTAATTAGGCTATTAAGCTGCCGTCTTAGGTAAGGACGGCCGGGTAGCTGCCCTTCTGCCGAGCTGTCCTTACCTAAGGTAGCCCGGGTAGGAAGGGTTAAACATTTTATTTTATTAAGCGTTATTTCCACGGTGATTTTTATTAGTTCTTTTGCATTTTTCTTGTCATCCCAGTTTTGGCTTATTTTGCAAGTTTTACAATTTAATAGGTAAATAGATATATTGCGGTAGTTTATAGCCTTGTATTTGCTATAGATCCTCAGTAAGCTGAATCAAATTGTAAAATATAAGCCATAATAAAATGAAAAGGGCGTGTCTCATACTGAAGGGGTTAAAGAGAGGCACTACAGTACTGTAATGGGATTAGACTTTTGACGAGGTCCTTTCTAATCTGAATATAATCATCTGGCAGTAGATATGTATAACAAAAAATAGTACGATTATAAAGACTTGAAGAATATTTCTATTCTTTGCAGCTGGTTGATGGCGTCTCGGGAAGAAGAAAGAAGAATCGTGGTCGTCGAGATACGCCGTCTTCAAGATTAGTCGCTTAACCCTCCAGCCCCGGCTATGTATTATATATATATTCCTCGAAAACCGGGTGTTTTGGCCGAAAAACGTCTAGGCTAGGCTACCGTATATTCGTTAATCAGACTGCTTCCCGCACATCCCCAAGCGTAGCTGTGTTATTTACCTGTAGAATGGCATTAAGTAGAGCTCTCTAAGTCAACTGGTTGAGCTGTGATGATGATTTCATTGGAGATAACTTTATGGTCAAAACAGCCACTTTACACTACTATTCGATACTTAACAACAACATACAGGCACACACGAACAAGCGCCGCTCTCCTTCTTGTGGCCGGAGATGCGGGGCGTCGGTCCAGCCGGCTGTTGTTTACATGCGTCGGACCGACGCCTCGCACACGAAGCTCACAGGCTTTCAACTACAGGGGCGTTCAAGAGTCCTTCCGGGTACCTGGTATATGCTTTTTTATGGGCGTTTAAGAGCCCATCCGTGTTGAGAGGGTTAAAGGTGGGGGCTCATGGTTTGAGGTAAACATGGAATGATAATCGCCAAGCTGTACATAATTATCTTGCAAAATGCAATGGCACTGAAATAATTATTAACAATGGTATAAAGGATTTTGTGGATCGTCTATACCAGGCCTGTGACGTCACACCAGTATAAGTCCACCATCCACTCTAGGATAAGGATACTGGTGTGACGTCACTATGACGTCACAGGCCCGGTATAGACGATCCGCAAAATCCTTAATACCATTGTTAATAATTATTTCAGTGACATTGCATTTTACAAGATAATTATATGCAGGTTGGCAATTATTTTTCCATGTTTACCTCAACCCATGAGCCCCCACCTTTAAAGTTTTTTTTTTATCATTACCCTTGCCTTGCCCTTACCCATCCTTTATCCTAATCCTTGCCTTATCCTTCCTTTATTCTAGTCTTACCCTTATCATTATCCTAACTTTTCTTTTATTCCTATTATCCTTATTGTATTGGGTGTTTGTTATTGATTGTTGTGATGTGATGGTGGTGGGAGTGATTTTTTGGTGTGTTGGGGGGGTGTTGTCATTAAGTTGTTGTACATTGGTTGACATTAGTGGTTAAAGTGTGTGCTGGTCTGGATCTTGGGGCTTGCTGTCGGGTGCATAAGGTAGCCAAGCCTTTAACTGACGAGAGAATAAGACCGTGGGACACTTAGTCTGGAGACGTATACGCACAATTACACAACTGCTCGACTTTACTATGATCATTTTAACTCGCCCTAACCTAAGCCAAGCTTAAGTTTGTATTCTGGTTAGAGGTTACTGTGGTCATAGTAATCTTAGAGGTGTAGCATATAAATTTCTTGACTATGCGACCAAGACCAATAGCAACGCACTGGTGTCCTGAATGCTACAGCTTATAGAACCACCCCAAAAGTGCCCCTTCCATTCTCCGAGTGGAAGACCAGGCGTGGGAGTTATAGGAGTCGGGCAACCTATATCCAGTCATCCTATGCTTTTATCTTTCTATCTACCCATCAGCTTAACTTTCTCTCGTTCACCCAGTCAGTAGTGTGATAGATTTGTCTGGTGGTCATGGTGAGGGTGTGGTTGTGGCAACACCACCACACACTCATCACCCACTTACAGTCATTTCTCCAAACTGAGTTGTGATGACCATGTGGTGATGATGCTAAGGACTTCTTGACACCACTCATCATACATTCACAACTTAGTCACTGATCAGCTGTGGGGACTCATTTGGGTTTTCTTCTTCTGAATGTGATATGGCTAATAACCTTATCACACCAGAGCTCACAAATGAGTCGCTAGCTGAGGTGGTACATTTCGTGACTGTAATGTTCTTGTGTGATACAAAGTACCACACGGTCATCACACACACAAATGTCCAGCTACGAGTTGGTTGACGACTGTTTTGGACAAGATATATAGCGGTTAATGTCTCGGTGTCTCTTGGGAGAACCGAAGCTGCACTTAGCTTGCTTTTTGGTGCATCCACAGTTGCACCACGAACACCGTGGTACCGTCATCCCCCTCACATCACAGTGCGGCTGTATGTGTCCCCACTCACTTTATACTAATCTATATTTTTTACATTTACAGATGGAGTATTGTTAGGTAAATATTTTACCTTTATTGTTAACTCTTGAATGCAACTTTATTTTATTTTAGGGGAGCACAAATGTTTATTTTTGATAAATAAAAGAAATTTAAATTGATTTTATATATTATTTTCCTGTAACTTATATTGGTATAATACAATGATTGGCAGGCATAATAATGAAAGAAATATACTAGACACAATATAGATGAAACTGACTTCATATATAATACAGTAGTATATTTTCCTCTAACTTCCATATTATAAATGGAAAGCAGAAATAACTGAAAATTAATAAAGATAATAGAAAGCCATTAATTGGAAAAATGAAGGTTGAAAAATAAGAAATTAAAGAAGACAATAATGAGAAGAATAAACAAGAAGTAATTAATGAATAATAAACCAATTTAATGAGAATGAGGAGGTAGAAGAGGTGAAGAACGCGGGCTATAAGCAGAGGTTGAGGACACGGGCTTCCGACACTGGCATATAGGAGAAAGAGAGGGGATATGATAGAGACTTTTAAGATAGTGTCAGGAAAGTACGATGAGGATGTGTGTGAAGGTATCTTCTTGATGCGGGAGGGAACAAGAACGAGAGGACACTAAGAAAATTTACAAAGACAGAAATAGGCTTGAGAAGGCAAAGAACTCATTTTGTGATAGAGTGGTAAATGAGTGGAATGCACTGCCCCAGTATGTAGTCGATTCCGAATCAATAAGGGAGTTTGAAAGTAATCTTGATAAAGCATGGGGAAGACAAGATTTGAAGTTTGATTATAAAGCAAAGATACAGAATAGTAAAAATGTTGCGTCTGCTACCGCCGCCGCCAACACCGTGAACGACCGCAGCAGTGCAAGTACTGGTACTGAGCTGGATACACAGGCATAGTTTGCCTTTTTCCAGAGGATCTACTGTAAGAAACTGTAAGAAAGAAGAATAAACTTAGATTAGTAAAGAAGTACAGTACTAAAGGGGCTAGGAATCCTTCTCCCCTTGTAAAATTATCCTACTAGACGAGACAGGTAAGGGGCGAGGAAACGTGAAAGTGGTCCCGGACTCTTAACTCTCTCACATCCTGACGCAATTTTTGAGCCTATTAGGGATACTTTAAAGCCTTTGTTACCGTCAGGGGTATCTATAAACCTTTAGTTTGTTTACTTCAACCTCTGCAGTTGTCTTTGAGTTAGCTGTGGGCAGAAAACTAATTTTGGAGAGGTAATTATAACGGTGAGAGTAATCTATTTCTTATTGCTAATCTGGCAACCTCTGCGTCCTATGGTCGTTAGAGGGTTAATAATTGGAACTTTAAATGTTGTTTCTCTTCGGTCTCTGTCTCAAGTCGGCCACCCCCAGCTATGGGGTATGTGCCTGAGTATATAAACGAGACAGGTAAGGGGCGAGGGAACGTGAAAGTGGTCCCTAACTCTTAAGAATTGGAACGTTAAATGTTTCTGTTTGGGCTCTGTCTCGTCTTGTCAAATCCCTTGTAAATTATTGTAAAATCTTTGAACAGCTCTCAAGGTCCTAAAAATTATTCAAAAAGAAAAACTATATATACAGTACCATTGGAATATATATACAGTACCATTGGAATATATATACAGTACCATTGGAATATATATACAGTACCATTGGAATATATATACAGTACCATTGGAATATATATACAGTACCATTGGAATATATATACAGTACCATTGGAATATATACAGTACCATTGGAATATATATACAGTACCATTGGAATATATATACAGTACCATTGGAATATATATACAGTACCATTGGAATATATATACAGTACCATTGGAATATATATACAGTACCATTGGAATATATATACAGTACCATTGGAATATATATACAGTACCATTGGAATATATATACAGTACCATTGATATATATATACAGTACCATTGGAATATATATACAGTACCATTGGAATATATATACAGTACCATTGGAATATATATACAGTACCATTGGAATATATACAGTACCATTGGAATATATATACAGTACCATTGGAATATATACAGTACCATTGGAATATATATACAGTACCATTGGAATATATATACAGTACCATTGGAATATATATACAGTACCATTGGAATATATATACAGTACCATTGGAATCGCAGCGTCATGAAGAATCCGAATATACTGCTAAAAATATGAAACTAGAGAATCACCGGCGAAGTTGCAAAAAAGCTAAAGCCTTAGGTTTTTTACCAAAAATCGAAATTGAGCTATTACAATTTTTCGACACTAGTCTGAATCCAATGGCGCAAACCGTTTTTAAATTGACGCATTGGCGTGGCCTTGAGAGCTATTTTAAGATTTTGACCAAATTTGTACATGGCATTTTGAGGGGTTAAAATAGGTCGGAATCAACTGAAACTAATTACGGGAACTCTCCGCTTCATGAGGATTCCAATGATATGGTCACAAGTTAAAATATCTAAAGTTTTTGGAAAAAAATATATTTGGACATGTGGGGATATGTTTGGAATCCTCTCGACGAGCTAAATCCAATGGCGCAAACAGTTTTACATTATACCCATTATTGTAAATATGAGAGCCTATTATAACTTTAGATGTGTTACTAATAAATCAGTGAGATGATAAAATCTTGGGTAAAGTAAACCCAGATTTCAGACACAGTAATAATTGAGGCTAAATAATATAAACTACTGTAATGGACTTCTACTGTTCCATTTCAACTGACGGTAACTTGAATCCCTTAGTAGCTAATGTCTCGATACTTAACCCGTTCAGTACCAGCAACGGCAGAAAGCCGTCGGTAGATAAATCACTCCCCCAGTCCCAGCGACGGCTACCAACCGTCAGTAATATACGATCCTTGTAACTGCCAGTATCAGGCAGTACCTGGTACCACGACGTTTGAGCACTGCCAAGACCTTGGCAACACTTCTCAGCTTATATCCAAGCCCCCACATGCTGGGAGAGGCAGTATTCCTCCATCTTTTTGAGGTGGGAGGTTGTTATATCTTGCCTCTGAAGCCATTTTGGCCACATTACTTGGGACTGGGGGTACATTTATGCTAGTACCCTATGGTACAGTAGGGGTTAATGGTAGTACCCTATGGTACAGTAGGGGTTAATGGTAGTACCCTATGGTACAGTAGGGGTTAATGGAAAAATATGAAACTACTATGTCTCTGCATCATATTAAGGCCAAGTTTATATAATTAGCGCAACATTTCACTACAAAATCTTGATGGGAACTTTGCAATTTACCGTCAGTTGAAAAGAAACAGAGTATAGTTATGAATTCCTAATGCTGACATCTACTGTAGATGTTTTTTTGTTTACGTTAGCAAGGGAGACAAAAGGTAGAACTTCTTGTGACGAGTGCCTTGACCCAGAGTTGAAAGAGTGACAAGATCAAGGGACGTTCGAGCCAAAATGCCTGGACACACAGTTTGAAGCAATTTAAGTGATAGGATGAGGGAAAGACGAATTCTGGGAGAAGAGTTCCAGAGCTCAGCTGTTGGATAAAAGAAAGGCCGAGAATAACGTTGCACTATTCGGTTGGAGAGTTGCACAGAGTAGGGATGGGATTGTGTTGCAAGATGGCTACATGCTCTACGAAGAAGGGTTAGTATACACCGAGAGAGCTCTGAGGAACACTGAATATTGTAAGAGCGGTAGAATAGTGAGCGAGATGCAACATTGTGGCGAAAAGAGAGACTGCAGAGAATTGATGAGTGGACGTGAGTTATTAATAGTAAGACTAGATTTGTCTAGAAGTGCTGTGTGAGAGGATTCTCCCCACACGTGTGAACAATACTCAATACATGGACGCACTGTGCCCCAGTACAAAGCAAGAAGCTGCGCAAGGGTAAAGAACCCCTGGAGGCGGTTGAGTGCTCCCAGCTTCTGGAAAGATATTTTTAGCAAGAGTGGTAATATGTTTCCAAGAGAGATCAGGAGAAAAAGAGACACCAAGAATATTAAAAGAAGATGAAGAGTTAATTTGTATGTTGTTGATGAGTAAGACAAAGTTTTCTGGAAGGGGGCGACGAATAGACAGATGGAAGCATTGAAAGTAACAAGGTTTTCTCTGCCCCAATTAGAGATACTAGAAACATCAGAAGATAGGTGCTTTATGGCCTCCTTACGTGAGTTTTGAAGTTCCTGCTGTGAATGGTGTTGTGGAAGGCTAGTTGAATACAGTAGTGTAAAGTAGAGTCGTCAGCATATGAGTGAATGAGGCAGGAGGTGCAGTTGAGAAGGTTGTTAATGAATAATAGGAAGAGAATTGGAGATAGGACACAACCCTGAGGAACAATGGAGTTATCTTCACCTTGCATCTTCTTCCTGTCGGGTGTCATCGATCGTCGCATCACCTCCTCATTCCATCCTTCGTGTCTTGGTAGTGCTGCTGCCCCCACTGTGGCCACTCTTGGGTCATCGATGTTTGGACCTCCTGTTTCCAGAGGAGTATCCCTTGAGTATCTGGGCTCAGATCCAGAGAAGCGCAAGGTCCAAAGTAGCCCCAGTTCTAGAGAAGCGCTGATCTCGTGGGGGGCCGGAGAGGAGTCGCGGATTCTGAAAGTGTAGTAAGGTTCTATTAATATATGTATAACCAAGAACGATAGAGAGCTTAAAGAAAATATTAAATAGACATATGGACGAGATGGGTTGGGTGTGAGAGGGATCTGCCTTGTGTGGGATAATATATACGGTATATATATGTACCAGTATATATATATATATATATATTATATATATATATATATTATATATATATATATATATTATATATACACTCTCTCACACACAGCCTCTCTCTCTCTCACCGGATGTAGGCAAGAAGTTAATAGTATCTTAATTTAATATAAACACCATATGAGGAGGAGCACTTTATTGGCAACGCTTCGCAGATGGCTTCTTCGGGTCACTAACATTTAATAGCATCTATTCTGGTACCAAAGGAAGGTAACGACATAAGAACATATAAGAAAAATGGAAATCTGCAGGCCTATTGACCCACACGAGGCAGATCCCTTCTTCCCTACATCCCTATTAGTTCATTCCCTACACTAAAAACATCTCTCACTAAACCCAATATCCCTAAGCATCCTATAGGTAGCACCAACGAACTTGACAACGGGCTTGATCTCTTCTTCCCTACATCCCTATTAGTTCATTCCCTACACTAAAAACATCTCCCACTAAACCCAATATCCCTAAGCTTCCTATAGGTAGCACCAACGAACTTGACAACGGGCTTGATCTCTGACCTCTCTGTAACTTAAAAGGGACTAGAGCAAACTGGCTGTAAATATCCACACCTATTTCCTGGTGGAATCTTCCCAAATGACAGAAACATCAGCCCGATTGTTTTCATTCAATTAGTTATAAGATGTTAACTCTTTGTAGCTCTGACACGTTTTAGCAATTTATTTTGGCTATCATTAGATGATTTTATGCAGCTTAGGAAAGATCTGTGGGTATGAAAAGGGTAAATACTATCTCAACCAACCCTTTGACTTCCATATACTGACACTAACCTGAATAAAATCGTCTAATAGTAGACAGAAACAGAACGGAAACGTGTATTGGAGCTTGAAAGGGTTAAGGGATCAAGATTATTGTCAAGTTCGTTGGCGCTACCTATACCTAAGATCATCTGCTACAGTCCTACTATAACCTGTATATACTCCACACATCAAGTGAAGGTATTGAGGGATAAGCCTTTACAACGGCACCTCGTATCTACCTATACCTAAGATCATCTGCTACAGTCCTACTATAACCTGTATATACTCCACACATCAAGTGAAGGTATTGAGGGATAAGCCTTTACAACGGCACCTCGTATCTACCTATACCTAAGATCATCTGCTACAGTCCTACTATAACCTGTATATACTCCACACATCAAGTGAAGGTATTGAGGGATAAGCCTTTACAACGGCACCTCGTATCTACTATACCTAAGATCATCTGCTACAGTCCTACTATAAACCTGTATATACTCCACACATCAAGTGAATGTATTGAGGGATAAGCCTTTACAACGGCACCTCGTATCTACCTATACCTAAGATCATCTGCTACAGTCCTACTATAACCTGTATATACTCCACACATCAAGTGAATGTATTGAGGGATAAGCCTTTACAACGGCACCTCGTATCTACCTATACCTAAGATCATCTGCTACAGTCCTACTATAACCTGTATACTCCACACATCAAGTGAATGTATTGAGGGATAAGCCTTTACAACGGCACCTCGTATCTACCTATACCTAAGATCATCTGCTACAGTCCTACTATAACCTGTATATACTCCACACATCAAGTGAATGTATTGAGGGATAAGCCTTTACAACGGCACCTCGTATCTACCTATACCTAAGATCATCTGCTACAGTCCTACTATAACCTGTATATACTCCACACATCAAGTGAATGTATTGAGGGAAGCCTTTACAACGGCACCTCGTATCTACCTATACCTAAGATCATCTGCTAGTCCTACTATAACCTGTATATACTCCACACATCAAGTGAATGTATTGAGGGATAAGCCTTTACAACGGCACCTCGTATCTACCTATACCTAAGATCATCTGCTACAGTCCTACTATAACTTATATACTCCACACATCAAGTGAATGTATTGAGGGATAAGCCTTTACAACGGCACCTCGTATCTACCCTAAGATCATCTGCTACAGTCCTACTATAACCTGTATATACTCCACACATCAAGTGAATGTATTGAGGATAAGCCTTTACAACGGCACCTCGTATCTACCTATACCTAAGATCATCTGCTACAGTCCTACTATAACCTGTATATACTCCACACATCAAGTGAATGTATTGAGGGATAAGCCTTTACAACGGCACCTCGTATCTATACCTAAGATCTGCTACAGTCCTACTATAACCTGTATATACTCCACACATCAAGTGAATGTATTGAGGGATAAGCCTTTACAACGGCACCTCGTATCTACCTATACCTAAGATCATCTCCTACAGTCCTACTATAACCTGTATATACTCCACACATCAAGTGAATGTATTGAGGGATAAGCCTTTACAACGGCACCTCGTATCTACATTCTACTTTTCCTATTGTTCTCTTGGAGAGAGAGAGGAAGTTGTTGGAGTGGCTTTGTTATGCGTGTTATTTTTCTGAAGTGTAGAGAGGGAAGAAGGGGTGTTGGAGAGAGGAAGCTGTTGGAGTGGCTTTGTTATGTGTTATTTTTCTGAAGAGTGTAGAGAGGGGAGAAGGGGTGTTGGAGAGAGAGGAAGCTGTTGGAGTGGCTTTGTTATGTGTGTTATTAGTCTGTATACGTCACATTGTCTATCTTATAACTACCCCTTCAAGTTGAATTTGTACAATTTTCGATAAAAAAAAATGTACTGATTGAAGGCCGGTTTCAATTAAATAACAGGCTCGCTACTGCTCGTCAGGCAAAAATAGACACTTAAATGGGGAGACACGTCTTATAATCGCCAAGTTAATGGGGCGATAAGAGAGGGTTTAAAAATGCCCCCCTCCGATTCTATACAGCTAAGTGAGTCACAAGGTCCCAATCTACCAAGATTGGAAGCCAAAGCGTCACATTTTTCCTTTGCCCCTCAACTTTCTATTCATAATTGCTGAGGGGCACAGGGCCCTGGGTGGGGCTTTGGTTTCCCGGACGTTTCCGCACCCTCCTCAGCTCCCCGCCATAGAGTGGCTTCGATCACCCAGGCTTTGTTGTGCCGGAGGGTTCTGTGGGAGCGCGCCGGTTATGGCCTTGGCCTTGCTCGGGGCCTTGGGGCTGTTCGGCCAGGCAGCTTGGGGAACAACAACAAACTTTTTACCACCACAGATCCTTCTTAAACCTCGGAATCCGGGAGGCCTCATATGAGGCAAACAAAAATATTGGCAGGAATCCGGGAGGCCTCATATGAGGCAAAATGTGCGGCTAAAAATCGCCAAAATAATCATAACTCGGCAACCACACGTCGTAGCGATGTCATCTCAACGGCAGTCTACAGACAACAAAACGTTCTACAATTTGCAAAAAAATTGACTACTCTAGGTGGTCTCAAGCAGTAGCTACTGAATTATGAAGCTTGACTGTACGAAAATGGCCCCGGAAACAGCGATCGGGATCATATGAGGCTCCCCGGATCCCATGGGTTAAACTGCACAAAATCCTCTAAATATAGCGAGAATAAACTTTAAAAACATCGCCGGTACAGAAGGGGTTAATAGGCAAGGCACGGTAACTTACCCATTAGAAAACTCAGCCCGAGCGAGCCACCAGTTTCTCCCAGCGTCTGGTACTGGTGGTAAGGTATCTTGTACAACCCCTCCAGTGGACGTAGCTCCCTCCACCATCTGTAAACTCAGCCCGAGCGAGCCACCAGTTTCTCCCAGCGTCTGGTACTGGTGGTAAAGTATCTTGTACAACCCCTCCAGTGGACGTAGCTCCCTCCACCATCTGTAAATTCAGCCCGAGCGAGCCACCAGTTTCTCCCAGCGTCTGGTACTGGTGGTAAGGTATCTTGTACAACCCCTCCAGTGGACGTAGCTCCCTCCACCATCTGTAAACTCAGCCGAGCGAGCCACCAGTTTCTCCCAGCGTCTGGTACTGGTGGTAAGGTATCTTGTACAACCCCTCCAGTGGACGTAGCTCCCTCCACCATCTGTAAACTCAGCCCGAGCGAGCCACCAGTTTCTCCCAGCGTCTGGTACTGGTGGTAAGGCATCTTGTACAACCCCTCCAGTGGACGTAGCTCCCTCCACCATCTGTAACGGAAAGGATGATAGTTAGGTTGCCAGAAATTACACATACACCGGGGTGACTACGGCTAGCAGCTCAATTTTGTTGTTGTTGTTCCCAAGGCTGCCTGGCCGAACAGCCCCAAGGCACCGAGCAAGGCCAAGGCCATAACCGAGCGCCCACACAGAACCCTCCCTGCCTACCACTATAAAGCCTGGGTGACCGAAGCCACTCGATGGCGGGGAGCTGAGGAGGGTGCGGAAACGCCCGTGAAACCAAAGCCCCACCCAGGGCCCTGTGCCCCTCAGCAATTATGAAGAGAAAGTTGAGGGGCAAAGGCATAAAGGGGTAGATCTAGAAGATGCAGGATTAGGTACAGTACCTCAGTCTGATCTCAATTTTCTAATAGGCCTACCAGAACAGGGTTGCCAGGAAGTACACTATGCCTCACCCCAACTAATAAGAGGAGACACCTCTCAATGGATATCAAACTTTAAACAAAATTAAAAACAAAACAAAATATTGTTGTTGTTGTTGTTGTTGTTGTTTTCCCCCAAGCTGCCTGGCCGAACAGCCCCAAGGCCCCGAGCAAGGCCAAGGCCACAACCGAGCGCCGACCACAATAAAGCCTGGGTGACCGAAGCCACTCCACGGCGGGGAGCTGAGGAGGGTGCGGAAACGCCCGGGAAACCAAAGCCCCACCCAGGGCCCTGTGCCCCTCAGCAATTATGAAGAGAAAGTTGAGGGGCAAAGGAAAGATGTGACACTTTGGCTTCCAATCTTGGTAGATTAGGAGGTCAATCCACGCAAGAGACGCCGTCACTTGAGATCTGAAAAATATAAGTAAAAGGAACAGTCAGAGTAAGCTATATGGCAGAGATTGCTCAGGTCTCACTCTGATAGACCAGCCCATCACCACATGACTAGAACCCAATCCTCTCAGCATCAGCTAGGAAAGGCCCTAGAAAGCCACCTTTGGCGGGGGGATAGCTCCCCTATTTCAACCCTTTTCGGTTGGGCACCCGCCCAACACAAAATATTGCAACGAGTCCCATCCACCCTAGGGCAATACAGTACAAAATATTGTACTGTATTGTCCTAGGGTGGGTGGGACTAGGCTAACGAGTCCCATCCACCCTAGGACAATACAGTACAAAATATTGTACTGTATTGTCCTAGGGTGGATGGGACTCGTTAGCCTTAGTCGGCAGCCCATCTAGGGGAGACAACCTTATAAAAATCTGGGTGGATGGGACTCATCAGCCTTGGTCGGCAACCTATCTAGGGGAATAAACCTGATGCAAATCGGTACTGCTTACATAAGGTTGAAGCAGGTTATTGGATGGACTAGCTGATCACCACTGTAGAAAAATAGTGCTCAAAAGATACACAAGAGGGCATCGGGGTCGGACGGGTCCTAAATTGAGTGGTCAATCCTGTAAGTCCTTCAGTAAACTGGCATGGGTTGTCCCTCTTCTTACAGTTTCTTACAGTAGATCCTCTGGAAAAAGGCAAACTAGGCCTGTGTTTCCAGCTCAGCTGCACTGCTGCGGTCGTTCACGGTGTTGGCGGCGGCGGTAGCAGACGCAACATTTTTACTATTCTGTATTTTTGCTTTATAATCAAACTTCAAATCTTATCTTCCCCATGCTTTATCAAGATTACTTTCAAACTTCCTTATTGATTCGGAATCGACTACATACTGGGGCAGTGCTTTCCACTCATTTACCACTCTATCAGGGGATAGGTCCACTTGGGGGCCTTCTGTGTATGGCCACCCTCATTAAGGGCAGTAAGGCGTCTGGCAATAGATAGATTGTCCTAGTAAGGATAAAAACATTGAAACAACACGCACCATGTTTGTGAATCAGCTCAAGTTGCACAGTACAGTACAGTATTGTCAGGGTTAAAACACATTATTCTGATGAAAAGTTGTCAAGAAAATTTGGCATTATAGCACCAGTGAATACAAACGATTAAGAGAATGGTGGGAAATGGTAGCAAAAAGTCAATCCTCAAAACAAAATCACCTAGAGACATGTACAACTTGCAATGCAGTATAGTATGTGGAAAATATTCCACAACCCGAGCTGGGCGCCATCTCAGACCACTTAAATGGGACTTACAAGATTCTACAATACACCAGCAAAGTGTGTAAGAAAAAAAAATTATGCTAGGGAATTGAACACAGGTATAACGCCCCCCTGGGGTTAGGGAATAGAATATGCCCCACGTGCCTTCTGCGTGTCGTAAGAGGCGACTAAAGAGGTTGGGTCGGTGGGCTTGCGACCCCCACCCGGAAAAAATATCTAAGCAAAGAAAAACGAACGAACAGCCTCGGATGCGGACGGAACCTACGTTGACGAACCACGACCGACTAAGGACATTCCTTCGGACATTCTGAGAATGGCTACGTGGAATGTTAGTGGCATGAATGATTGCACAAAAGAGAGAGGTTCTGGAAGTGTTAGTGAATGCCAGGCTGGATGTATGTGGAATGACAGAGACCAAATGGAAAGGTTCAGATGTGAGAGAGTGGGAGTGTGGAATGGGTGTGTGTGCTGGAGTGAGTGAAGGAACAGCGAGAGAAGGTGCATGTTTGTTTGTAAGTAGCAAATGGAAGGAATGTGTAAGAGAGTATGGGTCTGTGGGTTCAAGGATTGTGTGGGTGAGAATGAAAGTAGGAATACAAACGTGGGTGATTGTATGCGTGTATGCCCGACAGAGGATATACTTGAAAGAAAGAAAGAGGAGTTCTGGATGAATGTGGAGGCGTGCCTGGAGAAGTTTGACAAGAACGAAAGAATATTTCTGATTGGGGATATGAATGGTAAGGTGGGTGATAGGAAAGTTGAGGGAGTGGTGGGAGGGTGGGGGGTACCATCAGAGGTGAATGGGAATGGCAGTGCACTTGTGGACGTATGTGTGGGGAGGGGGTTGTGGATAGCCAACACCGTCTTCCGACACAGAATGATCCACAGGTACACGTGGAAACGGATATTGACGATGAAGGATAAGACAGTGGTGGAACGAAAGTCATTGATTGATTATGTATGTGTGGATGAACGAATGAAGAAATCTGTGATGGATGCTAGGGTGTATAGGGGTATTGGAGGGGGTCTGTCTGATCATTATGTAGTGGTACCTAAGGTTAGGATACAAAAGAAGTGGGTGAGGAGAGCTGGAGGGTGGAGAGGTTGCAGGGGGAGGAAGTCAGGGAGGAGTACAGGAGAGCAGTGGAAAGACGACTAGGTGGGTTCGACCTGGAAGTTATGGAGGAAGTGGAGGAGATGAGCAAGGTGTTTAAGGATGAGATCTGTGCAGCATGTGAGGAGGTGTGTGGAGTGAGAAGAAGAGGGAGGGGAGTGAAAGGTACAGCATGGTGGACAGAAGAGGTAAGAATAGCTGTGGAAGAAAAGAAGAAAGCATATAGAGAGTGGTTGGGTAGTAGAGGGAATGAAGATTTCGAGAGACAGAAACGAGCGAGGTACGTGGAGAGTAAGAGGGTGGTGAAGAGAGTAGTGAAGGAAAGTAAGAGAAGAGTAGATGAGGAATTTGGAAGGAATCTGAGTGTAAAATGGAGGGAGAGTAAGAAACTGTTCTGGAAAGAAGTCAAGAAAGTTAGGGAAGGTAGCAAGGGAAACAGTAAGGGTGTGAAAGATAAGAATGGGAGAATGCTAGCCGAGAAGCAAGAGAGAGTTGAAAGATGGAGGGAGTACCGGTACTTCAATGAGTTGCTAATGTAAGGAATGAAGAGCCAGCAAACATAGCTGGATATGGTATGGGAGGGAGAAGAAGAGAAGTAGTGGAGGAGGAGGCGGGGATCAGGAGGTCAGAAGTGTGGGAAGCCATGAAAAGAGTGAAGTTGGGGAAAGCACCAGGAGCAGATGGAGTGTGTGGGGAAATGTTGAGGTATGGTGGTGAGATAGTGATAGAATGGGTATGGAAAATGTGCAAACTAGCATGGGAGAAGGGGAGTGCACACGATGAATGGAAGACTGGCATAATAGTCCCCCTATATAAGGGCAAAGGGGAAAGAGGAGTGTGTGGTAACCACTGAGGAATATGTCTTCTAAGCGTAGTAGGGAAGGTATACAGTAGGGTGGTGATTGAGAGAGTGAGAACGGAGAAATGGATAGGCGACGAGCAGGGAGGTTTTAGGAAGGGAAGAGGATGTGTAGATCAGATTTTTACCCTGAATTGTGTTGTGGAGAAATATCTGGAGAAGAAACAAAAGGTGTATGTTGCCTTTATGGACTTGGAGAAGGCCTATGACAGAGTGGATAGAGAAGGTTTGTGGAAAGTACTTAGAATATACGGAGTAGAGGGCAAGTTGCTGAAAGCAGTGAAGAGCATGTATGAGGGTGCAAAGGCGGCAGTACGTGTGGAGAGTGAGCAGAGCGAGTTCTTTGACCTGAATGTTGGTTTGAAACAGGGGTGTGTGATGTCCCGTGGTTGTTTACTGTATATATGGATGGAGTCATGAAAGAAATACTATCAAGAGCAGTGGATGTTGGTGTATCGCTGAAAAAGGAGGGAATTGAGTGGAAGCTACCTATACTGCTGTTTGCGGATGATACAGTTCTGAGGAGTGATAATGAATGGGAGTTGCAGGGTCTGGTAAATGAGTTTGGAACAGTGTGCGAAAAACGGAATTTGAAGGTAAATGCGGGGAAGAGCAAGGTTATGGTCTTCGAAAGGGGTGAAGTCACAGAGTGTGAGGTGAAGCTGAACGGTCAGGCTATGGAGATACTCTTTTAAGTATCTGGGCAGTGTGTTGCGTAAAGATGGGACTATGGATGAAGAAGTGCGGGAGAGGGTACAACAGGGGAAGAGGGTTATAGGGACGCAGTAACAAGAGAGAGGGTGGTCAGTATGGAAGTGAAGAAGTCCTTGCATGACAGTGTGGTAATCCCGACACTGACTTACGGAAGCGAAGCATGGACGTTGGTTGAGAGACTCAGACCAAGAGTGAGAGCAGTGGAAATGAATTACTTAAGGAGTTACATGGAGGGATAGACAGACTAATGAGGAAGTAAGAAGGAGGTGTGGTGTGGAGGTAGATGTGCTGGAAAAGTGTGAAAAGGAACAACTTGAGATGGTTCGGCCATATAGAACGTATGGAAAGCGAGAGAATGACTAAGAGGGTGTACGAGAGCGAGGTGGAGGGACAGAGAGGGAGAGGTAAACCGAATGAGAGGTGGAAGGATGGAGTGAGGAAGTACATGAACGAAGGTGGTGCTGGTTGGGGGGAGGGGCGTCGACTGACTGGGGACAGGTGCATGGGGGCGGTTCGTTCGTGGCCACCCCTTCGGGGATCACGGCGTCAGGCAATAGATAGATAGAGCCCAATTTGCTAAAATCGGTGTCACACAAGCTTTTATTCCGTCAATTAAGGTCTGATATTTTCTTATGTGCAGTTATATATATAAAAGCCTGACAAGTGAGGCAGCTCTGAGCAGGGCTGCCTGGAGCGCCGCCATTAGGACGTGAGACCAAAACTGCACTTCGTGTGGAGCACTTGATCTTTAACACCTAACTGGCGGTACCCGTCATATGATGGGCTAGAGAATAATGGACAATCTGGCGGTACCCGTCATATGACAGGCGGCATTTTGAGCACATTATTGGCTCTGAGAGAGTCCACGCATTGGGAGGACGATAGGCGGGCTCTGACCGTTCGGCCCGACCACAGAGCCGCGACTGAGCCCCCCACTGCAACATTCCACACCCACGGCCTCGCGAGACCAGGGAAAAACTGGGGAAATTACCTTATTTTAGGGTTTTTCACCTCTCGTTGCGCGATCGCTACAGGATAGCCCGTGGTCGTACAAGGATGATTCAGGTGTCATTGGAAAGCTCTATTATCGCCCTTTCACGGATACATAATTGTTGTTGTTGTTGTTCCCTAAGCTGCCTGGCCGAACAGCCCCGAGTCCTTAACCCCTAACTATCGGCGCGCAACTTATGTCGTGTGAAATAAATTTGGACTAAGTGGCTAAGTACAACTTATGTCGTGCGCCATTTTCAGCACGTAATGTTGCTGAGAGAGAGAGCTGAGCGGTGTGAGGAGCCTAGCAACTCTATGACCACTCACGACCACCGCGGTGGACCAACTGAGGTGGCTCCCACCCTTCCCTCCCCTCTCTCACTCGCCTACACAGGGAATTATGTAGGGAAAGTACCTAATTACATGGTTTTCGCACTCGTGTTGCACGATCGTTGCAAGAGAACCAGCAGTCGTACAAGGATGGTTCGGGTGTCATTGGAAAGCTCTGTTTACGCCCTTTCAGGGATAGATACTTGCTTTACACTCTGGGTCTTATTTAGGCATGAAAATGATCACGTAAACAACCCTATTTAGGGTAAAAACACCCCGCTGGGCGCTACGGTCCGCTAGACCGCCTAGCCCGCTAATAAGGTCTTAAGGAAGGCCATGGCCACGGTCGGGCTTTCCCACAGAGCTCTCAAAGTGTAAATTGTGTTGTTGGCGTAAGTGGTTATGTGAAATGCAGTCTTCTATGATGTGTTTAATGGTATGGGGTGTTACAACCCGGGCAGGTGTTGACGACGGAGTCATCCAGTCTCTGGCTCTTCTTTATGCATGAAAAAGAGCATGGAATGAAGCTCGTTTAGGATAAATATGCCCGCTTGGCAGGTAGTAGATGTTACAATCGGCCCCGTGGTGATGGGCTGGTCTATCAGAGTGAGAGCTGAGCGATCTCTGTCATACCCATAGCTTACTCTGACTGTTCCTTTTACTTTATATCTTCTAGATCTCAAGTGACAACGTCTTTTCCGTAGTTTGACCTCCCTACTGCCAACCTAGAAGTTGGCAGATTGGGAGCCAAAGCGTCACATTTTTCCCTTGCCCCTCAACTTTCCCTTCATAATTGCTGAGGGGCACAGGGCCTTGGGTGGGGCTTTGGTTTCCCGGGCGTTTCTGCACCCTCCTTAGCTCCCTGCCTTGGAGTGGCTTCGGTCACCCGGGCTTTGTTAGTGGTAAGCAGGGAGGGTTTTGTGGGGGCGCTCATTTATGGCCTTGGCCTTGCTCGAGACCTTGGGGCTGTTCGGCCAGACAGCCTGGGGAACAACAACTAAAGGGAGTAAAATATCTTAACTAACTAACTTTACAAAGTAAATGAGTGCAACTTACCCTCCGGCCAGTTATCAAAGATAAGTTGGGCTATGTCCCCCGCTGACTCGCTGGGACTGAAGCTTCCCGCTCACCAAGATCAAACGCAGGTTGACCTGAAACACAAGATAAAGTATGTTAACAACACCACCTATTAAATTCACGCTAGAAAAAATAGATGGCCTAAAGATTTGAACGTCCCCCCCCCCCCCCCCCCCCACCAAGTCTCCTAGGCACAACATACATCCACTTTGTGTTTCTCTAACATTTCCGCAATCTCACCAGTTTTTCTCCTCACTGTGCCAACATTCACACTTCCGAGCCTGAACTTGGGAGAATCCGCGGAAGTAGTCTTTTGCAATTTTGTATTAACAGACTTACATTGGTTCTTCCAGTAATGGGCTATTCAGCAGGGGTATGGCAGCAGCAGCCTCCATTAATAATACTGCACAGTACCGTACTAGGATAGGTTATTCAGCAGGGGTATGGCAGCAGCAGCCTCCATTAATAATACTGCACAGTACCGTACTAGGATAGGTTATTCAGCAGGGGTATGGCAGCAGCAGCAGCCTCCATTAATAATACTGCACAGAACCGTACTAGGATAGGTTATTCAGCAGGGGTATGGCAGCAGCAGCAGCCTCCATTAATAATACTGCACAGTACCGTACTAGGATAGGTTATTCAGCAGGGGTATGGCAGCAGCAGCAGCCTCCATTAATAATACTGCACAGAACCGTACTAGGATAGGTTATTCAGCAGGGGTATGGCAGCAGCAGCCTCCATTAATAATACTGCACAGTACCGTACTAGGATAGGTTATTCAGCAGGGGTGTGGCAGCAGCAGCCTCCATTAATAATACTGCACAGTACCGTACTAGGATAGGTTATTCAGCAGGGGTATGGCAGCAGCAGCAGCCTCCATTAATAATACTGCACAGTACCGTACTAGGATAGGTTATCAGCAGGGGTATGGCAGCAGCAGCAGCCTCCATTAATAATACTGCACAGAACCGTACTAGGATAGGTTATTCAGCAGGGGTATGGCAGCAGCAGCAGCCTCCATTAATAATACTGCACAGTACCGTACTAGGATAGGTTATTCAGCAGGGGTATGGCAGCAGCAGCAGCCTCCATTAATAATACTGCACAGAACCGTACTAGGATAGGTTATTCAGCAGGGGTATGGCAGCAGCAGCAGCCTCCATTAATAATACTGCACAGAACCGTACTAGGATAGGTTATTCAGCAGGGGTATGGCAGCAGCAGCAGCCTCCATTAATAATACTGCACAGAACCGTACTAGGATAGGTTATTCAGCAGGGGTATGGCAGCAGCAGCAGCCTCCATTAATAATACTGCACAGAACCGTACTAGGATAGGTTATTCAGCAGGGGTATGGCAGCAGCAGCAGCCTCCATTAATAATACTGCACAGAACCGTACTAGGATAGGTTATTCAGCAGGGGTATGGCAGCAGCAGCAGCCTCCATTAATAATACTGCACAGAACCGTACTAGGATAGGTTATTCAGCAGGGGTATGGCAGCAGCAGCCTCCATTAATAATACTGCACAGTACCGTACTAGGATAGGTTATTCAGCAGGGGTATGGCAGCAGCAGCAGCCTCCATTAATAATACTGCACAGAACCGTACTAGGATAGGTTATTCAGCAGGGGTATGGCAGCAGCAGCCTCCATTAATAATACTGCACAGTACCGTACTAGGATAGGTTATTCAGCAGGGGTGTGGCAGCAGCAGCCTCCATTAATAATACTGCACAGTACCGTACTAGGATAGGTTAGATTAACCCATTGGCTGCCGGAGACGTTCCGGAACGGCATGGCAATTTACAGTCTTTTAACCCTCGTCTAGCGGGGGGTTCTGGTTTGGGCATATTCAGGCCCTCCTGAATGATAAATCAAGTATCTGCATGAAAAGAAATTTATTCAGCAAAAAAACTAGGCGCTAAAAGCTTCAAAATGAGACCAGAACGAGCTACGTAGCACTCGTCGTTCTCAGACAGTGGTACCACCAACATGGGAGTTTAGCGTATAGCGGCATATTTTTTCCAGCTACGCTCACTAGTGGCTACACTGCCGGCCTCTCGAGAACACGGAGGGTTAGTCAGTGGGCAGTAGGCCCTGGGAGTCGGACGTGTGGTCCGCTGCGCTCCCGGCAGACACGGGCATGATTATGATTATTAATAAAAAAAAATCATAATCAAAGGCTGTGATTACATAATCATAATCAAATCATAATCAAAAGTTAAGCAACAGGTATAATCATAATCAAAAGTTAAGCAACAGGTATAATCATAATCAAAAGTTAAGCAACAGGTATAATCATAATCAAAAGTTAAGCACAGGTATAATCATAATCAAAAGTTAAGCAACAGGTATAATCATAATCAAATCATAATCAAATATGAAGCTGCAGCTTTAATCATAATCAAATATGAAGCTGCAGCTATAATCATAATAAAATATGAAGCTGCAGCTTTAATCATAATAAAATATGAAGCTGCAGCTTTAATCATAATCAAATATGAAGCTGCAACTTTAATCATAATCAAATATGAAGCTGCAGCTTTAATCATAATCAAATATGAAGCTGCAGCTTTAATCATAATCAAATATGAAGCTGCAGCTTTAATCATAATCATATTTTTCTTCATAATAATCAATGATTAAAATGTGATTATTGTGATTATTTCATTGTATTTTCCATGTAGCAATTCTATTTCTCCTAAATAAATTAGCCAATTTCATATATATATATGTTCCAGGTCCAAGCATGTTTGCAAAGCATGACACTAACTAACATTCTGTGGGGGCGCTCGTTTATGGCCTTGGCCTTACTCGGGGCCTGGGGCTGTTCGGCCAGGCAGCTTAGGGAACAACAACAACTAACATGTTTGTACATGTTGTCTCCCTTGATATATATATAACAATAGTTTGTAAGTGATTTAAATACAGTGTAGTTATTTATATTACTCAAATATAAAGAAGCAAAATGCACCAATTAGATGTGGTTTATAACAATAGTTTGTAAGTGATTTAAATACAGTGTAGTTATTTATATTATTCAAATATTAAGAAGCAAAATGCACCAATTAGATGTGGTTTCCTTTAAGCTAGTGTCAATTGCAATACAAAACACCGTTGACTAATGTATAACTGAACACAAAAATGACCTTAATAATAATCATTACTGTGTACAAGTAATCACAATAAAATGTGATTATAATCATAATCTAATCATAATCAAGCAATAATAGAAAAAATCTAATCATAATCAAAAATACATAAAGCGAAATAATCATAATCATAAAAAGGAAAAAACGAGTAATCATAATCTAATCATAATCAAAAATTATTCCGGATGATAATCAAAATTAAATCATAATAATTGTTTATAATCATGCCCATGTCTGGCTCCTGGCCATTTGCACTCTATTTTAACCCTTTAACCCTTCCTACCCGGGCTGCCTTAGGTAAGGACAGCACGAAAGAAGGGCCGCTACCCGGTATGCCTTATCTAAGGCATGAGCTTAATAGCCTAATTAAGCTTGGTCCGAACGCCG
>CM064512.1:2448612-2596718 GCA_032716605.1 Paralithodes platypus
ATCATAACTCGGAGCAACCACACGTCGTAGCGATGTCATCTCAACGGCAGTCTACAGACAACAAAACGTTCTACAATTTGCAAAAAAATTGACTACTCTAGGTGGTCTCAAGCAGTAGCTACTGAATTATGAAGCTTGACTGTACGAAAATGGCCCCGGAAACAGCGATCGGGATCATATGAGGCTCCCCGGATCCCATGGGTTAAACTGCACAAAATCCTCTAAATATAGCGAGAATAAAATTAAACAAACATCGCCGGTACAGAAGGGGTTAATAGGCAAGGCACGGTAACTTACCCATTAGAAAACTCAGCCCGAGCGAGCCACCAGTTTCTCCCAGCGTCTGGTACTGGTGGTAAGGTATCTTGTACAACCCTCCAGTGGACGTAGCTCCCTCCACCATCTGTAAACTCAGCCCGAGCGAGCCACCAGTTTCTCCCAGCGTCTGGTACTGGTGGTAAGGTATCTTGTACAACCCCTCCAGTGGACGTAGCTCCCTCCACCATCTGTAAATTCAGCCCGAGCGAGCCACCAGTTTCTCCCAGCGTCTGGTACTGGTGGTAAGGTATCTTGTACAACCCCTCCAGTGGACGTAGCTCCCTCCACCATCTGTAAACTCAGCCCGAGCGAGCCACCAGTTTCTCCCAGCGTCTGGTACTGGTGGTAATGTATCTTGTACAACCCCTCCAGTGGACGTAGCTCCCTCCACCATCTGTAAACTCAGCCCGAGCGAGCCACCAGTTTCTCCCAGCGTCTGGTACTGGTGGTAAGGCATCTTGTACAACCCCTCCAGTGGACGTAGCTCCCTCCACCATCTGTAAACGGAAAGGATGATAAGTTAGGTTGCCAGAAATTACACATACACCGGGGTGACTACGGCTAGCAGCTCAATTTTGTTGTTGTTGCTGTTCCCAAGGCTTGCAGGGCCGAACAGCCCCAAGGCACCGAGCAAGGCCAAGGCCATAACCGAGCGCCCACACAGAACCCTCCCTGCCTACCACTATAAAGCCTGGGTGACCGAAGCCACTCGATGGCGGGGAGCTGAGGAGGGTGCGGAAACGCCCGTGAAACCAAAGCCCCACCCAGGGCCCTGTGCCCCTCAGCAATTATGAAGAGAAAGTTGAGGGGCAAAGGCATAAAGGGGTAGATCTAGAAGATGCAGGATTAGGTACAGTACCTCAGTCTGATCTCAATTTTCTAATAGGCCTACCAGAACAGGGTTGCCAGGAAGTACACTATGCCTCACCCCAACTAATAAGAGGAGACACCTCTCAATGGATATCAAACTTTAAACAAAATTAAAAACAAAACAAAATATTGTTGTTGTTGTTGTTTTTCCCCAAGCTGCCTGGCCGAACAGCCCCAAGGCCCCGAGCGAACGCCCAGGCCACAACCGAGCGCCGACCACAATAAAGCCTGGGTGACCGAAGCCACTCCACGGCGGGGAGCTGAGGAGGGTGCGGAAACGCCCGGGAAACCAAAGCCCCACCCAGGGCCCTGTGCCCCTCAGCAATTATGAAGAGAAAGTTGAAGGGCAAAGGAAAGATGTGACACTTTGGCTTCCAATCTTGGTAGATTAGGAGGTCAATCCACGCAAGAGACGCCGTCACTTGAGATCTAGAAAATATATAAGTAAAAGGAACAGTCAGAGTAAGCTATGGGTATGGCAGAGATTGCTCAGGTCTCACTCTGATAGACCAGCCCATCACCACATGACTAGAACCCAATCCTCTCAGCATCAGCTAGGAAAGGCCCTAGAAAGCCACCTTTGGCGGGGGGATAGCTCCCCTATTTCAACCCTTTTCGGGGTTGGGCACCCGCCCAACACAAAATATTGCAACGAGTCCCATCCACCCTAGGACAATACAGTACAAAATATTGTACTGTATTGTCCTAGGGTGGATGGGACTAAGGCTAACGAGTCCCATCCACCCTAGGACAATACAGTACAAAATATTGTACTGTATTGTCCTAGGGTGGATGGGACTCGTTAGCCTTAGTCGGCAGCCCATCTAGGGGAGACAACCTTATAAAAATCTGGGTGGATGGGACTCATCAGCCTTGGTCGGCAACCTATCTAGGGGAATAAACCTGATGCAAATCGGTACTGCTTACATAAGGTTGAAGCAGGTTATTGGATGGACTAGCTGATCACCACTGTAGAAAAATAGTGCTCAAAAGATACACAAGAGGGCATCGGGGTCGGACGGGTCCTAAATTGAGTGGTCAATCCTGTAAGTCCTTCAGTAAACTGGCATGGGTTGTCCCTCTTCTTACAGTTTCTTACAGTAGATCCTCTGGAAAAAGGCAAACTAGGCCTGTGTTTCCAGCTCAGCTGCACTGCTGCGGTCGTTCACGGTTGTGGGCGGCGGCGGTAGCAGACGCAACATTTTTACTATTCTGTATTTTTGCTTTATAATCAAACTTCAAATCTTATCTTCCCCATGCTTTATCAAGATTACTTTCAAACTTCCTTATTGATTCGGAATCGACTACATACTGGGGCAGTGCTTTCCACTCATTTACCACTCTATCAGGGGATAGGTCCACTTGGGGGCCTTCTGTGTATGGCCACCCTCATTAAGGGCAGTAAGGCGTCTGGCAATAGATAGATTGTCCTAGTAATGATAAAAACATTGAAACAACACGCACCATGTTTGTGAATCAGCTCAAGTTGCACAGTACAGTACAGTATTGTCAGGGTAAAAACACATTATTCTGATGAAAAGTTGTCAAGAAAATTTGGCATTATAGCACCAGTGAATACAAACGATTAAGAGAATGGTGGGAAATGGTAGCAAAAAGTCAATCCTCAAAACAACAATCACCTAGAGACATGTACAACTTGCAATGCAGTATAGTATGTGGAAAATATTCCACAACCCGAGCTGGGCGCCATCTCAGACCACTTAAATGGGACTTACAAGATTCTACAATACACCAGCAAAGTGTGTAAAAAAAAAAAAAATTATGCTAGGGAATTGAACACAGGTATAACCCCCCCTGGGGGTTAGGGAATAGAATATGCCCCACGTGCCTTCTGCGTGTCGTAAGAGGCGACTAAAGAGGTTGGGTCGGTGGGCTTGCGACCCCCACCCGGGAAAAATATCTAAGCAAAGAAAAACGAACGAACAGCCTCGGATGCGGACGGAACCTACGTTGACGAACCACGACCGACTAAGGACATTCCTTCGGACATTCTGAGAATGGCTACGTGGAATGTTAGTGGCATGAATGATTGCACAAAAGAGAGAGGTTCTGGAAGTGTTAGTGAATGCCAGGCTGGATGTATGTGGAATGACAGAGACCAAATGGAAAGGTTCAGATGTGAGAGAGTGGGAGTGGGAGTGTGGAATGGGTGTGTGTGTGCTGGAGTGAGTGAAGGAACAGCGAGAGAAGGTGCATGTTTGTTTATAAGTAGCAAATGGAAGGAATGTGTAAGAGAGTATGGGTCTGTGGGTTCAAGGATTGTGTGGGTGAGAATGAAAGTAGGAATACAAACGTGGGTGATTGTATGCGTGTATGCCCCGACAGAGGATATACTTGAAAGAAAGAAAGAGGAGTCCTGGATGAATGTGGAGGCGTGCCTGGAGAAGTTTGACAAGAACGAAAGAATATTTCTGATTGGGGATATGAATGGTAAGGTGGGTGATAGGAAAGTTGAGGGAGTGGTGGGAGGGTGGGGGGTATCATCAGAGGTGAATGGGAATGGCAGTGCACTTGTGGACGTATGTGTGGGGAGGGGGTTGTGGATAGCCAACACCGTCTTCCGACACAGAATGATCCACAGGTACACGTGGAAACGGATATTGACGATGAAGGATAAGACAGTGGTGGAACGAAAGTCATTGATTGATTATGTATGTGTGGATGAACGAATGAAGAAATCTGTGATGGATGCTAGGGTGTATAGGGGTATTGGAGGGGGTCTGTCTGATCATTATGTAGTGGTACCTAAGGTTAGGATACAAAAGAAGTGGGTGAGGAGAGCTGGAGGGTGGAGAGGTTGCAGGGGGAGGAAGTCAGGGAGGAGTACAGGAGAGCAGTGGAAAGACGACTAGGTGGGTTCGACCTGGAAGTTATGGAGGAAGTGGAGGAGATGAGCAAGGTGTTTAAGGATGAGATCTGTGCAGCATGTGAGGAGGTGTGTGGAGTGAGAAGAAGAGGGAGGGGAGTGAAAGGTACAGCATGGTGGACAGAAGAGGTAAGAATAGCTGTGGAAGAAAAGAAGAAAGCATATAGAGAGTGGTTGGGTAGTAGAGGGAATGAAGATTTCGAGAGACAGAAACGAGCGAGGTACGTGGAGAGTAAGAGGGTGGTGAAGAGAGTAGTGAAGGAAAGTAAGAGAAGAGTAGATGAGGAATTTGGAAGGAATCTGAGTGTAAAATGGAGGGAGAGTAAGAAACTGTTCTGGAAAGAAGTCAAGAAAGTTAGGGAAGGTAGCAAGGGAAACAGTAAGGGTGTGAAAGATAAGAATGGGAGAATGCTAGCCGAGAAGCAAGAGAGAGTTGAAAGATGGAGGGAGTACCGGTACTTCAATGAGTTGCTAAATGTAAGGAATGAAGAGCCAGCAAACATAGATGGATATGGTATGGGAGGGAGAAGAAGAGAAGTAGTGGAGGAGGAGGCGGGGATCAGGAGGTCAGAAGTGTGGGAAGCCATGAAAAGAGTGAAGTTGGGGAAAGCACCAGGAGCAGATGGGGTGTGGGGAAATGATGAGGTATGGTGGTGAGATAGTGATAGAATGGGTATGGAAAATGTGCAAACTAGCATGGGAGAAGGGGAGTGCACACGATGAATGGAAGACTGGCATAATAGTCCCCCTATATAAGGGCAAAGGGGAAAGAGGAGTGTGTGGTAACCACTGAGGAATATGTCTTCTAAGCGTAGTAGGGAAGGTATACAGTAGGGGTGGTGATTGAGAGAGTGAGAACGGAGAAATGGATAGGCGACGAGCAGGGAGGTTTTAGGAAGGGAAGAGGATGTGTAGATCAGATTTTTACCCTGAATTGTGTTGTGGAGAAATATCTGGAGAAGAAACAAAAGGTGTATGTTGCCTTTATGGACTTGGAGAAGGCCTATGACAGAGTGGATAGAGAAGGGTTTGTGGAAAGTACTTAGAATATACGGAGTAGAGGGCAAGTTGCTGAAAGCAGTGAAGAGCATGTATGAGGGTGCAAAGGCGGCAGTACGTGTGGAGAGTGAGCAGAGCGAGTTCTTGACCTGAATGTTGGTTTGAAACAGGGGTGTGTGATGTCCCCGTGGTTGTTTACTGTATATATGGATGGAGTCATGAAAGAAATACTATCAAGAGCAGGTGTTGGTGTATCGCTGAAAAAGAAGGGAATTGAGTGGAAGCTACCTATACTGCTGTTTGCGGATGATACAGTTCTGATGAGTGATAATGAATGGGAGTTGCAGGGTCTGGTAAATGAGTTTGGAACAGTGTGCGAAAAACGGAATTTGAAGGTAAATGCGGGGAAGAGCAAGGTTATGGTCTTCGAAAGGGGTGAAGTCACAGAGTGTGAGGTGAAGCTGAACGGTCAGGCTATGGAGATACTCTTTTAAGTATCTGGGCAGTGTGTTGCGTAAAGATGGGACTATGGATGAAGAAGTGCGGGAGAGGGTACAACAGGGGAAGAGGGTTGTAGGACCGCTAAAAGCAGTAACAAGAGAGAGGGTGGTCAGTATGGAAGTGAAGAAGTCCTTGCATGACAGTGTGGTAATCCCGACACTGACTTACGGAAGCGAAGCATGGACGTTGGTTGAGAGACTCAGACCAAGAGTGAGAGCAGTGGAAATTAATTACTTAAGGAGTTACATGGAGGGATAGACAGACTAATGAGGAAGTAAGAAGGAGGTGTGGTGTGGAGGTAGATGTGCTGGAAAGTGTGAAAAGGAACAACTTGAGATGGTTCGGCCATATAGAACGTATGGAAAGCGAGAGAATGACTAAGAGGGTGTACGAGAGCGAGGTGGAGGGACAGAGAGGGAGAGGTAAACCGAATGAGAGGTGGAAGGATGGAGTGAGGAAGTACATGAACGAAGGTGGTGCTGGTTGGGGGGAGGGGCGTCGACTGACTGGGGACAGGTGCATGGGGGCGGTTCGTTCGTGGCCACCCCTTCGGGGATCACGGCGTCAGGCAATAGATAGATAGAGCCCAATTTGCTAAAATCGGTGTCACACAAGCTTTTATTCCGTCAATTAAGGTCTGATATTTTCTTATGTGCAGTTATATATATAAAAGCCTGACAAGTGAGGCAGCTCTGAGCAGGGCTGCCTGGAGCGCCGCCATTAGGACGTGAGACCAAAACTGCACTTCGTGTGGAGCACTTGATCTTTAACACCTAACTGGCGGTACCCGTCATATGATGGGCTAGAGAATAATGGACAATCTGGCGGTACCCGTCATATGACAGGCGGCATTTTGAGCACATTATTGGCTCTGAGAGAGTCCACGCATTGGGAGGACGATAGGCGGGCTCTGACCGTTCGGCCCGACCACAGAGCCGCGACTGAGCCCCCCACTGCAACATTCCACACCCACGGCCTCGCGAGACCAGGGAAAAACTGGGGAAATTACCTTATTTTAGGGTTTTTCACCTCTCGTTGCGCGATCGCTACAGGATAGCCCGTGGTCGTACAAGGATGATTCAGGTGTCATTGGAAAGCTCTATTATCGCCCTTTCACGGATACATAATTGTTGTTGTTGTTCCCTAAGCTGCCTGGCCGAACAGCCCCGAGTCCTTAACCCCTAACTATCGGCGCGCAACTTATGTCGTGTGAAATAAATTTGGACTAAGTGGCGGTTCACAACTTATGTCGTGCGCCATTTTCAGCACGTAATGTTGCTGAGAGAGAGAGCTGAGCGGTGTGAGGAGCCTAGCAACTCTATGACCACTCACGACCACCGCGGTGGACCAACTGAGGTGGCTCCCACCCTTCCCTCCCCTCTCTCACTCGCCTACACAGGGAATTATGTAGGGAAAGTACCTAATTACATGGTTTTCGCACTCGTGTTGCACGATCGTTGCAAGAGAACCAGCAGTCGTACAAGGATGGTTCGGGTGTCATTGGAAAACTCTGTTTACGCCCTTTCAGGGATAGATACTTGCTTTACACTCTGAGTCTTATTTAGGCATGAAAATGATCACGTAAACAACCCTATTTAGGGTAAAAACACCCCGCTGGGCGCTACGGTCCGCTAGACCGCCTAGCCCGCTAATAAGGTCTTAAGGAAGGCCATGGCCACGGTCGGGCTTTCCCACAGAGCTCTCAAAGAGTGTAAATTGTGTTGTTGGCGTAAGTGGTTATGTGAAATGCAGTCTTCTATGATGTGTTTAATGGTATGGGGTGTTACAACCCGGGCAGGTGTTGACGACGGAGTCATCCAGTCTCTGGCTCTTCTTTATGCATGAAAAAGAGCATGGAATGAAGCTCGTTTAGGATAAATATGCCCGCTTGGCAGGTAGTAGATGTTACAATCGGCCCCGTGGTGATGGGCTGGTCTATCAGAGTGAGAGCTGAGCGATCTCTGTCATACCCATAGCTTACTCTGACTGTTCCTTTTACTTTATATCTTCTAGATCTCAAGTGACAACGTCTTTTCCGTAGTTTGACCTCCCTACTGCCAACCTAGAAGTTGGCAGATTGGGAGCCAAAGCGTCACATTTTTCCCTTGCCCCTCAACTTTCCCTTCATAATTGCTGAGGGGCACAGGGCCTTGGGTGGGGCTTTGGTTTCCCGGGCGTTTCTGCACCCTCCTTAGCTCCCTGCCTTGGAGTGGCTTCGGTCACCCGGGCTTTGTTAGTGGTAAGCAGGGAGGGTTTTGTGGGGGCGCTCATTTATGGCCTTGGCCTTGCTCGAGACCTTGGGGCTGTTCGGCCAGACAGCCTGGGGAACAACAACTAAAGGGAGTAAAATATCTGAACTAACTAACTTTACAAAGAAAATGAGTGCAACTTACCCTCCGGCCAGTTATCAAAGATAAGTTGGGCTATGTCCCCCGCTGACTCGCTGGGACTGAAGCTTCCCGCTCACCAAGATCAAACGCAGGTTGACCTGAAACACAAGATAAAGTATGTTAACAACACCACCTATTAAATTCACGCTAGAAAAAATAGATGGCCTAAAGATTTGAACGTCCCCCCCCCCCCACCAAGTCTCCTAGGCACAACATACATCCACTTTGTGTTTCTCTAACATTTCCGCAATCTCACCAGTTTTTCTCCTCACTGTGCCAACATTCACACTTCCGAGCCTGAACTTGGGAGAATCCGCGGAAGTAGTCTTTTGCAATTTTGTATTAACAGACTTACATTGGTTCTTCCAGTAATGGGCTATTCAGCAGGGGTATGGCAGCAGCAGCCTCCATTAATAATACTGCACAGTACCGTACTAGGATAGGTTATTCAGCAGGGGTATGGCAGCAGCAGCAGCCTCCATTAATAATACTGCACAGAACCGTACTAGGATAGGTTTCAGCAGGGGTATAGCAGCAGCAGCAGCCTCAATTAATAATACTGCACAGTACCGTACTAGGATAGGTTATTCAGCAGGGGTATGGCAGCAGCAGCAGCCTCCATTAATAATACTGCACAGTACCGTACTAGGATAGGTTATTCAGCAGGGGTATGGCAGCAGCAGCAGCCTCCATTAATAATACTGCACAGTACCGTACTAGGATAGGTTATTCAGCAGGGGTATGGCAGCAGCAGCAGCCTCCATTAATAATACTGCACAGAACCGTACTAGGATAGGTTATTCAGCAGGGGTATGGCAGCAGCAGCAGCCTCCATTAATAATACTGCACAGTACCGTACTAGGATAGGTTATTCAGCAGGGGTATGGCAGCAGCAGCAGCCTCCATTATAATACTGCACAGAACCGTACTAGGATAGGTTATTCAGCAGGGGTATGGCAGCAGCAGCAGCCTCCATTAATAATACTGCACAGAACCGTACTAGGATAGGTTATTCAGCAGGGGTATGGCAGCAGCAGCAGCCTCCATTAATAATACTGCACAGAACCGTACTAGGATAGGTTATTCAGCAGGGGTATGGCAGCAGCAGCAGCCTCCATTAATAATACTGCACAGTACCGTACTAGGATAGGTTATTCAGCAGGGGTATGGCAGCAGCAGCCTCCATTAATAATACTGCACAGTACCGTACTAGGATAGGTTATTCAGCAGGGGTATGGCAGCAGCAGCAGCCTCCATTAATAATACTGCACAGAACCGTACTAGGATAGGTTATTCAGCAGGGGTATGGCAGCAGCAGCAGCCTCCATTAATAATACTGCACAGTACCGTACTAGGATAGGTTATTCAGCAGGGGTATGGCAGCAGCAGCAGCCTCCATTAATAATACTGCACAGAACCGTACTAGGATAGGTTATTCAGCAGGGGTATGGCAGCAGCAGCAGCCTCCATTAATAATACTGCACAGAACCGTACTAGGATAGGTTATTCAGCAGGGGTATGGCAGCAGCAGCAGCCTCCATTAATAATACTGCACAGTACCGTACTAGGATAGGTTATTCAGCAGGGGTATGGCAGCAGCAGCAGCCTCCATTAATAATACTGCACAGAACCGTACTAGGATAGGTTATTCAGCAGGGGTATGGCAGCAGCAGCAGCCTCCATTAATAATACTGCACAGAACCGTACTAGGATAGGTTATTCAGCAGGGGTATGGCAGCAGCAGCAGCCTCCATTAATAATACTGCACAGAACCGTACTAGGATAGGTTATTCAGCAGGGGTATGGCAGCAGCAGCCTCCATTAATAATACTGCACAGTACCGTACTAGGATAGGTTATTCAGCAGGGGTATGGCAGCAGCAGCAGCCTCCATTAATAATACTGCACAGAACCGTACTAGGATAGGTTATTCAGCAGGGGTATGGCAGCAGCAGCAGCCTCCATTAATAATACTGCACAGTACCGTACTAGGATAGGTTATTCAGCAGGGGTATGGCAGCAGCAGCAGCCTCCATTAATAATACTGCACAGTACCGTACTAGGATAGGTTATTCAGCAGGGGTGTGGCAGCAGCAGCCTCCATTAATAATACTGCACAGTACCGTACTAGGATAGGTTATTCAGCAGGGGTATGGCAGCAGCAGCAGCCTCCATTAATAATACTGCACAGAACCGTACTAGGATAGGTTATTCAGCAGGGGTATGGCAGCAGCAGCCTCCATTAATAATACTGCACAGTACCGTACTAGGATAGGTTATTCAGCAGGGGTATGGCAGCAGCAGCAGCCTCCATTAATAATACTGCACAGAACCGTACTAGGATAGGTTATTCAGCAGGGGTATGGCAGCAGCAGCCTCCATTAATAATACTGCACAGTACCGTACTAGGATAGGTTATTCAGCAGGGGTGTGGCAGCAGCAGCCTCCATTAATAATACTGCACAGTACCGTACTAGGATAGGTTATTCAACAGGGGTATGGCAGCAGCAGCAGCCTCCATTAATAATACTGCACAGAACCGTACTAGGATAGGTTATTCAGCAGGGGTATGGCAGCAGCAGCAGCCTCCATTAATAATACTGCACAGTACCGTACTAGGATAGGTTATTCAGCAGGGGTATGGCAGCAGCAGCAGCCTCCATTAATAATACTGCACAGTACCGTACTAGGATAGGTTAGATTAACCCATTGGCTGCCGGAGACGTTCCGGAACGGCATGGCAATTTACAGTCTTTTAACCCTCGTCTAGCGGGGGGTTCTGGTTTGGGCATATTCAGGCCCTCCTGAATGATAAATCAAGTATCTGCATGAAAAGAAATTTATTCAGCAAAAAAACTAGGCGCTAAAAGCTTCAAAATGAGACCAGAACGAGCTACGTAGCACTCGTCGTTCTCAGACAGTGGTACCACCAACATGGGAGTTTAGCGTATAGCGGCATATTTTTTCCAGCTACGCTCACTAGTGGCTACACTGCCGGCCTCTCGAGAACACGGAGGGTGAGTCAGTGGGCAGTAGGCCCTGGGAGTCGGACGTGTGGTCCGCTGCGCTCCCGGAAGACACGGGCATGATTATGATTATTAATAAAAAAAAATCATAATCAAAGGCTGTGATTACATAATCATAATCAAATCATAATCAAAAGTTAAGCAACAGGTATAATCATAATCAAAAGTTAAGCAACAGGTATAATCATAATCAAAAGTTAAGCAACAGGTATAATCATAATCAAATCATAATCAAATATGAAGCTGCAGCTTTAATCATAATCAAATATGAAGCTGCAGCTTTAATCATAATCAAATATGAAGCTGCAGCTTTAATCATAATAAAATATGAAGCTGCAGCTTTAATCATAATAAAATATGAAGCTGCAGCTTTAATCATAATCAAATATGAAGCTGCAGCTTTAATCATAATCAAATATGAAGCTGCAGCTTTAATCATAATCAAATATGAAGCTGCAGCTTTAATCATAATCATATTTTTCTTCATAATAATCAATGATTAAAATGTGATTATTGTGATTATTTCATTGTATTTTCCATGTAGCAATTCTATTTCTCCTAAATAAATTAGCCAATTTCATATATATATGTTCCAGGTCCAAGCATGTTTGCAAAGCATGACACTAACTAACATTCTGTGGGGGCGCTCGTTTATGGCCTTGGCCTTACTCGGGGCCTGGGGCTGTTCGGCCAGGCAGCTTAGGGAACAACAACAACAACAACAACAACTAACATGTTTGTACATGTTGTCTCCCTTGATATATATATAACAATAGTTTGTAAGTGATTTAAATACAGTGTAGTTATTTATATTACTCAAATATAAAGAAGCAAAATGCACCAATTAGATGTGGTTTATAACAATAGTTTGTAAGTGATTTAAATACAGTGTAGTTATTTATATTATTCAAATATTAAGAAGCAAAATGCACCAATTAGATGTGGTTTCCTTTAAGCTAGTGTCAATTGCAATACAAAACACTGTTGACTAATGTATAACTGAACACAAAAATGACCTTAATAATAATCATTACTGTGTACAAGTAATCACAATAAAATGTGATTATAATCATAATCTAATCATAATCAAGCAATAATAGAAAAAATCTAATCATAATCAAAAATACATAAAGCGAAATAATCATAATCATAAAAAGGAAAAAACAAGTAATCATAATCTAATCATAATCAAAAATTATTCCGGATGATAATCAAAATTAAATCATAATAATTGTTTATAATCATGCCCATGTCTGGCTCCTGGCCATTTGCACTCTATTTTAACCCTTTAACCCTTCCTACCCGGGCTGCCTTAGGTAAGGACAGCACGAAAGAAGGGCCGCTACCCGGTATGCCTTATCTAAGGCATGAGCTTAATAGCCTAATTAAGCTTGGTCCGAACGCCGTGCGTACGACCTATGTCAACAAACCCAAGCGTTCGTCACCGCACCTCCGAAAATAAGAAGGAGAAGACTCCTCAATGTTATTGTTCTGACGTCATGACGAAATTAGTGTCTAAAAAGCCCCCATATTGGCAACATCTCTGCAATATTGGCTCCACTGAAATCGTCATCACAACTGAACCAGTTGACTTACAGAGCTCTACTCAATGCCAAAACACAGATTGAAAACCGCACTACGATTATAGATGAGTGGGAAAGTTCTAGCAGTGAAAATAAACATAAATACGGTAGCCTAGGCCTAGAAGTTTTTCGGCCATATCACCCGGGTAGGGGCGACCGTCATTAGCTAAGACAGCCCGGGGAGGAAGGGTTAAAAGACTTAATAATGCTCCTAACTTGCTGCAAATTGGCGCCCGGCTATAGCCGGGCGCCGCTCTTTAACCCGTAAACGGCAGCAAAGCTCTTAAGAGGTTTAACTGGGCAGCGGCGACAAAGCTCTTAACCCTCTCACCACGGAAGGGCTCTTGAACGCCCATAAAAAAACATATAACAGGTACCCGGAAGGGCTCTTGAACGCCCAGTGGTTGAAAGCCTGTGAGCTTCGTGTGCGAGGCGTCGGTCCGACGCATGTAAACAACAGCCGGCTGGACCGACGCCCCGCATCTCCGGCCACAAGAAGGAGAGCGTCGCTTGTTCGTGTGTGCCTGTATGTTGTTGTTAAGTATCGAAAAGTAGTGTAAAGTGGCTGTTTTGGCCATAAAGTTATCTCCAATGAAATCATCATCACAACTCAACCAGTTGACTTAGAGAGCTCTACTTAATGCCATTCTACAGGTAAATAACACAGCTACGCTTGGGGATGCGCGGGAATGCGGGAAGCTGTCTGATTAACGAATATACGGTAGCCTAGCCTAGACGTTTTTCGGCCAAAACACCCGGGTTTCGAGGAATATATATATAATACATAGCCGGGGCTGGAGGGTTAAAGAGAGCGTCCGGTTTGAGTCGGAAAAGTGCTCAAAACGGCAATATTGCGCAACCCGATATATGGCATCATCACCCATCCCTCTGTCTTCAGTTAAAATCCTGAGGCAATATTCTGTCTGGAAGCATATTATTTCTGGGCTAGTTTCAAACTTTCGCGGGTCACGCAGACGCGTAGAAAATGCATTATGGGTTTCGGATCTGCAAAAAAAAAAAAAAAAACGAAAACCATGAATTTTTGGTGAAAATATGACGTTCGTAGATATTTTCCCTAGCAGTATCTGCTATCTCTATCCTGGTAACACCGAGGGTGTGGTGGTGGTGGTGGTGGAGAAAGAACAGTGTGCTGCTTGCCGCGTGACAGGTAGGGTGCGGCTGGCTGGCTGGTTTGCCACCGCTCTCCCGCCTTAGTACCTCACGTAAGAAAGTTCACTCGTCGGCGCTATTCTGACGTAACCAAACATGTTACAACAATGATTCGGGTGTCATTGGAAAGGGCATGAAATTCTCTACAACTCTACGTTGCCCTTTTTTTTTTATTTATTTCCCATTTCGACACACCACCCCGAGACATTTGTCACCTAATTTTAAATGCCCTCATTCTACAATTAGATACAAAATGGAAAAAGTAAACACGGACAATTGAAACTACACCTATTGTTAGTACCCCCAATGCATTGAAACAATTAAACAACAACATTTAAATGAGATTTTGATTTTAAAGTCATAAATTTACACACTAATTCTCACCTAACTCAAAAAATAATTGTCCTAGAGAATTAAAAAAAAAAAAAATTCTTAGTTTTTAGGTCCCCTATATGTGTACCAAATATTATGAAATACAGACAAAATCCACTGACACGTTCTAGAGTAAATACCGGACGCTCCCCTTAAGAGGGAGGCCTAACAATACCATTTAAACAGCACTAAAAAAAAAAAAAAAAAATTCCCTATACCTCATATCACTCCTCATCCCCTCCTTCCTCCCTTTCCCCTCCCCCTTCAATTATCACCTATTTTCCCTGTTATCCCCTAACTTGTTGGTATATTTTTGTGCTAACATTAGCAAACTGTGTGGGGGATGTGCTTACGTGCCTAGCAGGTGTGTTACACAAGCGAGTGTGTGTATGAGTAGGCTCAGTGTGGCTTGAGGCCTCATGGAGGGAGGGATTGCCTCAATTTTCTCCAAAATTCATGAATGGGCTGGTCCATCTATATTAGCGATTTTGACCAAAAAAAATATATTTTCACTGGTTTGATTGTTGTTACAGGTTACTATCTTCATAGTGAAGGTAAAATAGGCTCATATGAATAGGTAATAACGATATTTATCGTAAAATTACCATTATAGGCCTGAATGGAGCCCATATGCTCGCCCATGGGGAGCTAGTTCATTACCCCCACACTCGCCATTCCCGGGTTAAGGGTTAAAGCCTGTAGAATCGAAAGCAAGTGAGCGGGAGCGCGGCAGGCCATCCATCCTCTCTCCAGCCAGCCGGTCGGTACACTGAGGAGTATGAGCCATACTCTCGCTAGACATACAGCACTGCCAAAGGCAAATGTAGTGAGACATTAGTGATAATTACTCAGTACAGTACTTAGCAAATGTCTATGGTAGCGCTGCTGGTGAACCCCGCGCGCTACAATGCTTGTTTTGGTGTCATTTCGAAGCTTTATCTTCTAGTTTTTGGCTGAATACATTTCATTCAGACACTTGCTTAATCAATCAGGAGTGCCTGAATGAGCCCTATTATGGCGGAAATATGCCCACAGCGGAAGTGTTAAGGAAGGGTATTTTGATGATTCATGCCTCAATTTCGGAGAAAAAAAATGGTCGTAACTGCAAGCGTAATGTAAATGAAGAGGTGATACAACCGCTAACATCACAGCACTTGCCACAGTAAATTTCTTGGTTCTTGATCTACCTTACCTAGTGGAAATTCCCGGCGCGACCGAAGCCGCTCCAAGGACCCGTGCCCCCAGAGAGGGGGCAGGGGATGGTTGTGACGGTTTGGCTCCCGAAACTGCTCCCCGCGGCCGGCATCCGGTTTTCCTCCACTGGTCGTTGATTTTGTCTTCGGCCGCTTCGGCTACTTCACCCACAGATCACCTACATCAAGAAACCAAAATCCTCAAAGTCAAAGACCATCTGGACATGAGAGGCACTCAATTCCTGGCAGCAGCCTCCACGAACCAAGACCACCCACTAAACTACATGGCAACACACCCACAGACACCAAGAAATATCAAAACAACACCCAGCACACGGTATCACACACAATTATTGTCCTCTCTCCCTCCCTGCCCACCCCGAACCAACTTCCAGAAGCACATCCATACTCATATCTCTCACCGATCCATCCACTCACTCACAGACAACACGCAGCTGCATGCACGACCTCCCGAAATCCATCCTTCCGAATCCTCCCTTCCTCGCGAGGACAGAGTCCACCTGGCCAGGCTGAGATGCGGACACCATCCAGCTCTCCTGAGCTATCAGAAGAGACTGGATGACTCCGTTGTCGACGCCTGCCCGGGATGTAACACAGCACCCCATACCATTAAACACATCATAGAAGACTGCATTTCACACAACCACTTACGCCAACAACACAATCTACACTCAATGAGAGCTCTGTGGGAAAGCCCGATCGTGGCCATGGCCTTTCTCAGGGACTCGGGGCTGTTCGGCCAGGCAGCTTAGGGAACAACAACAACAACCTTACCTATCTATCTATCTATCTATATGCTCAGGCCCAATCCCCATTTTGGGGGTAGCCGACTCAAGACAGAGCAAGAACAGGGAAAACACAAAAACAACATAAAACAAAAAATAGACACAGATAAAAAACACAAACTCACACACATCCAGGTCACCCAGAAGACCCAGAGACCAGGGTTACCAAGGTCGCTCCAGCACTCCCCCGGCCCCTGACCACCCGGAGAGGTTCCGATCTCGGCAGGCAGACATGCAGCGGAGCCAAAGCCACAAGCCCTCCCACCACACTTCCAGGCACACCCTTCATATTAATCGTCCCCCCGGGGCAGGCGCCTGATGGACTATTACCTAGTCGAACTTGCGCCCGACCCCTTACTCCAAATGACCATGTGTTCACTCAACTATTCACAAGCATTCTCCATTCACTCCTGTCCACCACCACTTCCCCTGCCTGATCTATAGTCATTCCTCTATCATCCAAAGCCTTTCTTACACAGTCTCTCCATCTCAATGGGGGTCTTCCTGCCCTTCTATCTCCCCTTGTACCTGACTCACATATTCTCTTTGTAAGCCTTTCATCTCCCATTCGTTCAACATGACCATACCAGCTCAGCACCCTTCTGTCCACTCTGGCTGACAAATGTTCCTGCTGCCCCACTCTCCTACGTATCTCTTCATTCCTCAATCTGTCTCTACGAGTAATAATAATAATAATAATAAGCATGTTACTTATTTCTCATAAGCGCCAATTTTTCCGAAGAATTCACTAGCGCTCGAAAAGAGAAAGAAAAAAGAACAAAAATCAATGCATCAAAAGAGTAACTCCACACATACTCCTCAAGCAGCTCATCTCCATCACATCCAGCCCTCTTTTCTCCTTTTTCTTCAGAGCCCATGTTTCAGCCCCATACATCACTGTTGGCACAACAATTCCTTGATACAGTGCACTTTTTACTTTCACTCCGAGATTTCTCGTCTTCCACATACTTCCCATTGCTCCGAAAACCTTCCTTCCTTCACACACTCTCTGTTTTACCTCCACTTCCATACCTCCACTCCTGCTTATCGTTCCTCCTAGATATTTAAAACGCTCTACTTGTTCCAACCTTACCTAGTACAGGGATTCCCAAACTCTTCAGGTCATTGACCCCTTAATGAAGTTTCAAATTATTCATCGACCCCCAAACATTTAAAAATAAGAATAATATAATATGTTATGAAAAAAGAAACGTATTACATGCATATTATGATACAGTAAATATGTGGAATTACATATGTACAGTACCTTAATATTAGTAGTAATAGAGTCAATGTCTTCATTTTGTATTTCCAAGTCAAATGGTGTAAGAATCCATTCAGGCACTTGCATTTTCTCCAGGTCTTCAAAGCGCAGTTTAAAGTCTTCAATCAATTTGTCCAGGTGTGATATGTATGTTTCTATGTCACCATCTGAAATGCTTTCACTTTCTCCCAACTGTTGTGAGTTCGAAAATTACTGAAAATCTCTATGTGCCATTAACGCTTTAAACAGGCCTAGTTTGCCTTGGAAGCCCAGTAGAATTGTCCTGGCCTGAATAATGGTAACATTTTTACCCTGCAGACGTTTCTGTACGGTACCTTATTAAACTTTGAATATAGGTCTGCAAAATGGAACAGAGCATTCTTACACCTTTTCACATAGAGATGGGTCTACATCTTATGAGACGTTCCTCACCTAGCCATTCATAGACCCCCTAGCCATTTATCGAAGCAATTTTGTTTGAAGACTTGGATGAATATGAGAAGGAATACAAGAAAATTAGATAAGAGTTGTGTTATCGAGCGTACCACTACCGACATACAACATAAATCATCTATAAATACTTAACCTAACTAACCTAACCTAGTATTCTCATTACTACATGAATACTAGGTTAGGTTAAGTTAGGTTGTTTGGTTAGGTTAATGTTTAGAGAGGAGTTATGCTGTATGTCGGTAGTGGTACTTTTTGTAACTTTTGTACCTTATGTGTTTAAATGCAATCACCATGGCCAATCTGGGAATCCGCCATTATTGAGCTCGTCCCGGAATCTTTACAACTCTGAATCTTACGATTCTATACAGGCACTAGCTCAGAGAAGAATGTTGAGAGGGGAGAAGGGGTGTTGGAGAGAGAGGAGGTGCGCCCGATAACACAACTCTTACCGAAAATTAACATATAAATAGCATTTCTTTGGCCATTTTATCACTTCCAAAAACATAATTTGAAATACCAGGTATATACTGTACCACAATTTTATCTTTGTATATAGGCTACACTAATAAGCCAAATAAGGATTGAAAAGAAAGGATTTGGCTTTCGTTTGACACTCTGTCTTGGTATTCTTGGTAGTGAGAAAGGACCCCCGGGTGGAGCACAGCTGTTTGGCCTTTAACCACAAGTTGTCAGAGGGACATTAGACAATGGCAATAATACCCATTGGCAAAAGGTGCCGGTATACACACTGTAATCTTGATAGGGCTAGTCGCGGGAAGGATGTAGTTACCGGGTGTACCACTACCGACATACAGTCAGGACCCCCAATACACGATTCCACAATGCGCGAAAACCCTAATACACGAGTTACCCCTCGAAAATAACATTAATTAATTAAACATTAATTACGCGAGGTGGTACCACAATACACGAATCGAGAGCTAAGAAGGGGCCAAATCCGCTATTCCCGCTTGATACGCGAGCACGTCTACGTTTCGCGAGGCCCAGGCGTAGCTCCGAAAAGAGAAGAAGACGGGCATACGACTGCCTTCCCTCCCGCTTACCCTCCCTCCCACAGTCCCGCTCAAAGCTGTGCGGAGTGACCAAACGTTTGTAGTGCCTGCCACTTTTTTCGCCATGCCACGCCAATATAAGAAGATAACACACAAAATGAAGGTGGAAGTGTTGGATCGCAAGAAAAAAGGAGAAGGAAACTGTGCAATAGGCTTGTCAGAGTAAACTGTTCGTACGATTTGGTCAGGGAGGGAGAAGTTGGAGAAAATCGTGAAGTCCTACGGTCCTAGTCCTAGCCTATCTACTACTAATTTTAAGGTAAGGTTTCATATTTGTATTCATTGTTCTTCTTATATATAAGATATAGACTGTACTGTAGAGCCAAAAATGTCGAAAATAGGCCATAATTGAGAGATGTCCACAATACGCGATGCCTCCTGTCACCACTATTCTCGCGAATTGGGGGTCCTGACTGTACAACATAAATAATCTATAAATACTTATAATAAAATAATACCTGTACTAGGTTAGGTTAGGTTAGGTTGTTTGGTTAGGCTAATGTATTTTTGTATCCAAAGGCAGTCAAAATAGACGGGAACATGATGGTGAGCGTCCGCGTAGTGTAAACAAGACCGGCGGTACACCCGGTAACTACATTCGGGATGGATGTAGTTACCGGGTGTACCACTACCGACATACAACATAAATCATCTATAAATACTTATAATAAAATAAATACCGGTACTTATAAATCTATAATACTAGGTTAGGTTAGGTTAGGTTGTTTGGTTAGGGTAATGTATTTTTGTATCCAAAGGCAGTCAAAATAGTCGGGAACATGATGGTGAGCGTCCGTGTAGTGTAAACAAGACGGGCGGTACACCCGGTAACTACATTCTTGCCCTAGTCGCCATACTTCATCGGCAGTCCCGTCCACAGAAGAACATTCAGCTCAATGTCACGAACTTGCAGCCTCCTAACACGGTCTCCAACTCGAAGTAGTTGACTTTGGCTGTAAAAACGAGGGTAATAATAATAATAATAGTTCTTAAAGCTAGCGCATGCTAAGCTAGCTAAGGATAGCTCAATAAGGCCGATTAGGCGTATTTCCATTGGAGTCCTGTACTACTACCCCATCCCTTTGCTCATGAGGGATGGTAACGACTCAGTGCTTGTGAAAAATCTTTAATGCGCCGAGCGTGGGCGCGAACCCGGGCCTTCTGGGTGGAAGTCCGAGACGCTAGTCATTACACCAAGCGAGCCGCTGATATTCCAGAGTCTCCGGGAGCTGACACAGGAAGGATGTAGTATCCGGGCGTATTGCCAACTTTGTTTTTATTGCTCTAATGCTCGCCGTTACGTTGCTGTCTATTATGATTGCATTATTTGAACTGTTATGTGCCCCCTGCCGGCTATACAGTCTAGTGCCCCCTGCTGGCTATACAGTCTAGTGCCCCCTGCTGGCTATACAGTCTAGTGCCCCCTGCTGGCTATACAGTCTAGTGCCCCCTGCTGGCTATACAGTCTAGTGCCCCCTGCTGGCTATACAGTCTAGTGCCCCCTGCTGGCTATACAGTCTAGTGCCCCCTGCTGGCTATACAGTCTAGTGCCCCCTGCTGGCTATACAGTCTAGTGCCCCTGCTGGCTATACAGTCTAGTGCCCCCTGCTGGCTATACAGTCTAGTGCCCCCTGCTGGCTATACAGTCTAGTGCCCCCTGCTGGCTATACAGTCTAGTGCCCCCTGCTGGCTATACAGTCTAGTGCCCCCTGCTGGCTATACAGTCTAGTGCCCCCTGCTGGCTATACAGTCTAGTGCCCCCTGCTGGCTATACAGTCTAGTGCCCCCTGCTGGCTATACAGTCTAGTGCCCCCTGCTGGCTATACAGTCTAGTGCCCCCTGCTGGCTATACAGTCTAGTGCCCCCTGCTGGCTATACAGTCTAGTGCCCCTGCTGGCTATACAGTCTAGTGCCCCCTGCTGGCTATACAGTCTAGTGCCCCCTGCTGGCTATACAGTCTAGTGCCCCCTGCTGGCTATACGCTGTAGTGCCCCCTGCTGGCTATACAGTCTAGTGCCCCTGCTGGCTATACAGTCTAGTGCCCCCTGCTGGCTATACAGTCTAGTGCCCCCTGCTGGCTATACAGTCTAGTGCCCCCTGCTGGCTATACAGTCTAGTGCCCCCTGCTGGCTATACAGTCTAGTGCCCCCTGCTGGCTATACAGTCTAGTGCCCCTGCTGGCTATACAGTCTAGTGCCCCCTGCTGGCTATACAGTCTAGTGCCCCCTGCTGGCTATACAGTCTAGTGCCCCCTGCTGGCTATACAGTCTAGTGCCCCCTGCTGGCTATACAGTCTAGTGCCCCCTGCTGGCTATACAGTCTAGTGCCCCTGCTGGCTATACAGTCTAGTGCCCCCTGCTGGCTATACAGTCTAGTGCCCCCTGCTGGCTATACAGTCTAGTGCCCCCTGCTGGCTATACAGTCTAGTGCCCCTGCTGGCTATACAGTCTAGTGCCCCCTGCTGGCTATACAGTCTAGTGCCCCTGCTGGCTATACAGTCTAGTGCCCCCTGCTGGCTATACAGTCTAGTGCCCCCTGCTGGCTATACAGTCTAGTGCCCCCTGCTGGCTATACAGTCTAGTGCCCCCTGCTGGCTATACAGTCTAGTGCCCCCTGCTGGCTATACAGTCTAGTGCCCCCTGCTGGCTATACAGTCTAGTGCCCCCTGCTGGCTATACAGTCTAGTGCCCCCTGCTGGCTATACAGTCTAGTGCCCCCTGCTGGCTATACAGTCTAGTGCCCCTGCTGGCTATACAGTCTAGTGCCCCCTGCTGGCTATACAGTCTAGTGCCCCTGCTGGCTATACAGTCTAGTGCCCCTGCTGGCTATACAGTCTAGTGCCCCCTGCTGGCTATACAGTCTAGTGCCCCCTGCTGGCTATACAGTCTAGTGCCCCCTGCTGGCTATACAGTCTAGTGCCCCTGCTGGCTATACAGTCTAGTGCCCCCTGCTGGCTATACAGTCTAGTGCCCCCTGCTGGCTATACAGTCTAGTGCCCCCTGCTGGCTATACAGTCTAGTGCCCCCTGCTGGCTATACAGTCTAGTGCCCCCTGCTGGCTATACAGTCTAGTGCCCCCTGCTGGCTATACAGTCTAGTGCCCCGTGCTGGCTATACAGTCTAGTGCCCCCTGCTGGCTATACAGTCTAGTGCCCCCTGCTGGCTATACAGTCTAGTGCCCCCTGCTGGCTATACAGTCTAGTGCCCCCTGCTGGCTATACAGTCTAGTGCCCCCTGCTGGCTATACAGTCTAGTGCCCCTGCTGGCTATACAGTCTAGTGCCCCCTGCTGGCTATACAGTCTAGTGCCCCCTGCTGGCTATACAGTCTAGTGCCCCCTGCTGGCTATACAGTCTAGTGCCCCCTGCTGGCTATACAGTCTAGTGCCCCTGCTGGCTATACAGTCTAGTGCCCCTGCTGGCTATACAGTCTAGTGCCCCCTGCTGGCTATACAGTCTAGTGCCCCCTGCTGGCTATACAGTCTAGTGCCCCCTGCTGGCTATACAGGCTAGAGTCCCCTGCTGGCTATACAGTCTAGTGCCCCCTGCTGGCTATACAGTCTAGTGCCCCCTGCTGGCTATACAGTCTAGTGCCCCCTGCTGGCTATACAGTCTAGTGCCCCCTGCTGGCTATACAGTCTAGTGCCCCCTGCTGGCTATACAGTCTAGTGCCCCCTGCTGGCTATACAGTCTAGTGCCTCCTGCTGGCTATACAGTCTAGTGCCCCCTGCCGGCTATACAGTCTAGTGCCCCCTGCTGGCTATACAGTCTAGTGCCCCCTGCTGGCTATACAGTCTAGTGCCCCCTGCTGGCTATACAGTCTAGTCCGCCCTGCTGGCTATACAGCCTAGTGCCCCTGCTGGCTATACAGTCTAGTGCCCCCTGCTGGCTATACAGTCTAGTGCCCCCTGCTGGCTATACAGTCTAGTGCCTCCTGCTGGCTATACAGTCTAGTGCCCCCTGCTGGCTATACAGTCTAGTGCCTCCTGCTGGCTATACAGTCTAGTGCCCCCTGCTGGCTATACAGTCTAGTGCCCCTGCTGGCTATACAGTCTAGTGCCCCTGCTGGCTATACAGTCTAGTGCCCCCTGCTGGCTATACAGTCTAGTGCCCCCTGCTGGCTATACAGTCTAGTGCCCCCTGCTGGCTATACAGTCTAGTGCCCACTGCTGGCTATACAGTCTAGTGCCCCCTGCTGGCTATACAGTCTAGTGCCCCCTGCTGGCTATACAGTCTAGTCGCCCCTGCTGGCTATACAGTCTAGTGCCCCCTGCTGGCTATACAGTCTAGTGCCTCCTGCTGGCTATACAGTCTAGTGCCTCCTGCTGGCTATACAGTCTAGTGCCTCCTGCTGGCTATACAGTCTAGTGCCTCCTGCTGGCTATACAGTCTAGTGCCCCCTGCTGGCTATACAGTCTAGTGCCTCCTGCTGCCTATACAGTCTAGTGCCCCCTGCTGGCTATAGTCTAGTGCCTCCTGCTGGCTATACAGTCTAGTGCCCCCTGCTGGTTATACAGTCTAGTGCCCCCTGCTGGCTATACAGTCTAGTGCCTCCTGCTGGCTATACAGTCTAGTGCCCCCTGCTGGCTATACAATCTAGTGCCCCCTGCCGGCTATACAGTCTAGTGCCCCCTGCTGGCTATACAGTCTAGTGCCCCCTGCTGGCTATACAGTCTAGTGCCCCCTGCTGGTTATACAGTCTAGTGCCCCCTGCTGGCTATACAGTCTAGTGCCCCCTGCTGGCTATACAGTCTAGTGCCCCCTGCTGGCTATACAGTCTAGTGCCCCTGCTGGCTATGCAGTCTAGTGCCCCCTGCTGCCAATACAGTGTAGTGCCCCCTGCTGGCTATACAGTCTAGTGCCTCCTGCTGGCTATACAGTCTAGTGCCTCCTGCTGGCTATACAGTCTAGTGCCCCCTGCTGGCTATACAGTCTAGTGCCTCCTGCTGGCTATACAGTCTAGTGCCCCCTGCCGGCTATACAGTCTATGATGATGACAATGAGTCATGGGGGGGGGGGTGAGCAACCTATTATTTTATCGCACGGCAGTCAAAATAGACGGGAACATGATCGCAAGACGCAAGCAAACAAGTAATGTAAAAAAAACAAGTAATTAAAAAAAGCCAGCAATACACCCGAATACTACATCTGGTAAATATTTACAAGACACAGCAATATAGGCTAGGTAACAAATTTATAATGGTAGCTTTGGGCTCCTATCATCATATGCTTCATTGCTATATAATTTTTATCCCCCGAAAAAAAAAAAAAATCTCTGTATTTTTTTGTTTTCATTAACCTAACCAACATGTATTTGGGGGCTGTTAGGTTAGGTTAAGTTTTTTGGTTAGGTTAGGCCTAATGACCCCCCAAAAAAATCCCAAGAATATTTTTGTTTTCCCAGAGGATAAAAATTATATATCAATGAAGCATATGATGATAAGAACCCAAAACTGATATTAGAAATTTGTTACCTATAGGCTATTATTGCGTCTCGTAAATATTGACCCTACATCCTTACCGCTGACACCAACGGCAGTCATGGTACAGAAGCAGGGGGTGGCGGACCCATAACTGAGGACTGGAATCAGCACGACAGAGGCCCATTGACCGTGTGATGTATCCCGTAGAAGCGTAGAATATGTATCCAGTAGAAGTAGTAGTAGGCTTACGGATGTGTCTATTTTCGGGTAGGATGTAGTGAGCGGGCGTACCGCCATCTTTGTTTACATTACGCGTAGTGGCGTCGGACCTTTCCCATCATGTTCCCGTCTATTTTAACCTAACCTAGTATTCATGTAGTAATGACGGGGCAAATAGCAGAAAATATAGCGTCGAAATAGACGAGAACGTAAGTGTGACCGCGGCGACCGCCTATGACGACCGTACGCACGAACTCTACTTCCATCCCCTATTTTCCAGTAGAAAATTTGCATAAATGTTATAAAACTTATGTTTGCAGAAGTACCTTTTATATTTATCTACAAAACCTGCCTGAGTTACATTGTCAAATATTTTTGAATAAGAGACAAGAAATTTAGGGCTATTGAACATTTGTTTGTATTCATCATTCCAAGCAAGATGGACACCAGGCTTATTGGGCTTCAAAGATATAATTTTATCTTTCATAGCCGGTATGCCAATGAAGTTAAAAGTAACAGGAAAATTATCAGGTACATAAAAATCCACCGTGTATGTTCCTAATGTATCGGTAGTGACAGAGACATTCTTAACAACATTATTTATACGTATGAATGTGCCTTGGTTGCTGTTAGGAGCGTTAGGCTTACCGGTACTAGGCTTATTATGAAAGAGGAAACATCTCGCAATTGTTTTTTTAAGCGGTATAATATCAAATTTACATTTTTTAGCAAACTCCTTGGTTAAATAATTTACCCCAGCACCACTATCTATAAATACTGTGGTTTTTCTACCTCTAATAGTAGCTTTCTTCATTAATATACTTTGTTTTGGGCATGGCTCTGAACAAGGAGTATTTATTATCAAAGATGGTTGGGTCTTTGAAAAATCTAATGTACAATAACAAGACCTCAACACATCCATTACCAAAACAGAGACTGGGACAAGAGTCGATTTAGGATTAACATTAATGGTTATTACATCACCAGAAGATGAAGTAAACTCCAAAGGTACTTTTCTTTTAGAACTAACAATGTCTCGAAAGTATTGTCCTAGGCCTACTCCATAACTCTCCATCTGTAGCATGCTAAATAGTGGAATGACATCCTGTATCAACTATAAAAGGTAATTTTGTCATACCAACAGTAATATCAATAAAACAGTATGGCTTATGCTGAGCCTCATCCCCCCAGTACATGTGACACACCTTTGTCTCCATTACTATTACTGTAGCCTAATATTATATTATACCTGTAGGCTCAGAACTAGGCTAGGCTGGTGTTATATATTACCTACTATTATAGTAGCCTAGTTGTTGTTGTTGTTGTTCCCTAAGCTGCCTGGCTGAACAGCCCCGAGTCCCTGAGGAAGGCCATGGCCACGATCGGGCTTTCCCACAGAGCTCTCATTGAGTGTAGATTGTGTTGTTGGCATAAGTGGTTGTGTGAAATGACACTTGCGTACTGCTGTTTGAGTATCTTGGCCATTTCGGTTGGGTCACTCTCAAGTTTGCCCGTAGGTTTTGGTTTTGCAAGTGGTCCTATTGTTGAGGTGTTCCTGAGTCTTCTTTTTGCGTATGCATAGAAGAATTTGCTATTTACTCGTATGTTTGCAACTGCTTGGAGTTCTTCACATGTTCTTTGCTCTTGGTGTGACTGGATGAGTTTTCGTTCAACTTCATCGAGCTCTTCTTGTAGTTTGGTGATAGTGTGCGCATGGCTGGTCTTCCTTTGCTTGGCTCTCAAGTACAGTATGTCCTTTTCTATCTCTGGGAATCTGTTTTATCTGCTTCCTGCTTGATTTGGGTGGTATGATGTTTTTACAGGTCCCCAGGCATTGTTTCTGGAGGATACTGAGAGTTTCGTCAACGTTTTTATCTTCGAATAGTGCCCTCCAAGGCTCCAATCAGTTACTGGCAGTTCTGCTCTCAGTATGTCCCAGTCTATATCTTTGCTGTAGAAGTTGAGATCTTTCAGAGAGGTGCAGGGGATTTGGCTTGATTCATGTTGACATCTTCTTGGTGGTGTGGCTGGTGTGGGGGTTCTAACTTTGATGAGGCTGTGGTCGGACATTATAGTTTTTACAGTTTCGTACGAGTGTACCAGGTCGAAGTTGTTGCCAAATAGTACAGTAAGTCCAGTGTGTTGTTGCCTCTTGTAGGTTCCTCGACGTATTGCTTCATGTATGCAGTGTCCATGATAACAAATTTTCCTTCGTCGGTAGGCCTAGTAAGATATAAAACGACCTATTTTGGCACACTGCGACAGAGGCCCATTGACCGTGTGATGTACCCCGTAGAAGCGGGCCCATAGTAGCCTAGTAGTAGGCTATCAGATGTGTCTATTTTCCAGTAGAAAATTTGCATAAATATTAGGCCTACAAAACTTATGTTTGCAGAAGTACCTTTTATATTTATCTACAAAACCTGCCTGAGTTGCATGTCCATTGTCAAATAATTTTGAAAAAGAGACAAGAATTTTGTTGTACATTCGTTTGTATTTATCATTCCTAGCAAGACGGACACCAAACTTATTGGGCTTGAAAGATATAATTTTATCTGTCATAGCCGGTAACCCAATCATGCTCATATTAACCCTCTCCGACATATGACGCAATTTTGAGCCTATTAGGGATACTTTAAAGCCTTTATTACCATCAGGGTTTTTTACAAACCTTTATTTTAGTTACTTCAACCTCTGCAGTTGTCTTTGAGTTAGATGTGGGCAGAAAACTAATTTTGGAGAGGTAATTATAAGAGTGAGAGAACTCTATTTCTTATTGCTAATCTGGCAACCTCTGCGTCATATATGTCTGAAGGCAGGGTGCCAAAACAGAAATTATCCAGTTCTGGATCATTTTTCTAAGCTTACAAGGATCAACTTTGCGCGGCGACTGCGGGGGGTGCGGGGGGGCGCAGCCCCCGCTTCATAACAGGGGGTCCGCCGGAGAAATTTTGAGATGTGAAGGTAAATATATGCACAATACATGCTCAAAATTTATTAAAAGGAATGAATAATATTGTAAGTAAAAGGGATGTTATGTATGTTTACTGGTGTTTAATCAGGATACTAGGGGAGCTGGCTGCCTGTACTTCAGTCTCAAAGAGATGCACTTCAGGTCCACTAATATAGGCATTGAAAACAGGTTTTTAAATTATTCTTAGCAGTCCCTGTTTTAGTTTTGTAACTTTTGTCCAATAAAGATTTCATGTATATTTGTTGTTGCATTCCAAGAACTATTACATACTTAATTTATATCCTTTCATATGATACATGAGTTACTATAGAGTACTGGTTAAAATACATACCGGTACAAAGTTTCAAGAATAAACTTTGATTAGAACATTTGTTTGTCTATTATTTTCCCTGGGCCGAGTAAAAAATACCTGGGTAGGCTATTCCCATCTCGGGTTAAGTACAATCAGTAGGAACGTAGAAACTTACTTTAATTTTCACAACTTTAAAAGACTCAAGATTCTGCGAGGCTAATTCCGAAAATATTCAATCAAGTCTCCGTTACCCCCATGAAGTCAGGTTATAGTAATGACAAGACATACCAATAATATATGTTAGTTAGCGGGTGTGTGGACTGTGGGGATAGTGGCAGCCCCCACTTTGGACACTAAGACTAAGTAAAGTTAGGTTAGGGTAAGGTAATGCAAATTATCTACTCATAACATGATAAACAATTGAACAATAAACTACTGTACTATATTCCTTGAAGAAATAAAAACAAACAATTGTACATAAGGCTGCGGAAAGATTCTTTAGTGATACCCAAGTCATGGCCGGGATTCCGGGAAATCTATAAATGCACTGTAGGCGGTAGGCCTAGCTGCTGGCTGTACACTTATTAAATTGTACCGGTAATCTGGCTAAAAAGTTACCGGTATACAAAATGAGAACATAGAGGCAGGGTGCAGATCCCACTTTGGACACTAAGTTTGGACTTTGGTTAGGGTAAGTTATTGCAAATCTTCCACTCATAATATAAACTACAATAAAATAAGATACCAGTAGATAAGATACTACTGTAGCCTATTCTGCCTATAGCCTATACCTTGAAAACAAAAACAAACGGTAAGACTGCGAAAGTATTCTTCAGTGACAGGTCTACCCCTATAGGCCTAATCCCACGGCATGACGGCAAACTGTTATTGTCATAGGCTATAGCCTAGCCAGGGTGTCGAATGACGCTGTTTTTTTGAGTGATACAACTTTCTGTATAATGATAAAAAAAAAATTAATCCTAGCCTACGTATTTTTATATTATTATTTTAAAAGTTAGACATCTAAAATAGGCCTAGGCTTAGGCCTACTGTGTTCCAAAACTCAAGAGTAGCCTAGGCTAGGTTAGCCTAGCCTAGCCTTAGCTACAAAAAAAAAAAAAAAAAAAAACAGGAATGTTGGTCTAGGCTAAGTTTAATATACACTTCCCAGGTCATTTTAACAGTTCTATTGCTTCTATATATCATATAATACACCATAGAGTAAGTTTTTAATAACTAGAAAAAAAGGTCATCTTCTAAATAATTACCATAATTGAGGACCTTCGCCATTCCCGGGTTAAGAGTGGGCTCTGAGTCTTAGCCTACCAGAACCAGATTCCCAGCTGCCTAGCTAACCTTATTTTTTACTGTCTTTAACCTCAAATCTTCCTTGATCTTCATTAGCCTATCAATACATTATACATAGCCCCACTAGTGGGGGCAGTCCTAAGATTGTTGGATAATGGGTTATCCTAAGCCTAATATGCCTAGCCTCAGCCTAGGCTACTCATTTCTGCTTCAAATCATCATTATCATCATAGGCCTAGGCTAATACAAGTAGGCCTAGGCTTATCTGACAAAATAATATGCTTGGCTACTTACAAAATCGCTGTTTGGTGCTTGCTAGAAGTCAGGTTTATCCAAAGTATCACCTTGAACTTATACCTTATATAATGAGTTCCCCAAGATTAATATGCACAATTTTAGAATGTGTAGGGCACTCGCACTTCACATGAAGTCAATGTTATATTCCAGCCCCTTAATTCACTCTATTTTTCCACAAATATATCGGTAAATAACAGCTAACACATTTCCAAGTGTTCCACAGTTGATTGGCGGCAAGCTAATTTGACGTCATCATTGGATTATTCTCGGAAACACCACAATGGAAAACAGTGCTGATATTCGTTCGTTGTTTTCCATTAATCCAACCACATATATACCCCTGAAAACCAATAATTCATCATAAAATCGTACTAATTTATAGCTTACCTTATGCCTCAAGGTCTTGCGCTCTTTGTCAAACACATAAAATTTATATTCATTCACTATTTTTAAGAAATTAGAGACCCCATAAAATTAGCACATACGAAACAATATCTGTATTTTGTAGGAGTTTAATTAAGATGAAATCTGATCAGAAAATTAACATTCAAACTTAAATTAATATTTTACATTATTCATTTCAGTGAAATTTAGTCAATATATTAAACACATGGAGTAGTTTAGTTAATATATACATAGTTTTAGATAAATACCTATTATTATCCTTTAATCTACATATTATTGAGCATTCGAGTGCCAATAAAATTACGGTAGTTGTGTTCGTCTTGACTCAGCCTTCGGCGCAATATAACATCGGAGTGTAGGGGTACATTGGTTGTTTGTTTGTTTGTTTGTTTTAGCGGACTCTCCCATCCAGGAGTTCGTTCTATGAACGATGGCTGTTTCCTTATTGTAATATATATTTGTTATATTGGTGCTAAAGTCAGTCACCTCATCCGAACCGAACAAGTTGTGTTTTCACAGTGTAAACAAATCGCTCTCATGACTCGAGCTCTGGATTTATCCGTCTATATTTACATTAGTAGCTGCATTTGGACTTCAATACAGGTGATATATAATAGTTCTAAGATCATAGCCAATGTAGAGTACAGTGTAGAGCAGAGCAACTATCGTTTGATGAGTGTAATGTAGAAATAGAATGGCAGGTTTAGCGGGGCTCCCGGCCGCCCCGGGACAGTCACAGGCTCTTAGCCTATTTCAGTATCAATATTTTTTCAATGTTAGGTTCGGGATCACGAAGAAAATGGGCGAATTTTGGCACACTGTCTGAAGGGGTTAAAAGGTAAATCATCCGATACATAACAATCACCGGTTACCGTGTATGTTAATGTATCGGTAGTGATAGACACATTCTTAACATAATGATGGATATTTATCCTGCTCTTAGGAGTGCCTACTGTGCCTTTACTATCATAGAAGGGGAAATACATCATAAATGATTTCTCAAGCAGTCTAATATCTAATTTACATTCTTCCGCCAGTTTCTTGGTTATACAAGTATATGTAGCACCACTGTCTATAAGCACCAGCCTTCAGTGTGCCAAAATTCGCCCATTTTCTTCGTGATCCTTCAGCCTAACATTGAAAAACCCGTGGAGCCCCGGCTAGTTTTGTAATGTTTGCGCACCAGAACCCGGGCGGTTTTCAAAAAATGGTTTTATTCCAGAAACAATAGCGAATGGGTTAGGAATGAAGGAAAAACCACGAAAAACCGCTCAAAAAGCTTAAAAAATGGTCCTACAGAGCCCCCGAAAACGGATTTTACAAGAGTAAAAAATTGAAGGCAATTATCCCAAAAAAACAGGTTATTGCACGCTCGCGCGCACGCACGTGGACTTTGAGAGTTTTCAACCATCGGCACGGTTGCGTGGGATACGTACACAGTTCCCATACAAATCTGAGCCCTCTTGAGTGGCTACACCTGAGGTTACGGTCGGCGCAATTAGGGCGACGCGTCAGGCGCGTCTCTGGGGCTGTGCGTTACATACATCGCCGACGCGTCAGACGCGTCGCTGGGGCTGTACGGGTTAACAGCCGCTGTCCATCATACCCCCAGTACAGGTGACAAACCTTTGCCTCCATTACTAGGCTATTACCGGTACTGTATTATATTATACCTGTAGGCTCAGAACTAGGCTAGACTGGTGTTATATATTACCTACTATTATAGTAGCCTAGTTACTTATGATAGCTAAAGCTAAAGATAAAACTGTACGACCTTGGAAGATGATCTTGAACAATCAAACCTAGGCTAGCCTATACCACTATTACTCTATTAGCCTAGCTCAATATGTCTATAAATTGCTTACCTAGAGATAGTTAAAGACGCACGGGAGTCAATGTTCAGTCTCTATCAATAACTATTGATAATAAACACTATAAAGCCAACTGTTCAACACGATAACACTTTTACGCGTCTTCCAACCTCTGGGATCAACTCGGACTGTCAGTGGAAGGCGCCGCCGGCCGCATCTGAGCGTCACGTGACCAATACATATATTACGAAATTATTTGTCTATTATTTGTATGTGAATATAAAAAATATAAACAATTTTATTTTAATGAGCCCAGAAATATATATATATATACAGACAAAAAGCAAAAGAACTACAATAATTCCTTATCTGGAAGAGAGGCGGGCGCAGGGCTTTCCCGCCCTCAGACCATTCCGGCTAGAAGATCCCGCCCACTAAGCTTAAGACCTTCCCGCCGGAATATTTCGGGCGGGAAGATCATCCCTATGTGCGAGAGGGTAGATTTTCCATTTAACCCTTATTTAGCGGGCTAGGTGGTCTATTTGACCGTAGCGCCCAGCCGGATGTGTTTACCCTAAATAGGGTTGTTTACATGATCATTTTCATGCCTAAATAAGACCCAGAGCGTAAAACAAGTATCTATCCCTGAAAGGGCGTAAACAGAGCTTTCCAATGACACCCCGAACCATCCTTGTACGACCGCTGGTTGTCTTGCAACGACCATGCAACACGAGTGCAAAAACCATGTAATTAGGTACTTTCCCTACATAATTCCCTGTGTAGCGAGTGCGAGAGGGGAGGGAAGGGAGGGAGACACCTCAGTTGGTCCACGGCAGGGCTGCCAGAATGCGGAAATACGTCACCGAATGCGGAAATACGTCACCAAACGCGGAATTTAAAGTGTGGGAAGACAAAGTGCGGAAATTGTATTCCGAATTTCCGCATTATCCAAATAATTGGGAATATTAATTTCCGCGCAGAGTGAAATTAATATATAATGTTTAATATGGTTCTAAGTACCATTTATGTGTTCATTACATAATGTACAGTAGCCTATATAGTTTTTATGCCACTCAAAACAAATATAAAATACACCTGTAACTATATTGACATACAAGTATTTATAATACAGACACCGAAATATTCGCGGTCTCCTTACATTGTAGGCTACAGTTCCCTACACAAGTTCCGTTTATCTCTGAGATTGTATTTATGGAAGACAAAATAGTTTAATTGAAATTTGAGTGTAGTATCTTAACAGTTTCATAAGGTGAATTAACTACTGCATTACAAGGAACTCTCCTAATTCAACAATACTATTTTTTTCTGTCATAAATACAATCTCAGAGAGAGACGGAACATGTGCAATATAGAATGTAGGCCTACTAGCTTTATAGTTAATATGAGTACATATAATTTATATATATATATCTATCTATCTATCTATTGCCAGACGCCTTACTCCCCTTAACCCGTTGAGACCCAGCGTCGCACGTGTTGCGTCGGCAGTCTTTGATCACCAACTCCCAGCGACGCATCACGTGCGTCCGACATATAAAAAACACTTACGTGGCTCGTAAGGTAGGAAATGGAGAGAGAATAGGAGGGGGAGGTACCGTAGTGTGTGTGGGAGCCGGGCCAGTAGGTGTGAGCGGGCCGAGACAGCCGTGCGGCTGGTGGTGGTGGGCTTAGTGGGGATAGTTTACACCCCTAGTTCACCGCCACTTTGAACCTTCATTACTCCGGTCGTATGGGAGCTAGAGTCTTGAGATTTATGTGCGATACTCCTTAGGATGTATGCCGTACAATGCCATACTCAGTTTTTACCCTAGTGCTCCCGGGCGGGTGGTCATGCGGGGGAGACGAACTATTGAAATCCCCCCCCCCCCCCGCCCCCCAAATGACTGAAATGAGTTTTTTTTTATTTTTGTGTTCATTTCTCACCATTCTCTTCCATTTTGGCTCAACAATTTTTTTTGAGGCTCCCCCCCCAACCCCCCACCGGCCCCCCCCCCTCCAAAAAAAAAATGTCAGAGGTGATTTTTTTTTTTTTTTTTTCATTTCTCATCCTTGTCTTTCATTTTAGCAAACAAAAAAAATAAGTGAAAATGGCTTGGGACTGGGGTGAACAAAATATTAAAACTAGCCGGGGCTCAACGGGTTAATGAGGGTGGCCATACACAGAATGCCCCCAAGAGGAGTTATTCCCTGTAAGAGGGACAACCCGAGCCAGTTTAATGAAGGACTTATAGGATTGACCACTCAATTTAGGATCCGTCCGGCTCCGAGGCCCTCTGTGTATCTTGTTAGCACTATTTTTCTACAGTGGTGTTCGGCTAGTCCATCCACTAACCAGCCTTACCCTTCGGTAAGCAGTACGGATTTGTATCAGGTTATCATCCCCTAGACAGGTTGCCGACCAAGGCTGACGAGTCCCATCCACCCGGATTTTTATAAGGTTGTCTCCCCTAGATAGGTTGCCGACCAAGGCTAACGAGTCCCATCCACCCTGTATATATATATATACATACATAATTATAGACTATTGTTTTGCTTGAGTATACAGTTTAGTACAGTATATATTTGCAAGCATTACCTTGTATTCATTACTCCTAAATGGTAGAACTTGTACTGTATATACGTAAATATTAATAAACACAGGTAGCCTATATGTCATCATTTGGGTTTTGTTATACCAGGATTTTTGGTGGGTTTACTGGATAAAAGTTGGATCCTAACTTAACTGGTGTGGCAGAGACGGAATTCACACACAGACACACACAGTACATACATGCAGAGGTGTAGTGGAGGTGTGGTGGAGTGGTCTTGCCACTGGCCTGGTAATCCAAAGGTCCCGGGTTCAAATCCCGATGTATCAATGGGAAGATATTATTGGGATGGAATTTGAGCTGTACCTAGTATCAGTGCATTACCACAAGCCCACCGAAACGTCAATAAAATACCCTCATTGTTCCCTGATTAAATAGCAGTGTATGAATATTCCCATATTCAAAATATGCTATAGGGGTGCAATGCCTGGTGAGTTATCTGCTCAACAGGTGGCGTTGTGTGTGTGTAAGTGTGAGAGTACGAGTGTAGGGGGTGAGACAGTGAAGCACGGGAATGAGATGGCTTCAGAGATGGGGTCGTTTCGGGTCATGAGTGAGCACCGTGCCTCATGTGAAGGCAAGATGGCAGGTGCTCGTTGTACTCTACGTGCTTCACATGTCTCACTCCCTAGACTGGAACAAGACCTCACGGGCTTCACTGTTCATTGTAAAGCGGTGAATGTTAAGGCTCTCAGCCTATGCCCGAGAGGAAGTAAGTTGGAATATAGAAAAAAAAAAAAAAAAAAGGACAACACAGGAGTACATACTGTATATAGTTATTATATTCAATATAGATAACAACATATGATGGCTTACTTGGCTAATGGTTCACACATATAATGGCATAAAATACCATACACAAAATCATGGATATGGAACAGAATATGATATACACCGGAGCTAAAATGAATTGCAAGTATTAAGACTGGAGGATTACTGCGCCTTTGAATTAGCAATAGAAATTACACACAAAATATATGTGAATTCTTCATATTGACAGGTAGATTGATTGGGTGGAGGAAAAACACAGGGAAGAGCTATGATTCTTTATTCGCTAACGTTTTGGGCTATGTATTACCCATGGGGCCCTCCGAAAACCACCCAGAACCAACATACAAGACCATCTTCAGGTTTCACTAGCCACCAGAGTGAAACGTCAAGTAGCACAGTATATGGATGGAAACACACTGGTGGAACCCCCCGAACAGCAACCAAACAGGGCCCAGAAGCAACAGGACAAGGAAGAAGAAGAGGCTGAACAGCTACGTAAGAGGGTCGCGGCGAAGTTGGCGGATAGTGACATCAAAGGGGCCGTCAGACTGTTGTCCTCTTCAGAAGGTTTTGCTGGTCAAGGCACCGAAGTTGTTGAAGCCCTACAAGAAAAGCACCCACCTACACCATAGGGACCTAAACCTCCCCCCTGCCCCAAATGACCAGATGCCCCAACCTTTAGTTGTCACGAAGGAGCAGGTGGTTTTCGCAGTGACTTCATTCCCAGCAGGCTCAGCCGCGGGCCCAGATGGTATCCGACCCGCCCACCTCAAAGGCCTCTTGGGTCAGGGATCAGGAGCTGCTGGGGAGGCACTCTTGGAAACCCTCACCAAATTCATCAACATGGTTTTAAGAGGGGAAGTACCCGACTGTGCCACACCCCTATTTTTGGGGGCATCACTCTGTGCACTGGCAAAAAAAGATGGCGGTGTGCGCCCAATAGCAGTAGGGAACACCTTCCGCCGCCTTGCCACAAAGGTGGGTTTGAAACCACTCTCGAATGGCCTAGGTCAACACTTAAGACCAGTTCAACTAGGTTTCGGAACTCCAGGGGTGTGTGAAGCTTCTGTTCACATAACCCGCACCTACCTCAGCCAAGCCCAAGAAAAACGAGTGCTTCTAAAGATTGACATGCAGAACGCATTCAACAACATTCGCAGGGATGTCTTCCTCCGTGCAGCTCAAGAACACATCCCCACTCTGTACCCCCTACTTTGGCAGGCTTATTCCAAACCTTCAATCTTGATTTTTGGCGAGACGGTAATCCCATCAGCGACCGGGTTACAGCAGGGAGATCCAGGTGGTGCTGCTCTTTTCTCAATAGGGGTGGATGCAGCAGCTAACAAAGTAAGGTCAGAACTGAATGTATGGTACCTGGACAATGCAACCTTGGGTGGGTCTGTAGAGAACGTTCTAACCGCCCTAAATAACATCATAACTGACCTCGGCCAGGCTGGGCTAGTGATAAATGACACCAAATGTGAACTTGTCCTCCTCAACCACACACCTGAAGAAGGAGAAGAGACTCAGGCCCTGTTTCAAGGCATATTGCCAAATGTAAAGATCCTTCAGGAGCACCAGCGAACCCTATTAGGTTCCCCACTAACTCTGGCAGCAATCACACCAGCACTTCAAGTTAAAAAGGAGGAGCTTCAACGTCTCGTGAGTCGCCTGATACACATCGATGCCCACTCAGATCTGGTCCTTCTCAAGAATTGTTTCTCCATCCCAAAACTCCAATACCTCTTGCGCACATCGATAACTTACATAAACAATGGTGGCCTCCAAGAATTAGACAGCATAATCCGAGAAGCAGTGACCAGCATCACCAACGTGGAATTTAAAGAACGGAACTGGACACAAGCCACCCTTCCTGTCCGCCTCGGGGGCTTGGGCATACGGAGAGCCTCGGATATTGCCTCCCCAGCCTTTATCTCTTCCCTCATCGCGACCAACGACCTTGTAGTGTCCATCCTTTCCTCTCAACCCAGAATGACACTTAATGGGGACGTGGCAGTAGTGATTAACACCTGGAAGGAAAGTACAGGAGCAGAGGAGGAGCCTCAGGGTACCTCCAGGAGCAAGCAGAAAGCGTGGGATACCATCTCGGCGAAGAAAACTCAAGAAAATCTCCTAACCAATGCAGACCAGGTTGCAAAAGCACGCCTCCAGGCAGCCGCCCGCTTGGAGAGTGGCTTGTGGTTACACGCCATCCCCATCCCACCTCTTGGAACTCACTTGGATGCTGAAGTGCTGCGGGTTGCCATCGCGCTCAGAGTGGGTGCGGCAGTTTGTCACCCACACACTTGCAAGCGTGGTGGGGGGATGGACGCTCAAGGTCACCATGCCTTGTCATGTAATTACAACGCAGGCCGCCTGTCAAGACACTCTGCACTAAATGATGTCATAAAACGGGCCCTGCAAAGTGCTAACCGTGCATCAATCCTCGAACCACATGGACTTCACAGAGAAGACGGCAAACGGCCAGATGGGATGACCACTTTCCCTTACAAGAATGGCCGGTGCCTCGTGTGGGATGCCACATGTGTTGACACTTTCTCCACAACCTACATCGCCAGAAACGCCGACGAAGCAGGTGAAGCCGCCCGGATAGCAGAAAATAAAAAGCAAGAAAAATATCAAGCCATCGCCAGAAATCATCAGTTCGAGCCCCTGGCATTCGAAACTTCAGGAGTCTTCGGCCCTACCACCCTTAAGATGGTGAATGAAATAGGCCGTAAAATCAGAGAAGTTTCAGGTGAACCCCGGGAAACCCTCTGGCTCAAGCAAAGATTAGGAATGGCTATCCTCCGGGACAATGCCACCAGCGTCATGAGCTCAGTTCGATTGGACTGGGTCATGCCACTGTGTGAGGCCCAGACAGGAGTGGTGTATCCGTAGTCTTTCCACAGTAGGGTAAAAAAAAAAAAATAAATAACTTTATTTTGTATTCAACATGTGTGATGCACATAAATAAAAGGGGATGTGTCGGATGGTTGAAAGCCACAGTTGCTCGCGCGTTTGGGGCTAGCAACACGTATTATGAAAAACATGTATCCTCCTTCATTCACTGTCCCCCCCTTCACTCACTCAACCCCATAATTTGCCGGAGGATAACAGGTTTTTCACAATACGTAGATGGAGGTCTTTTTAAAAAATCTTCAGAGAGACTTGTCAGTCTCTCTGAAGATGGGTAATACATAGCCGGAAAGATTAGAGAATAAAGAATCATATCTCTTTCCTGTGTTTTTCCTCCACCCAATCCATCTACAAAATATATATAAATAATTTGTAGGTAGTAGGGGTAGGCAGCCCCGCCCAGGGAAGTACTACCGCCAAGGTTTCGGGAGACTCAGGGAATAGCCTGAATTCCATTTTCTCTCCCAGGCCTTGGTAGCTGGATACATATCTTTCTGCCTCACACATCAGGGGTATCAGGAAAACCCTCTTTATATAACATACACATCCAACTTCACGACATTGCCCTAAATCGCTATCCTCTATCCATAAAACACTACTCTTCCCACTACATATCATACATGTAACACCAAACACTTACCTAATAAATATGGCAGTACAATTGTTAAGAGCAAACCTGGTGGTCCCTCGGATATCCACCCCCGGCAGGGTTGGGTCATTGACACAGGGCCCTCCCGGTCGTCATCATGCGACTGTGTCAAGAGCATTGCAACGTCCCAAAGCTGCTCGTCGGTGCAGCTTTTTCTTTAGTAATATAAGGGGACTTCACTCTAACATCAATTCTGTACACCAATTTCTTCAAGCAGAATCCCCTACTCTCCTTTTTTTGACAAGTAACATCCACATCTGACACGTCTAGATTTAATTTTCCAGGTTATCAACTGCTCCAAAATTTCAGACCTAAAGGAGGTGTATGTTGCTTCGCAAAATCTGAAATTGCCCTGGAGGAGGTTACTAGTTTCAATTGTCCCTATTTTGATTATTCTATATACAAATTAATTTCTGCTGGTAAATTTAAATACATATGTTGCATCTACCGTTCCCCAAATACTCCTCCAGAGCAAAGTCTATTTGATTCTCTGTCCTCACAACTTAGTGTCCTCAACTTAAATGCTTCTTCTGAAATCACTGTGTTGGGTGATTTTAATGTCCATAATGTTGAATGGCTCACTCATTCAGCCAGGACTGATGATGCTGGTCTTGAATGTGAGCTATTTGCAGACTCATTTAATCTCACTCAACTAGTCAACCAACCCACCCGTGTACCAGATAATCCTAATCATAATTCCCACCTACTGGACTTATTTTTAACAACCAATTCAGAAAATTATCATGTTACAGTGAGGTCCCCGCTTGGATCTTCTGATCACTGTCTGATACAGGCCACCTGTCTATCACCTACCACACCTTCCCACTCTGAACCTGTTTTGGTGACTAAATGGCATTACGATAGGGCAGACTGGGAGGGTCTTCAAGGTTTCTTTATTGATATTCCCTGGACCTCTTTCTTTTCTAATGATGCACACTCCACCTTGAGCCACATACAAGATTTTGTAAAAATTGGAATGGAATCTTTTATTCCTCATCAAAAGTACAGTAAAAGATCTAATTCACCTAAATGGTTTGACCATAATTGTGCTAGAGTAACTGAACAAAAAGCAATAGCCTACAATGCATACACAAGATCAAAAACACATGAAGCCTTTAATTACTTTAGAAACATCAGAAATCATGCCAAAACTGTATTAAACCTAACTAAATCAAACTTTCTCCACAAGCAGGCAAATAAACTTCTAAATAATCCAAATGATAACAAAATATTTTGGTCTACTCTTAACTTATTCAAATCCAACTTCACTACTGCTTCATCCATTCCACCATTAAAATCTCCGACTGGCAATCTTGTAAGTGACCCACGAGGTAAAGCTAACCTTCTTGCAGATATTTTCTCCACCAACTCAACCTTAGATGAAATAAATCAAGATGTCCCTGTACTTAATTTTAATTCGCCTGAAATTCCCTCACTTAAGATCCACACCAGACATGTCAAAACTATTTTGCAGAATCTCTCAGTAGATAAGGCTCCTGGTCCAGATGAAATTCCTCCAATAGTACTTAAGAATTGCTCCTTGGTGCTCGCTCCTGTATTGGCAAAAATTTTCCGTCTGTGTACTCATACCTCATGCTTCCCAGTACCCTGGAAAGAAGCAAACATCCATCCAGTTCCTAAAAAAGGTGCCTCTTCAGATCCATCAAACTACAGACCAATAGATATAATTTCCACTCTTGGTAAAGTCTTTGAAATTATATTAAATAATCACATAATTAAGCATCTTGAGAATAATAAATTAATCAGTGATATGCAATATGCTTTTAGACGATGTCGATCAACTGCAGACATTCTTTGCCTTCTTACGCATCAAATCAACCAAGCTACAGACCAACATGGTGAAACACATACAATAGCACTGGATATATCAAAGGCATTTGATAGAGTCTGGCATCAATCCTTATTGTCGAAGATGCCACACTACGGCCTTGCATCATTAGTTCCACTAATTTCTTCTTATCTTCATAACAGAAAAATATGTGTAATGGTAGATGGCCTTTATTCTCAATTTAACTCAATAAATGCTGGTGTTCCCCAGGGATCAGTTTTGGCCCCAACTCTGTTCCTCATTCATATCAATGATCTCATATCTACCACTCATAATCCAATACATTCCTACGCAGATGAGTCAACACTCCACAGTTCCTTCACATTTACCAATTCTTTCACCCATCCCGATCTTATAAATTCAAAAATAAACACTGCAATTTCTCTGAACCAGGACCTTTCTAGAATTAATGAATGAGGACAAAAGAATCTAGTTTCATTTAATGCACAGAAAACCAAGTACATTCAATTTTCTAACCGACAGAATCTCACTGACTCCCATATATTTTTTAATTATGTAATTATTCCCACTTCCCCTAGTATTGACATTCTCGGTGTAACATTAACTACTAACTTGAGCTGGACACATTATGTTAGAAGCATTGCTAAGAATGCCTCTAAAAAACTGGGACTCCTGTACAGAGTTCGAGAATTCTTCACTGACGAGCAGTTGGCCGTAATATATAAAAGTCATGTGCATTCTCAGATGGATTACTGTTCACCTCTGTGGGGTGGAAGTGGAGTGGTTGCATTGAGGCAGTTGGACAAAATTCAAAATAAAGCTATTAGATTAATCAATAACCCTGCAATCACACAGGACCTTCCTACATTATCCATACGAAGAAACGTTGCATCCCTTGCATTATTCTACAGATATTTTCACAGCAATTGTTCCGAGGAACTTGCTTCAATTGTGCCGCCTCTCCACATCTTTCCCCGTAGAACTAGGGCAGCTGAGAGCGCCCATGAATTTACACTTTCTCCTCCACAATGCAGAACTTCTGCTTATCAGAATTAATTTTTCCCCAGAGCTACTACTCTTTGGAATTCACTTCCCTCGAATTGCTTTCCACAAACTTACAATCTACAAATGTTTAAATCCAGTTGTTACAAACATTTTATGAATGGAGGATGCCTTTAGGCACATGGACCTTTTTGTTTTATCTGTGTTTTTCCTTCCTCCGTTCATTGTCTCTTTTAAAAAAAAAAAATTAAAAAAAAATAAATTCACCGAGTGTCTCTCATATATCAGAGTTTATCACGGATATATTGGTATCCTACAAAGCGCACCTAGGAGTCTTCGCACATAGATTTAGACAAGTCACGGACGCATTTCTCGAATGAATTTAGCATGAAATGAAAGTATAAACACAATGAAATAATCACAAGTCATTTGGTCACGGGCGTGGAAAGATAGTGTCACTGGGGTTGATTTTATGTGTATCATTGTATGGGTGTGTGCGGCTATAAAGTGAAATATTACCATATGTGATCTCACAAAGAGTTCATATACAAAATATTCTACTTTATAACGATAAAGATGTGTGGTTTGTATCCTCGTCTATAGAGACCTAACAAGTGATAAGGGAGGTCTGTTATACACTTATACAGCCTTCAGCAAGCTAAGTTCTTCGTTCTGGAACCGTGGTCCAACATCTACGGATCTTCCTCGTGCTCGTCCTTGTAGTGGCTTCAACGTCAGGGTTGGTCCTCTAACAGGTCTTGACACGGCTGTGAGTTGGCTCCTTACCATCCAGGTGTTGAGAGGTAAGGGAGAGGGATCAGAGAAATTACTAGGGAACACGGATCAGTCTACTGGTAATCTAGAAACTCCTATACTCAAGTCTCGGGCTACATACGGACCAGTGTACTGGTGATACCAAGCCTGGAGGGTTAGAGAACTTACTAGGCAGCACGGACCAGTGTAGCCTACTGTCCACCACGCAATTTCTCTCTCGAGTAAGGGAGAAGTCATTATGGCCTGGACAACTATTGATAGCCAAGTTGGGTATGGCCAGAGAATCTATTAGGCGGCTCGGACCAGTGTACTGTCCACCTAACAATTTCTCGGTAGGCTTTGGATCACTACCCATAGGGACTGAGATATAGCAGGCTACACGGACCAGTAGACTGGTAGCAAGCTAAAGCTCAATAACCGGGCTCGCCAGACTACTCGGACCAGTATACTGGCAGTAAGTTATTACCCAGGATCTGCACAATAACTAGAGTCGTACGGAGAAGTGTACTAACAACTCGTCGTTATTATACAATTCCTCCTTTACTATCTTTAAGGGTACTTCACACAGTCAGAAATGCGAGCTAGAATCACTAGGAGTAATGACTCCTGTTGATTCCTGGGAATACGACCGTGAGTGTCTGAAATTCGCCGTGCACTCACAACACCGTAGGAGCCAGTGGGAGTCACTGGGAGTCACCAGGAATCACTGGGATAAAACCAGGAATGAAGTGCGAGTTATTGAAAAGTTGAAAATTAACGGTCGCTTTCGGATTACTGTAATATACGAGTCGATAGGAGTAATACAGGAATCACTGAGAGTTAGATAGGAGTCACTGTGAGTCACCGAGCATCACTGGGAGTTGTTAGGAATGAGATGCGAGTATGCCAGGCATGGCCCCCATTGTGTGTTTGACCCTATAATTGAAATTAATTTTTCCTCGAGTATGTCTCTTGTAGGCTATAACTACAGTCCTCTAATATCATCATTAAGTACAATGACTGTATTCATACATCATTACAGACATTAACCCTTTCAGACTCATATGACGCAGCGGTTGCCAGATTAGCAATAAGAAATAGAGTTCTCTCACTCTTATAATTACCTCTCCAAAATTAGTTTTCTGCCCACAGCTAACTCAAAGACAACTGCAGAGGTTCAAGTGACTAAACTAAAGGTTTCTAAATACCCCTGATGGTAACAAAGGCTTTAAAGTATCCCTAATAGGCTCAAGATTGCGTCATATGTCGGAGAGGGTTAATATAATACGATAAGTCTGTATTATTATGTACCGTAAAGTCATGATGTCAATGCTTACTATACTTTACAAAACAAATATATTTAAACTATTGTCTTAACCCGTACAGCCCCAGCGACGCGCCTGACGCGTCGGCGATGTATGTAACGCACAGCCCCAGAGACGCGCCTGGCGCGTCACCCTAATTGCGCCGACCGTAACCTCAGGTGTAGCCACTCAAGAGGGCTCAGATTTGTATGGGAACTGTGTACATATCCCACGCAACCGTGCCGATGGTTGAAAACTCTCAAAGTCCACGTGCGTGCGCGCGAGCGCGCAAAAACCTGTTTTTTTGGGATAATTGCCTTCAATTTTTTACTCTTATAAAATCCGTTTTCGGGGGCTCTGTAGGACCATTTTTTAAGCTTTTTGAGCGGTTTTTCGTGGTTTTTCCTTCATTCCTAACCCATTCGCTATTGTTTCTGGAATAAAACCATTTTTTGAAAACCGGCCGGGTTCTGGTGCGCAAACATTACAAAACTAGCCGGGGCTCCACGGGTTAATAGTGGATAGTTAATCCTTCCCACCTTCTTGTTTTCATTTGTTACCGAGTTCTGTAATATTTCATACAATTACCTAAAATAGGTAACACTTATAGGTTGTGTTAGTTTGCTTAGGTTAGGTCAGGGGAGTTGCGGAACTTCTAGATTATTAACCGGCGACTACAACGGCCCCTAAACAACCAAGCCATGATTACGCTGGCTCAAAATCTACCCCGGCGACTACAACGCCCCTCGAAGTAGTAATCCAAAAGTCCACTCTCCACCACCAAGCGAACTTGACATTTCAAAACACATACAAACACGTATCCACCACTCTCGTTATGTTAGGTAAGGGGAGTTGCAGAACTTGTAGACTACAAGTAGGGTATTGTAACATTGACCATACATTGTTCACATTAACAATTACCTCAACTACCGTAATTTCCTTCTCTAAACACAATCACTGGGTGAATACAATGTCTTGTGGGAAATTGTACTTACACAGGTTAATATTAGGCCTATTTATAATGATTGACCAAGAAAAGTTTACCCGTATACTGTGTATTATACTTTCACGTGAGAAGTATTACCGGTTTATATGAATAGTATATTTATTAAAGGGTACTTCACACAGTCAGGAATGAGAGCTAGAATCACTAGGAGTAGCTGAAAATTCAGATTCCTGGGCCTATTCGCGGTGAAAATCGATGACTCCTAGTGACTCTAGCGATATCCTAGTGACTCCAAACCACTCGCGGGCGATTGGCCCTGTCCGACAAAATGTTCACCGTGTTTAAAGTTCTTGACGCGAATCGGACCACTCCCAGTGATTCCCAGTGACTCCCAGTGAGTCCTGGTGATTCTCGGTGATTTCTATCTGAGTCGCGGACAGGTTTCGGTTTCAGTTCTCACCAGAATCACCAGGACTCACTGGGAGTCACTGGGGAATCACTGGGAGTGGTTCGACTCGCGGCGAGAACCTTAAACACGGTGAACATTTTGTCGGACAGGGCCAATCGGCCGGGACTGGTTTGGAGTCACTGTTAGATGTTGTGGTTATACGAGTACGAGCCATTTCACCAGTGTCTTATGCTCTCGTATTGCAGGACTTAAGTAGGGAGTTGTTTCACCAGTGTCGTTACACCCTCCACTACAAGTCCTGACTGAGAAGGAAGCCGTTTCACCAGTGTCTTGCACTCTTCCAACAACCCTTACTATTTTTGTAGGCTTACTAGACCTAGAGCGCTTGTCGGTATTGCATACTCTAATTATAGTAAATCCTGTACCAAGGCAATGTAAAGATGTTGGGTGGTCACCAGTGTGGTCCAACAAGAATACTAGCAAATCCAAGGTACCTTTGAGAAATGCATCGAGTAGTTCCACTCTACTGATGATGAGGTAGGCTGAGATGGTCTTACCACTTTCGTCGTTCTCTTCGGTGGGGCATTTCAGGGCTAGAGGGGCGGCTGTGCCTGGAGGAGGGTCTGGGCTGGATGCGGTAGCCCTTCTGGGAATCCGCGTCATGGCGGTGGTGCTCCTTTGAGCAAGAAGGGCACGTGGTGTGTTGATCTTTATGCACGGTTTGTTTATTACGACGTCGTGAGGGATTATCTTTGTTAGGTATATCATCAGTAGGTGCCGTCCTCACAGGTATGTTCTTTCCTGGGGTCGGGGGAAGTGCCTGAGTGATGCAGGTGACCTGAGCGAAGTGTGGTGAGGAGTCGCTTGTGCCCTTTTGTCTTGGTGTCGCGGTGGCAGTGGTTGTTGGTGCGTGCAGGGCCTCATCTCTGTGGTTTGTTTTCTTAGCGTTTTTCTTCCCTATCTCAAATAATAATAACGTATTGCATAAAACTGTTCCAATTATTTTAAAAGGTTGGTCTATAATTACCTCTCAGTAAAATCCCCAACACTTTAGGGAGCGTTATCGGTGTCGGACATGCAACTTATAAAACATATCACAGAGTACATGAAATGTCAATGAAAGCTAGTAACACATAATACAGTTGCAATCTGAATATCTGATGCCATAATTCAAGACAAATACACTATATTAATCGCAAAAACACACACATTCCGTCGATTACAACATGATGAGACAACTTTAGTAAAATAAGTGAACATAACTTGAATCGTAATTAAGAGCAAGAAATCATTATCATCATCATCATCATCATCTCCGACACCTTGCTTCCCCCTGGGAAACCCCCACTAGAGGATGGCCATAACAGAAACGTCTCCAAGCTACTTTGTCAAGACATGCCACCTTTGCCCGTGCCACAATGCCCCTTCCACTACGTGGAAGTTTTTCTTCAATATATTTTTCCACTTTCTTTTCCCATACCATAGGTGGTCTTCCACTACTAGCGGTTCCACTCACCTGACTCCCATATATCTTTCTTGGCATTCTGTCTTCATCCATTCTCTGAACATGACCATACCACCTCAAAGTACTTCTCTTTATCCACTCAACCACACCACAATCAATGCCCAAAGCCTGCTCTTCCATTCCAAAGGACTCTTACACTTCCCTATTACTTGGCCCATCTAGCCTATTCATGCCAGCTGCCATTCTGAAAAAGCTCATCTCCACAGCTCTTAGGTTGAAGAGGTCCTCGTCACTTGCCGTCCATGTCTCGCTTCCATACGAGAGTGTTGGGAGCAGCACACTGTTTCTCAGTGACTTTTTGACTTCCTGGCTAACCATTCTTCCTTTGAGAATACTATCAAGTTCTCCAATCACTTTTCTCCCTTGCATTTTTCTCTCTTTTATCTCACTCTCCATTTTACCATATTTGCATAGTACAGTTCCCAAATACTTGAAACTTTCAAGCTCTTCTAGTACTTCATTTTTCAATTTTATTTTACAACTTTTCTTGTGTTCTTTCTTGATTCTATATTGTTCCTTAAAATCTATAGTTTCATGCATTCTTCTCTCAAACACCATTACCTTACATTTCCCTACATTGACCTTTAACTTTCTCTTTTCACATACCCTGTCTAAGTCAGTGACCACTCTCTGAAGTTCTTCAGCATTTTACGCCAACAGGACTGCATCGTCCGCATATAGGCATGTTAAAATCTTCCATGTTCTTCCCTCTGATTCCAGTCTAGCTCCCACACCCATTGATACAGCCCTACATTCCCTAATCACTCCATCCATGTATATATTGAACAACCAAGCTGACATGACACATCCCTGTCTTACACCTACATTGACCTCAAAACTTTCACTTAACTTATTCCCTACCTTCACATTTGCCATTGCATTCCTATAAAAAGATTTTACTGCCATTAGCAACTTTCCTCCCACACCATATACTGTTAACACATCCCACAGGCCCTCCCAGTCTACTTTGTCGTAGGCTTTTTCCAAATCCATGAATGCTGCATAGTTTTCTGTTTTTGGCCAGATACTTCTCTACCAACAATCGCATTGAGGCGTATCTGGTCAACGCAGCCCCTGCCCTTTCTGAAACCTCCCTGTTCCTCGCCTATTTTGTCATCCGTTATCTTCTGTAGCCTCTGTGTTACTACTCTTGCGTGTACCTTTCCAGGTATGCTAAGCAAGCTAATTCCCCTATAATTCTTACACTCTTCTTTACTACCCTTCCCTTTGTACAAGGGTACTATCACTGCTTTCCTCCAGTCCTCTGGTACACTTTCCTTTTCCCATGCTAATTTACATAACCTATGCATTATGTCAACAGCTTCTTCTCCTCCATATCTCAGCATTTCACCTGGGATGTTATCTACTCCAGCAGCTTTGCCCATTTTAAGTCTATTGATTGCTTCTTTTACTTCTTCTCTGCTTATCTGGCTTTCAACTACCCTGTTTATTCTACCTCTCTCCATTCCTATGGATGAGATCTTTGCCTTCCCCCTACTCTTTACAGCTAAGCTACTAAAATGATCTTTCCATACTTTCACCACACCTTCACCCTCTACCACTTCCCCATTCATGTCCCTCATCCTACCACCTGAGACACTCTCAAGTCTTCTTCCCTCTGGCTTCTTTCACAGCTCTGTAGTATGCTTTCCTGTCATTCAGAAACTGTTCACTAATCTTTCTCCCATATGCCTCATCTGTCTTCCTTTTAGCGTCTTGTATCGCCCTCTTCACTCTTTGTTTCAAATGTTTATATTCTTCTTTCCTCGCATCTCTAGTTTCTCTAGGTATATTCTTTTGCAGCATACTCTTTCTGAACTCTTTCTTCTTTTTCACTATTTCTTCTATCTCTTTACTAAACCATGCATTACCTTTCTTCTTCCACATTTTAAAGGTTTTCTTCCCACATACTTTCTCAGCTGCTTTAATCATGGAGTCTCTTGTACCTTTCCATACTTCGTCTACAGTATTTCCCAGATCTATCATAACATCCATGTCCTTTATAGTCTCTTTCAGGATGTCCTTGTATTTTGTTAGGCTTATCATTAGGCTTACCTATAGTACCAAGGTCTAAGTTGAGTGGTCAAACAGGGAGCATATATTTATAAACACATACTGTATAATAATTATATACATGTATAGTCCTGGATATATGTTCTTAACCATCCTAGGATTGTCATTATGTAATTAAAATTTTATGATATATATACGAAAAAATAAAACTTACTTTTCCATAAATTTACAAACTGATAATTGCATAAAATATTTATTATACATAAACTGGTTGATTAAAAATTTAATACCTGCGTAATTTATTCCCAGGATGGTTAAAATCATGTGTCCATGAGGAACATAGGCTACATACTATAGATGTACACTCAAGGCCAAATTTAGTGTTTGCCGCTCCAAAATCTCTACCTTAGGGTTCTCTTTTGTTTTATAAGATAACATTATTCCCTAACACATCTGAACAAAGCTTATATATCCAAGCTTTGTTCAGGTGTGCGAGGAGTACATTTGTCTTATTCTAATAGACAAAATTAAAGTAGACATTTTGGAGCGGCGACACTAATTTTGTTTGTTGGTGTATACAGCCTACACAGTTATATACCCAAATATTGGCTACAGTTTACAGAGTTCCAACAATCTTAAAAGATTTATTAGAAGCTCAACAGTTGATGTATAAACTGCATTTACAGAACGGTATATATAATGTAAAAAGAGGATGAATCAAGAAATATATAAGTGATAATGTTTCCTACAGCAATCTGAAAAGACATGTAATTGACCACTTGAGAGTTTCGTTCTATAAGGAAGTTGGAGTTGTAGACATCGATAGTAAACATAAAAACAATAATAATGTAGGTTTCGGATGGCTAAAGAGTACTGTATGTTGAATTGGATTTGATGTGTCTATAAATGTACTATAACAGTATTTTAGCTGGTATAATTGTTAAATATCGATGTCTACAACTCCAACTTCCTTATAGAACGAAACTCGCAAGTGGTCAATTGCATAATTTAATAATTATATTTTCTGAGACTACGAACTTCATAGGGCTACTGTACATATGCATACATAAAATGCATACATGCCTAGACATATACGTACATACAGACTGACAGACATACAGACAACAAGGTGCACACGTAATTCTTACCAAGTTACTCCATCAATATATCCGTTTTCTTAAAACACATTGTAAACAGAGGACCAAATAACTGCGGAAAAACGGCAGCACTGGTCCACGGTGGTCGTGCGGTGCGGTCATAAGGTTGCTAGGCTCCTCACACCGCTCAGCTCTCTCTTAGCAACATTATGTGCTGAAAATGGCGCACGACATAAGTTGTGAAACCGCCAGTTAGTCCAAATTTCTTTCACACGACATAAGTTGCGCGCCGCCAATTAAGGGTTAACTCTTAAAAATAAACTATTTGTAGATTTTCCCCCGAGTAGCACACATATAGCCTACACGGGCCAGTACTAAACACATACATCCCTGGGTGCAAATGGATATTCTTACAGTTTCTTACAGTAGATCCTCTGGAAAAAGGCAAACTAGGCCTGTGTATCCAGCTCAGTGCCAGTACAGTACTTGCACTGCTGCGGTCGTTCACGGTGTTGGCGGCGGCGGTAGCAGACACAACATTTTTACTATTCTGTATTTTTGCTTTATAATCAAACTTCAAATCTTGTCTTCCCCATGCTTTATCAAGATTACTTTCAAACTTGCTTATTGATTCGGAATCGACTACATACTGGGGCAGTGTCCACTCATTTACCACTCTATCACAAACTGAGTTCTTAGCCTTTTCAAGCCTATTTCTTTCTTTGTAAATTTGCTTAGAGTGTCCTCTCGTTCTTGTTCCCTCCCGCATCAAGAAGATACCTTCACACACATCCTCATCATACATTCCCGACACTATCTTAAAAGTCTCTATCATATCCCCTCTCTTTCTTCTATATGCCAGTGTCGGAAGCCCCAGTGTCCTCAACCTCTGCTCATAGCCCGCGTTCTTCAACGTTGGTACTAGCTTGCTAGCTCTCCTCTGCACTTTCTCCACTGCTTCTATATCCTTTACCATATATGGAGCCCACACCTGGTTCGCATATTCCAGGTGCGGCCTAACCAGCGCTGTATATAGATTACTGAAGATTTCTTCAAGTGACACAAATGTCCTCCTTATCAGCCCTACAATTCTATTGGCTTTGTTTATCTTTTCCGCTAAATGTTCTGAGAAATTTAACTTATTGTCTATCACTACTCCTATATCCTTTTCTGCACTCACTTCCTCCATCGCTTCATACATACTGTATCCTACCTTGTCTATCTTGCTGGTCCCAATCCGCATGTACTTGCATTTTTTTGGATGAAAAGGCATTAACCAATGCTCAGACCATCCCTTCATGCCCTCCACATCTCCTTGAAGCAAACCCATATCTTCCTTACTCCTCACTCTTCTATACAGTTTAGTGTCATCCGCATACAGGTATACCTCTCTTCCATTAGTTATAACTTCAGGCAAGTCGTTGATAAATATAATGAACAGCAGTGGTCCCAACACAGATCCCTGAGGTACCCCACTTGTAATTTCCCTCCACCCCGAGCCTATTCCATTCACCAGTACCCTCTGTCTCCGATCTTTCAGGAAGGCTTCTATCCATTTCACACATTTCTCCCCTATATTATAGCTTCTAACTTTCTCTATTAACCTTTTATGTGGGACCTTATCGAAGGCCTTCATAAAATCGCAATATACCACGTCTATTACATCACCATCTTCTAGAATTTGCATCCAATCATCTACCACCTTAATTAGCTGTAGTACCGTCGACCTCCCCGGCAAGAATCCGAACTGTCTCCCACTGAAAAGTTGGTTTGACTTCATATGATCCATTATTCCTTCTCTAATTACCGTTTCCATTAGTTTACACACAACACTTGTCAAACTGACTGGTCTATAATTCCCTGGGTCATTTCTCTTTCCCTTCTTAAATATAGCTGTTATGTTCGCCTCTCTCCAGTCCATCGGGATTTGTCCTGTATTAAACGATACCTCAAATAAAATGTTCAATGGCTCTACTAACATCTCCCCTCCTTCCTTTATGATTCTTGGGTGTATCCCATCCGGTCCCGGTGACTTACTTCTGTTCATTTTTTCTATAGCCCTTCTTATTCTAGCATGGGAAAACTCTATTAGTTCTAGTGCCGGTGCCTGTTTGATGGGAATAGTAGGCACTGCATCCTCCGACTCCACTGTTAGTACCCCCCCAAAGTATTTCCCCAGCACCTCTGCTTTCTCCTTATCAGTCTCCGCTCTACTCCCATCATTCAACCCCCTCACCAGCTCTGGGATCCCTACTCTTCTTGTTAACTTTTCCTGAATGTACTTCCAGAATATTTTTGGATTATCCTTCACATTTCTAGCTATCTCTCTCTCCCTCTCCTTCACCCCCCTCCTTGTTTCCCACCTTATTTTATTGTTTATTTGTCTGCGTTCCAGATCCACTTCCTTAGCCTCTATACTAGACCCCCTGTTCTTTTTTAACAATTTTAATCTTTCCCACAATCGTTTCTTTCTTCTAATCAATATCCAAAGCTTTCTTTTCATTGGCAATTCTGGGTTAGTTCTTTTCCTCAATTTTGTTTTATCCTTATATTCCCTTACTGGTACACTTTTGGATACAGCATTCTCCAGTTTGACTCTCCTCCACATTCCTTCAGCGTCTTCACCGTTCAAATATTCCCCCCAGTCAATGTCCAAACACCGTCTCAGCAGCTCATAATCTGCTCTATCATACATGTATATTTTTCTATTGCTTCTATTATCCCTCTCCGATTTAATGTTACAACTAAAGCTTATACAGGCATGGTCACTACGACCTATAGGGCTATCCACATTAACATGTTCCACTATATCCTCTTCATTGCTAAAAATCAAATCAAGTACACTCCCCTGCGTCCCATCTCTATATCTTGTCATCTCTACAATATGTTGCGTTAAAAAACAATCTCTCACTTTCTCTATAAACTTATTTTCCAGGCTACCCTGTCCCGCTGGAGTAGTACAATTTGCCCAGTTGATCCTTGGCAAATTGAAATCTCCAATCAAAATTTTATATTTGTTCTCTCTATTATCTATCTCCTCCATTGCTTTCAGTAGGTTATCATCCTCTCCCCTGCTATTATTTGGGCTTCTATATATAGAGGCAATTAGAATTGATCCTCTTACACATTTTACTTCAATACACAAATACTCACAATACTGCTGTCTCATATCCACCTCATTAACCTTGAGCTCTTTTCTTACATAAATAAACAGTCCTCTTCCAACCTCTGCTCTAATAGCATTTCTCTCATATAACTCAAAACCCTCCAAACTATATTCCACCAGTTCCCTTTCAATTCTAAAAAAAATTGGTCTTACTTCCTGTAGGGCTATGACATCAGGTTTTTCCTCTTCATCCTGCAACCTACATATCAGTTCTCTTTTCTTGTCCTGAGTAAACACATCCACATTACTAAACATAATCCTTAATCCATCTACCATTCCTTCAGCAATTACACCATCCCGCTCCTCCAGTCCGTACCCTACTCCCCTGTTAGCACTACTGGGTCTGCCTCTTTGTCTCCTGTCTCTCCCTGTGACACCTCCACCCCGTTCTCCTCCTCCATCACAACTCTCATTACATTCTCTCCCCTCCCTGATCTCCCCCTCCTTTCTACTCTTATAAACCACTTCCTCACTTTTCCGTCCCTCACTCTCCAGTAAAAATTTCTCTTATCCTCCTCATCCAACTTTCCATTATTTTCATCAGCCTTTTCTTGTAATTCCTTATTTTTTTCCTTTGTTCTATACTCAAATCCTTCTTTAGTCTTATGTGTTTCAGTTTATCATTTGTATTTAGCCTCCAACTAAAATTTGTCACAGTCTCCGCCACTACCCTAGTTTTAAACTGTACCCTTATAGGTCTCATCTCTCCCCTTTTATATCTACCTATCCTACTGATCTCCTCCACCTGCCCTTCCCATCCATATTCGTCCTCATCCACACCTTTCAAGACCTCCTTCACTGTCTCCATATCCCTCACTTTTCTCACTCCATCATCATTCATATGAGTCTCTATATCTCCATACAAGATTACACCCCTATCCCTGTCCATGGCCTCCCTCACGACACTCTCCTTGTTCTTCATGACCCCTACAACTGCACTCTCAAAACTTTTTTTGGTCATATTCATTTCTTCCTTTTGCTCTTTCATAATATCCTCCAAATCCTTGACTTTTTGTTTACCTACCACCGTCCATGCAGTCGACTCCTTTACTTCCGTGAAACGTCCTTCGTATTCCTTCAGCTGCTCCTTCAATGCCATATTCTCTGCTCCCAGTTCATCTACCCTTTTCAATACCATCTCTAGGCTCTCATTAACTGCCAAAAAAGGCCTGCATTCACTTCCTTCGCTAGGCCTATTCCCTTCCCCACCTATCACACCACACATTACACACAGTGCCTTAACTTTCTCACCAATATCCCCTTCCATTTCTCCGTATCACTCATCCACTTTCCAAATCCTTCACAACAATACTAACCTCTTCTAACTTCTTATCTGTGCTCTTAAATCCCCGAAAACGTTGTAACCTTCCTTCCGCCTCCGTCATACCCGAAATTCCCTCTGCCATGTTTGTTTACAAACTCAACAACTCACAACCCTACCGCTGTCCCGTCACTACACACTCTTATTACACTATATATCACCCCTCCACCACACCAATATATCCTCCAAACACTTCACTAAATCCTTCCTCTTCTTGTTAGCCCCGTATGCACTCGATATCCTTGAATTAATTGACTATTCCCATAACATATGCCGGAGCCTCAAACTTGCGTCCGCCTTCCGCCATGGTGTGCCGCCAACCTCCTTCTTATTCTAGCATGGGAAAACTCTATTAGTTCTAGTGCCGGTGCCTGTTTGATGGGAATAGTAGGCACTGCATCATCCGACTCCACTGTTATCAATATCAAATGTTGCCAGTTTTGGATCGATATATTTTAAATATCAACTTTTAATAAGGTACAGTACTTTGTCCAATATAGGACAATTTGGTGTTGGCATGATTCCGGTCTCCCTTCATCAATACTTCACATGGGCCAGTTACTGGGCCCATACATTTCACTGTGAAAATTATAACTTAAATAAATTGGGCCAAACATGAGTCAGATTTATGGTTACTGAAAAAATTATAGGTTTGAGTCCCGTAGGGAAGAATGAAAACCTAATATTTAGTAGTGGCCCCTTCATCATTGACGATGCGCCTTACGTAGGTAAAGGCCAATCTTTGAACTCTAGGCTGGGGGTTGTGATGAGTTGTTTGTGATTGTGCATCGTCAGTATGTGCCTATATTCTCGTACAAGCCTAATATTTCGTTGTTTGTAACACAAGTTAAAATCCCCTAGTATATTAATAGATTCATTCCGGGGGTCTAATACTGACAAAGTTCGTTCAAATTTGTTTAAGAATTGTGTGTCGTCTGGTGGCCTATAGCACACTCCAATTGTGATGGATTTTGTCCTAGGCAGGTGTAAGTCAATCCAAAGAGCTTCGTGGTTTTCTACATGGAGGTCGTTCCTAATTGTGTGTGTGAGGTTGTTTTTTACATACAGACATACTCCTCCCCCTTGTCTATTATGATCATTACGAACCTTATTGAAACCTTGAATGTTTATTTCACCATCGTTTATACTCGAGTCCAGCCAGGTTTCTGTTTGCTTGGGAAACAGATTAACTTGCTCATGTAGTAATGTACACCCTATGTGGTGGATTGTGTTCTTTTATTTAATAATTTTCATTTTAGTAAGTGTTGTTTCCACATAGCAATTTTGATAATTTGATTTGACTTTATATTGTCCTTGTCCCAGTTTTGGTTTGTTTGTTTTGCAAGTTTTACATTTTAATTGCAATTATTGAAGCTTTGGCCTTATTAGCTAACAAGTTTATTTCTGACAATTTATGATACTTTGATCTGGCGTTGATGTGGGGAAGATGGAGCCCTTTGTTGGTGAACACTCTATATTCATCTTTGAATGTGTCCTGGCTGGATTCCGAGTTGTTACTTGGTTCATTTACATTAACATTCGGTAATAAATGCAAGGCACACTTATTGCATAAAAAGTCATGTTCTTTACTGTCGGTCTTAGAAATACACTTCATGTGTGCTACAGCTTTACACTAAACACAGTTTTGGATCCTCTGTCGTCGTGTTATGGGTGATTCACACTACAGTACAGTAATAATTACTCTCTCTCACTATCTCTCTCTCTCTCTCTGGTATACTGTATATTATAATGTAAAACTTGCAAAATAAACAAACCAAAACTGGGACGATGCAAGATAAATGCAAAAGAAGTAATCAAAATCGCTATGTGGAAACAATGCTTAATAAAATAAAATTTTGAAATAAAAGAACACAATCCACCACATAGGGTGTACAGTCTGTACACAACTACATGAGCAAGTCAATTTGGTTCCCAAGCAAACTGATCGCACATATAACAATGCACCTCGTCATGTTCAAGGAATTATTCAATTTGGGAAGTCCGGGACATTCTGGTAAATTTGACTAAATTCTGTATGAATAAAGAAACTACAATTTATATAAAATTTATAATATTAAGCTAAATTTGCAATTTTACAAGATATCAACAAAAGTACAAAAAACATACATCACTCACTAACGATAGTGCTATCGGGTAGGTCCTTGTAAGCATAGCATGCTTCAAGTGACCCCTAATAACGTACATTGTACAAATATATTTAATTCACCGGTTATATAAATCATTTTCATAATTCCCACAATGAACACTACTATACTGTACTATCATAATGGAAGGCACGATACTTAATTACATTTGTTTATAAATGTACAGTCGGCCTAATAAGTGATGTCTCGGCACCAAGTATGTTTTGATTAATAATTGGTATCAATAATGTCTAAAACTTGATTTATTCGTTTCGAGTGAGATATACAAAAATTATCCTACACTTATCCACCCTATTCAACATCTGACAGACATTAATACAGCACAGAACGAGCCAAACGTAATGCCAGCTGAGACATGACTTATTAGCGCGACTGTACCTGGACTGTACACTTGCTGATAGTTCCACCTGGTACAGATTAAATAGTGTGTACTACTGTACTGTATTAAAATAAAGAGAGATTTAAGAGCCATTTGGGCATTAGGAGTGTCAGCGAAGTGATGCGCACGAGCCAACTTGGTTGGTTTGGGCACGTGGAGAGAATGGATGATCAAACTGGGTAAGGAAATTATTATGTTTTTTACACCAACCAACTTCACCTCTAAACTCAATTAATGAAATCAACATGTGGCACTCCGAGGACTCGAACCCAGGATACTCACATCGAAATTCGCGCACTATGCATTACGCTATCAAGACTGTGAACATGGGGGGAGCTGCACGTAGAATGACGTGCATTTATTACCGGTACTTCTTTCTTTCGTTTATAATTTCTTTTTACGTCGTCCTCCTCTTGCGTTGGATGTGGCAGTGGGTTCCCCCTCAGTTCCCACCTTCCGTTTTCTGTTGGACCGTCGTGTAACGGGAGCAGAGGGACTTGATCCTAGTTCATACTCCTCCTGTTAATAGCAAAAAACATTATTACATGCGGCACTCCAAGGACTCGAACCTAGGACACTCACACCGAAATTCCGAGCACTTATGCATTACGTTATTAAGACAGTTACCATACCATATACGGTATACCATAGTGTAAATGTTCATCATTGACAAAAGCAGCATTTAGTTTTTTGTATACATTGGATTAAAATGCTAAAGTTCATAATTACTTTTGTTTTTCTGTGTATCAAGGAGACAAAAGGCAAAGCTACCTACAACAAGTGCCATCCCCAAAAGTTGAAAGATTGAGAAAGTTAAATCAAAGCTTTTTCTTTTCTGGTACATGTTTAGTGTAGTGAAATGGCTAGGAGGAGGAGGTGTTTGTAAGAGCTAGCTAGATTACTCTGTGTAGGTGAGACACAAACAGAAACAGTGAGGGAAGCCAGACAAATGAATCACAAGTTCCAGCAACTCCATATCACATTCTCTGGGTATCGTCCTGCTTGATTGGTGTCTACAATCTCCCCGATAAATTAACCCTTTCACGTTTTTATGATGCAGAGGTTGCCAGATTAGCAATAATAAATAGAATTATCTCACTCTTATAATTACCTCTCCAAAATTAGTTTTCTGCCCACAGCTAACTCAAAGACAACTGCAGAGGTTGAAGTAACTAAACTAAAGGTTTCTAAATACCCCTGATGGTAACAAAGGCTTTAAAGTATCCCTAATAGGCTCAAAATCGTGTCATATGTCGGAGAGGGTTAAGATAATTTCAGACAATTACTTACAAATTCCTGTGATGGGTTATAATCAGGATCGAGCGGAGTATCACCAATAAGAAGCTGTGTGTCGGCAGTTAAATCTCGGAGGCTGGGTACAGACCGACGACCCTTAGGCGGCCTTGGACTCCTGGACGATCCGGGTTGACTGGCGGGGTTCGGACTTGATTTTGAAGCGTTTGGATTGAGTTTAGATGAATCTTGTGCATTTGTATCGGATTTTAAATTTTCTACTTGATTGGGATTCGTTTTTGAAGATTTTGGATTTGTGGTTGAAGACTCTACTTTGCTTGCAGTTGACTCGGCACTTTTCATCTGTTTAGGAGTCAGTTTTGGAAGTTCGGATTCAATTGCAGAGATGTTTTTTGGACTTGATTTTATAGAACAATTATTAGGACTAGAAAAGCTTCCAAAACTATGGTTTGATGGTCCCTTGCTGCCTATAAAGGACCTTTTCCGGGCACCCAAAAGTGGACTGGGTGGCCGTTGTGAATCTAGAACCAAAGACGCCTGGGATGTACACTCCAGACGCTCATGATTCGGATTCCCACTGGTTGAATCTGTGGCGGGATGCTGCGAATTCAAAACAGGCTTGCAGTTGGGCAGCGACTTATCGACTGGTTTGAAAGCTTTCGTCGAATGTTGTGACCTGTTAACCAAGCTGCTCTCTAATTCCACATCATTTGCTTCCTCCCCCTCAGAATCAAAGCCCTCTAAAGACTCTGTGAGGGGCTGCGTATCTTCTAATTCCGTGTGGTGTGGTGTCGCTCTGCCGTCGGATTCCAAGCCATCATCTTCTGTAATTGAAACATTTGTCTATACTGTACCCTGTTCAGCTTACCCGGGCAGGTAAATTCATCCCCTAGCAGCTAATTTCCAGACACTTAGTATAGTTCATTCATTATATAAATGTTTAGTGCAAAATAACATATGAGGAGGTCCGTGCCAGAGGGGCCAACTCGCCACGAGTAGAGTTTTGAGTTATTGATGTTTAAAGTAGCGGAGGTAGTCACTCGTATTTACCTAATTGCCTAATTGTATTTACCTAATTGTAGTTTACAGGAGTTGAGCTAAGCTCGTGTTGTCCCGTCTCTCAGTCTACTTTTTATCCAATTTTTTTTTTTTAAATATGGATGTTCCTTGCCCCTACCACCTCCTCCTCCAGCCCATTCCATTTGTCAATACATCTATAGGGGAAGCTAAACTTCCTGATATCGTTCTTGCAGGTAGGTCTTTTTACTTTGTAGCTGTGGCCTCTAGTTATTCCTGTATCCATAATTAATATATCCTCCCTATCCAGCCTCTCCAGTCCCCGGGTACATTTGTACATCATTATCATGTCTCCCCTCTCTCTCCTCTCTTTTAGACTCGGTAGATTTAATTTGTCTAGCCTCCCTTCATATGGCAGTTCTCTGAGACTTGGAACCAATCTAGTGACTGCTCTCTGAATTCTTTCTAACTTGTGAATATGCTTCTTTAGATGCGGGGACCACACCACTGCTGCATACTCCAATCTTGGTCTAATCATACTCTTCATAATTTTCGCTACCATGGTCTCATCCAAGTAGTTCAGAGCAACTTTCATATTCCCGGCCATTGCATACATTCCGCTAAAGAGCTTGTTAATATGTTTCGTTTCTCTGGCGACAAATTATCTTGTATAATCAACCCTAACTCTTTTTCTTTTTCGGCCTTGCTAATTATATTATCTCCCATCCTGTACTCCCAATTTGGTCTATTCACACTTTTAACTTTTATTTAACACATGGCATTTACTTATATTAAATTTCATTTTCCACTTGGTGCTCCATTCGTATATTTTATCTAAATCCCCTTGCAGCTCCTCACAACTACTTTTATTTGTTATTTGTCTCATAATTTTTACGTCATCTGCAAACATTGACATGTAAGAGTTTATGCCTATCGGCAGGTCATTCACGTACATAAGGAACATGAGAGGTGCCAACACAGATCCCTGCGGCACACCACTCTCAACTTTCCGCCACGATGAGTAAGTTCCTCTAATGTTGGTCCTCATTTCCCTATCTGTTAAATAGATCTCCATCCATTTCAGCAAACTCCCCCTGACACATCCTAGCGTCTCAAGCTTAGATAACAATCTCTTATGTGGTACCTTATCGAATGCTTTGGAAAGGTCTAAGTAGACGCAGTCCACCCATCCGCCTCTTTCTTGGAGTACATCTATCACCCTACTGTAATAACATAGCAAACTGGTAACACAAGATGTCCCTTCTCTGAATCCAAATTGCTTTGGGGTTATTATCTTCTTTCTCTCCAACATTTTCATCCATCTCTTCCTAATTAGCTTTTCACAAATCTTGCATACAATACTAGTAAGTGAAACTGGTCTATAGTTTAGAGGGTCCTCAGGGTTTCCATTCTTGTATATCGGAATGATATTAGCTCTTTTCCATTCAACAGGAACCTGTCCTTTATCTAAGGAAGCTTGAATTATGTCCCTCACTGGCTCCACTAATTGCTCTGCACACTCCTTTAAAACCCAGGCAGACACTTCATCCGGTCCCATAGCTTTCCTTACTTCAAGTCCTCTCATCGCAGATAACAGCTCATCTCTAGTTATTTCAATCTTACTAAGACCACTCTCCAGTACTCCCGCCTGTGGTTCGTCAAAACCTTCCTCTCTAGTAAAAACTGACCCCAATTTGTTATTCATTACCTCACACATGTCCGATACATTTTCATACGTCCTAGCATCAACTCTTAATTTAGTAATTTGTTTCTTTACCTTCAACTTACTGTTTATATATTTATAAAATAATCTAGGGTCACTTTCACATTTATTTACTATGTTCTTCTCATAGTTCATTTTAACTTGCCTAATTATGTTAACATATCTATTCCTCTCCTGTTTATATTTATTCCGATTACTCTCAGTGTTCCTTCTTCTTAATCTAGCCCAAGCTGCATCACGCCTACCCAAAGCTCTTTTGCATTTCAAATTAAACCAATCTTTCTGCTTAGTAAAATTTCCAGTTTTATATCTTGGGACAAACATATTGGTTCCTACTCTATAAATTTCGAGGAATCTACTATATTTACCTTGTACGTCCCGTTCCTTCAAAATAAGATCCCAATCTACTCCCTCTAAATATCTTTTCAAGGATACATAATCAGCTTTACTATAATTTAATCTGTCATTTATGTAGCTATTGTCTAATCTATTGGCATTACTCGAGGTCAATTTCCATTTTAGTAATAGGTGATCACTTTTACCTACAGGACATAGATAGTTTATATCACTAATTTCGTGAGGATCTTTTGTAAAAATCAGATCGAGTTTAGAAGGTTCGTTATTACCCCTCATTCTTGTATGTTCCTTCACATGTTGTGCAAGTACATTTTCCGTAACCAACTCCACTAGCCGACTTCCCCAAGATCTCTGATTTGGCCCTGCATCTCCCGATTCCCAATCAACCTCACTACAGTTGAAATCTCCTACCAAGATCAATCGATTCTTCCTTAAAAGCAATCTTCTCAACGACTGAATCATATCCTCTACCATCTCCTCATACTCCAACTCCCTCCATGCTCTGGTCTTTGGTGGCATGTAAGCTACTGCTATGTCTAGCTTTTTTTCCTTCTATATCATTGAGTTCAACTGCCATTATTTCTGCCTTGTCATTACTGTATTTAACTCCACGTGCTTTGCTGTCATAGGGTTCTTAACTAATACTGCCACTCCACCTCCCCTTTTACCCTTTCTATCATATCTCCATATATTATATCCTTCACTAAACACTATGTTGCTGTCAAAGTCCTGGTTCAGCTTTGTCTCTGTCAAACAGACTATCTGTGGTTGATCTTTTCTTAATATATTATCTAACTCTACCTTTTTACTGTTTATTCCATCTATATTAGTGTAGTAGCACAGTATATTTGAATCCACCTCCTTGTTTCTCTTCCCTCTCTGCCTCGTGTGTTGACTCTAACTCGGTTTGAGCGTGACTACTGAAGCACGTCTCGTACAGCGCCTGTGAGTGGTCGGGCGGGCGGCCATTTAATTCCCCACGTCGTAGTCCCCCCAGGGGGTAAGGGGGCCTTCATCTAATGGTGGAGGAAAATAAGAATATGCCTCACGCATCCTACTGCGTGTCATACAAGGCGACTAATAGGGGGGATGGCGATAGACTTGTGGACCAACAGCCATTACTAGACAATAAAGTCTTTATCTTAGCACTGTCTTGGTATGGCACTGCCGAGGCTGGTGGGGTGCGGATAGGTGCCACAGGGGACTGAGTCTTGCCTGGACGCCGTTTGGCACCACACCTGTGTCGGCAACAGTGTTTGCATGTTGGAGCAGTGTTGGGCAGGACTTTATTGTTCTATAGTCCAATTGCCTAATATACAGTAGAGTCTTGTTATGGTGCTGTCTTGTTGTAACACTGTTAAGGCTGGTGTGGTTGCAGATACTGCAGGTGCAAGTGCTGCAGGGGAACTCTGTTGAGTCTTGCTGAGGCACGGTTAGCACTATACCAACATCAGCCACAGTGATGACTTGATGAGGCAGTGCTGTGGCAGGACTTTATTGTACTACAGTACACCAACTACTGAAAGGCAACCCCGTCCGAGCCGTTACAATGCATGTAATGGAAAAATGACGTTAAACCAATGTATGTATGTATGTAGCCGCGCTCTCATTGGCTGAGCGCGTTGGCGAGTTGGCCCCTCTGTCTACCCAGATTCACACCCATAAACGGTCTGCCAAACGGCAAAAACAAGGGTCGCTCAACCCTATGTGCAGTTGCTATAAGGACGAAAGTCGGATGTTTTTTTTTGCCAGATGATTCCCAAGAATTTCACGGAGCGGGAACCAGCTAGAGCGCTGTTTTTGAAAATGTGGCGAGTTGGCCCCTCTGGCACGGACCTCCTCATATACAGTACAGTACTGCAATGGCAACTTTACAGCACGTGACTAATATTAAGCCTTTCATTACCGAGCTGTTGTTTTTATTATATAGGCCTATTGGCTACTATTAGACAATTTTATTGAGTTAAAAAAGGACCTCCAGCAATTAACAGGCTTCAAACTATCTCACCTAACCTTTTTTTACTACCACATATGCTTCTTATGCTGCAAAAATAGTCTAAATATAACTAGAATAGAATTGAAAAGACGTCGTCGGTACAGATGGGGTTAAGTAATTGATGAGTATTTGTTACCACCAAGCACTCCCTGCTCAAGAGCCAGGCTAGGTTGGGTGTCCTTATGTTTTAGGGACTAGTGTACAGTCGAGACAGTGATGTCTCGGCACAAAGTATGTTTTGATCAATAATTGGTATCAATAATATCTAAGCTTCATTTCTGCATATCGAGTGAAATATAAAAACATGTTCCTACACTTACCCACCCTATTCAACATCTGACAGACATTAATACAGCACAGAGCAAGCCAAACGTAATGACAGGTGGGACATTACATTAGCGCGACGTACAGTCGAGGTTAATAAGTGTTGTCAGATATTTCACAAAGTTTCGGACACTGACTAATACTCTGAAGGATAAGCATATTCCCAGTAACTATAAAGATACCAATAACACTTGTTGAGCAAAAACCACTGGAATCTATGACAACACTTAATACCTCCGACCGTACAGTTGCCATAGATTGCTAGACTGCACTGTCCACAACAGCACTGTCAACTGCCAATACAGGTCTCCGGAGCTCACTATCCGATGCCCCGATTTACTATATTATTTTAGGATTTTAGGTGTTTGTGTTTCGATTTTGGCTGGTCTCGAGAATGCATCCCCATTTACCCCCATTAATTTTAGGGTTTGCCATACGGTTTTTCTATTTTCTGTCATCAGTCTAGTTTCCAATACCAGTGTGAAATAATCAAAAAATGTCGCCAGAATTTTTGTTATCATCGAATGTTGACTATAAAATCTCTCGTGTGATACCGGCTTAAGATCAAATTTTCATGAACATATCCCAATCGTATATCGAGGAGGACCTGTGACGCACACGGCTGGCCCGAGCCTTAAGGAGGAATGGCCCGGTTTTCTGGACCACTTTCTCCCTCATGTTTAGCCCCATTAGTTTTCAGATGCTAAGATGTTTGCCCCATTAGTTAGTCGATTTTAAGACCTTTCGCTCCATTTCTTCGTCAATATTTAGACCTTTCGTGCTATTTAGGTGTTGATTTTTTCCCTGGCGAACGATAGTGAGCCTGTAATGTTGGAAGAACCGGCCTTCGGCCGAGAAATTTTTCTACCGAAAAATGTACAAAAAGGGGAGTGCACCCGATGACTGGAAGACTGGCATAATAGTCCCCCTATATAAGGGCAAAGGGGAAAGAGGAGTGTGTGGTAACCACCGAGGAATATGTCTTCTAAGTGTAGTAGGGAAGGTATACAGTAGGGTAGTGATTGAGAGAGTGAGAGTGAGAACGGAGAAATGGATAGGCGACGAGCAGGGAGGTTTTTAGGAAGGGAAGAGGATGTGTAGATCAGATTTTTACCCTGAATTGTGTTATGGAGAAGTATCTGGAGAAGAAACAAAAGGTGTATGTTGCCTTTATGGACTTGGAGAAGGCCTATGACAGAGTGGATAGAGAAGGTTTGTGGAAAGTACTTAGAATATACGGAGTAGAGGGCAAGTTGCTGAAAGCAGTGAAGAGCATGTATGAGGGTGCAAAGGCGGCAGTACGTGTGTGGAGAGTGAGCAGAGCGAGTTCTTTGACCTGAATGTTGGTTTGAAACAGGGGTGTGTGATGTCCCCGTGGTTGTTTACTGTATATATGGATGGAGTCATGAAAGAAATCCTATCAAGAGCAGTGGATGTTGGTGTATCGCTGAAAAGGGAGGGAATTGAGTGGAAGCTACCTATACTGCTGTTTGCGGATGATACAGTTCTGATGAGTGATAATGAATGGGAGTTGCAGGGTCTGGTAAATGAGTTTGGAACAGTGTGCGAAAAACAGAATTTGAAGGTAAATACGGGGAAGAGCACGGTTATGGTCTTCGAAAGGGGTGAAGTCACAGAGTGTGAGGTTAAGCTGAACGGTCAGGCTATGGAGATCGTCAACTCTTTTAAGTATCTGAGCAGTGTGTTGAGTAAAGATGGGACTATGGATGAAGAGGTGCGGGAGAGGGTACAACAGGGAAAGAGGGTTGTAGGAACGCTAAAAGCAGTAACAAGAAATAGGGTGGTCAGTATGGAAGTGAAGAAGTCCTTGCATGACAGTGTGGTAATCCCGACACTGACTTACGGAAGCGAAGCATGGACGTTGGTTGAGAGACTCAGACCAAGAGTGAGAGCAGTGGAAATGAATTACTTAAGGAGTGCGTGCGGAGTTACATGGAGGGATAGACAGACTAATGAGGAAGTAAGAAGGTGGTGTGGTGTGGAGGTAGATGTGCTGGAAAGTGTGAAAAGGAACAACTTGAGATGGTTCGGCCATATGGAACGTATGGAAAGCGAGAGAATGACTAAGAGGGTGTACGAGAGCGAGGTGGAGGGACATAGAGGGAGAGGTAGACCGAATATGAGGTGGAAGGATGGAGTGAGGAACTACATGAACGAAGGCGGTGCTGGTTGGGGGGAGGGGCGTCGACTGACTGGGGACAGAGGTGCATGGGGGCGGTTCGTTCGTGGCCACCCCTTCGGGGATCACGGCGTCAGGCAATAGATAGATAGATAGAAAATTTACAAATTAATCTAGAAGGGGGATCTAATGGATGTTTTTTTTTTTAATTTGATGGAGGTCTAGGGAGGAAACTAGAAAAATAATGAATACATGCAAAAATCGCCCAAAAAGTGAACCATCCCCCCTTAAACCCTAGACCTCTCGGTATGCAAGCGAGTGCTCTACCAACTGCGCTACTTTCTATCCATTTATACTCAGGCACATAAGCCGCTGTCACACGACCGCTTTTTCCGTTAATTTTCCATGAGCAATTTTTTTTCGTATTATTTTGGGACATTTTCGCACTGGTATCGGTAACTAGACTGAAGGTACAGTAGATATGTTAGGCAGCTGAGTTCTGATAAAGTGTAATTTTTTAAGCTTCCAGACCATAATTGCTCGAAAAAGGACTCGTGTGACTCCGGTTTAAGGCCCTGCGGAGCAACATGTATTGGAGCGGCTTCGGTCACCCCAATTTTTTTTTAGCTGGGGGTGGCAGACTCGAAACAGAGCCAAACAATTTAAAACCTACTGAAAAACTTTACTGCAGTGACGACTTGGGAGCTGTCGACGTTGCCTGCATCATCTAAATCCGAGCCGATGAGGGACGGCAGGAGGGGTTGGGTGGCCTCCAAAACCCCGTATTGTTTCTGAGCCGGTTGTCTGGCAGGGATCAGCTCCTCCCCGTCACTGTCTACCTCCTCACCTGCGGGAAAACTGACAATGAGGAAAGACAGAGAGAGAGAGTGAGGGAGAGAACATGAGAGTGAGGGAGAGCATGTGTGTGTGATTGAGAGAGTGTGAGTGTGAGTGAGTGTGTAAGGGATAGTGAAATGAAAGGATACCAAAGGGGAGAGTGAGAGTGAATGAGTGAGAGAGAGAGAGTGTGTGTGTGATTGTGAGAGTGTGAGTGTGTGAGAGAGAGAGTGAGCGAGTGTGTAAGGGATAATGAAATGAAAGGATACCAAAGGGGAGAGTGAGTGTGAGTGAGTGTGAGTGTGAGTGTGTGAGAGAGAGAGAGTGTAATGGACAGTGGAATGAAAGGATACCAAAGGGAAGAGTGAGTGTGACTGTGTGAGAGAGAGTGTGAGTGAGGTAGTAAGTGAGAGAGAGAGAGAGTGTAAGGGGAATTTGAACGAAAGGATACCAAAGGAGAGGGCGAGAGAGTGAGAGTGAGTGAGAGAGAGCAAGTGAGTGTGAGAGAGAGTGTAAGGGACAGTGGAATGAAAGGATACCAAAGGAGACAGAGTGAGTGAGTGAGAGAGAGTGAGTGTGAGTAAGAGTGTGAATGAGTGTGAGAGAGACAGAGAATATTTGCATATACCTTTCTCTCAATAGAAACAAAGCCATTTATATTGATTTGAGTAACTCGACAATTTTACTGAAATGCCCGCCAAATACAGCAAGCAATACAATAACTACAATCACAACACAAATATTAGCCAAACAAATGACTAAACAGAATCGCCATGCATTTAAAAGTACCATTCGTATAACACAAAATAAATGAGTTTAACCCGTACAATCCCAGCGACGGCTATAGCCGTCAGTAGATAATTAACTCCCCAATCCCAGCGATGGTTATAGCGGTCAGTAATGTATTTGTCTTGTAACTGCCTGTACAAGGCTAATTGCTGTTTTTGTTTTTTTTTGTCTTGTAAAAAAAAAAAAAAAAAAAAAAAAAAATAGATCCACTCTTGCCTCATCTCTTGAGGTGAAAAGGTGGTCTCTCCTGTTATTTTTGCCAGATTGCCTGGGACTGCTGGGGACTTTTATTACTGTATCCTACGGTACAGTACGGGTTAAGAGACAACAAGCCATGCGTGGACAGTGCGAAGATCGTTGGAAGGCACATCTACTATCCCAATCATAGAAATAATCTCCACCGACCAGGGCTCTCTCATCGGTGTACAGTCGGTCGGGCCACGGAAACATTGGGCGCGACGTACTTGTTATTTGCCCCCCTGCTGGCAATATATATGATGATGACTATAAGTCATGAAGGGTTGAGGGGGGAACAGCCCCCCCCCCCTCAATACACTATTGTATCCCATTGCAGTCAAAATAGACAAGAACGTGATTGCCAGCATACAATTAATGTAAACACTACATGGGCAGCGGCCCGACCGCCATGGGACCCTCTCATCTATACTACAAGAGAAGGTCAAACACACTTATTTGACATGGATCAGAGAGAGCCACTTTGTACTAAGGAGCAATGATTTATTGAAATTAAATCAGAACTACGTTAATAGCAAAGCAAATCAACACACCCAAAGGAACACCAATGTCTCCCCAATCAGAAGGTGCGACTCAATTGGTTGGAGTGAAGGGTCCCCCAACATCCCCCGTAGCTACTCCGACCATAAAGAGATTGTCCCACCCTGATGTTGAGGTGTCATACTTCTCTGATGCTGCAGGTACAATTGTCAACTTGCGAGTTTCGTTCTATAAAGAAGTTGGAGCTGTAGACAAGGATATTTAACAGAATTTCCAGCTAAAATAGTCGTAGTACTGTACATATATAAATACATAAAACCCATTTCAACATACCATTTATCCATCAGAAACGTACATTATTATTGCATTTCTGTTTAATATCGATGTTCACGGCTCCAACTTCCTTATAGCCTGAAACTCGTAAGTGGTCAATTCCGATAAAGCGCGGGCGGCCACCAAAGGCATCCTTCTCCGATATTGCGGGTACAATTCCGAAAAATCCCGGGCGGGCACCAAAGGGGACTATTGGCTCACCAACGGTAAATGGCACTCCCAACTCCACCCACTGGATGGAAGTTACCGTGAAATGCCCTAGCTTCGGACGGGGGCTATACTTCGGACACTTCTGGATAAAACTATTTAATCCTCTCAGACATATGACGCGATTTTGAGCCTATTAGGGATAATTTAAAGCTTTTGTTACCATCAGGGGTATTTAGAAACCTTTAGTTTAGTTACTTCAACCTCTGCAGTTGTCTTTGAGTTAGCTGTGGGCAGAAAACTAATTGTGGAGAGGTAATTATAAGAGTGAGAGAACTCTATTTCTTATTGCTAATCTGGCAACCTCTGTGTCATATGAGTCTGAAAGGGATAAGGTACAGTTATGGAAAACTGACTGCAATATTGAAGAACACCAAAGCAAAGACATACTTGTTTTTCCATAACATCATGTATTTATCCCATAACTGTGGTTCATTGTATAGTTTTTCTAGAGTGTCCGAAGTTATCTCCCAGTCCGAAGTTACGTTATGTTACCGGTACCTCAAAGTCACTCCCGCCTTAACACAAAGCCCTTGGAGATATATTCAGCAGTCACCAGGTAAAGAAAAGACAAATAATAATAATAATAAGCATGTTACTTATTTCTCATAAGCGCCAATTTTTCCGAAGAATTCACTAGCGCTCGGAAAGAGAAAGAAAAAAGAACAATATCAATGCATCAAAAGAAGGCTTATATACAACACACATTTAACAATCACTAGCAGTGGCAAAACAGCCTAAACTCTATAGCCATCTGCCATGACACCTCTCTCAAGATCATAGCTTCTCTCAAAGAGAAGTCTTAAGGTGTCTCTTGAAGCATTCAACAGAACTCACGTATCTTTTGCCGGTCAGTCATCTAAAATCAGAAACTTTCCAAACGGAGTCCCACAAGGATCCGTCCTATCGCCCGCACTCTTCATTCTGTACATGCACGATATAACTACACCCAATACGCCCCAAATAAACTTAGCCTCCTATGCAGATGACATAACTCTCACATGCACACACCATGACCCAAAAAGAGCAACAGATCTCCTTCAACCCTATCTCAACACACTACATGGCTGGTGCACTACAAACAGACTTAATCTAGCCCCAGCCAAATCCACCGCAACCCTGCTCACAAGTTGGACAGAACACAAATACATCCCTCAACTCACCATAAACAACACACCCCTAACACATACACACACACACAAAATCCTAGGAGTAACATATGATACTCATATGACATTCAAACAGCACACCACAAACATTAAAAAGAAACTGACACCCAGACTTAACACCCTCAGGTCACTTGCTCACACAATATTTGGACACAACAAAGAAACTACCACCACAGTATATAAACAATACATAAGATCAGTGATGGAATACGCAAGCCCAGCCTGGGCTTCTAACCTAGCTGAAACACATCATAAGACCTTACAGACTATTCAAAACAAAGCCCTGAAGATCATTACAGGCTGCACAGCTACTGCACCCACAGATCACCTACATCAAGAAACCAAAATCCTCAAAGTCAAAGACCATCTGGACATGAGAGGCACTCAATTCCTGGCAGCAGCCAGTTTTCCACAAACTTACAATATACAAATGTTTAAATCCAGTTGTTACAAACATTTTATGAATGGAGGATGTCTTTAGGCACATGGACCTTTTTGTTTTATCTGTGTTTTTCCTTCCTCCGTTCATTGTCTCTTTAAAAAAAAAAAAAAAAAAAAAAAAAAAAAAAATATATATATATATATATATATCAAAACAACACCCAGCACACGGTATCACACACAATTATTGTCCTCTCTCCCTCCCTGCCTACCCCGAACCAACTTCCAGAAGCACATCCATACTCATATCTCCCACCGATCCATCCACTCACTCACAGACAACACGCAGCTGCATGCACGACCTCCCGAAATCCATCCTTCCGAATCCTCCCTTCCTCGCGAGGACAGAGTCCACCTGGCCAGGCTGAGATGCGGACACCATCCAGCTCTCCTGAGCTATCAGAAGAGACTGGATGACTCCGTTGTCGACGCCTGCCCGGGATGTAACACAGCACCCCATACCATTGAACACATCATAGAAGACTGCATTTCACACAACCACTTACGCCAACAACACAATCTACACTCAATGAGAGTTCTGTGGGAAAGCCCGATCGTGGCCATGGCCTTTCTCAGGGACTCGGGGCTGTTCGGCCAGGCAGCTTAGGGAACAACAACAACAACAACAACAACTCAGTTGTCTCATGGACAGCGGCAACCTGTTATACAACCTCGGAGCCATGTAGGAGAATGACCTCTCAAAGAAAGAAGACTGCTGGAAAGCCCTTGGTTCATCAAGACGAAAAGGGTCATTGTCATGACGCACAACTACACCATGGTGTGCCGGTGGGCGCCTGAGCAGCTCCGCAAGGTACCTAGGCTCACTAAATTTGAGAACCTTAAAAGTCACCAAACACAACTTAAATTCTATTCTTGCTCTTACTGGCAGCCAGTGCAGTTCTATGTGAAGAGATGTAGGAGTTCTAGGTGGAACACCAAAAATTAGTCTTGCGGCCCTGTTAAGAACAGACTGAACTTTCTTTAAAATATAATTTGGAAGACCCACCAACAGGGCATTGCAATAATCAACACGAGAGAAGACCAATGAGTGAACCAACGTCAGGAGGCAACGTCTGGTTATGAACGGCTTCACCAAATAGAGATTTCTGATGTGCAAGTAACAACTTTTAACTATCTGGTTTACATGCTCTTTGAAATCTAATCGGGAGTTCACATATACACCCAGATTTCGAACAGAGTTGGCCGGTCGCAGCTGAGATCCACCCACATTGATGGAGAGGGCACCTACTATATCATCAGCTCTTCTATTTCCTCGGATGATGAGAATATCAGTTTTACCATCATTTAGTTTAAGTTTTCTCGCTCTCATCCACTTCTTGATATCAGACATCAACAATTCCATCTTACTCCGTATATCAACTATATTTGTGATTCTCACATAAATCTGGGTGTCATCTGCATAAAAGTGAAAGGTGACATTATGTGCACGAAGCAGAAGAGACAAACTGCTAATATAAATTATAAATAGGATAGGACCTAAAACTGATCCCTGCGGAACACCATACTGCAGGGGTGTCGAGTCCGAGACCATTTGATTTACCATCACACTCTGGGATCTACCTGACAAGTACGACCCAAGAAGCAAGAGAGCGGAGTCACGCACACCACAATCATAAAGATCACTCAATAACAACTCGTGATCCACTGTGTCAAAGGCCGCAGAGATCAAGCAAGACCAATAGTGAGGCCACACCATTGCAAATGTTCTCAACTAGATCATTATGTACTCTAATCAATGCTGTTTCAGTTGAATGATGCTGTCGGTAAGCAGACTGAAAAATTGGGATAGTTTCATTCTGCTGAAGTAGTGGTTGTAATTGGTCAAGTATCGCACGCTCTAAAGCACAAGATAAGCAAAATTAAAATACATCTTTGTGTTCTTATATTTCAAAGTTATATTTTGCTAAATTGTTATTTCCACATAGTGATTTTGATTAGTTCTTTTGTCTTTATATTGTGCCGTTCCTGTTTTGGTTTGTTTATTTTGCAAGTTTTACATTATAATTCCCAAAGAGTTCAACATAGCCATGAAGGAGACGTTCCTAAAGCTGAGGACCGATATAGAGTCCAGCACTCTGATCCCCCAAGAACTGAAAGAACTTATTATTATTATTATTATAATGCAAAATAAACAAACCAAAACTGAGACGACACAAGATAAAACCAGAGCCACTGTAAAAGACGAGATCCACACAGCAATAGTCCAAGAAACCAGAAAATATACAAAGACTTGTACGGCACAATCTCTAGACATGGAAGCTCAATTGCCGACTTGCGAGTTTCAGGCTACAGTATAAGGAAGTTGGTGCCGTGAACATCGGTATTAAACAGAAATACAATAATAAAGTACAGTAGATGGGGCTTTGGTTTCCCGGGCGTTTCCGCGCTCTCCTCGGCTCCCTGCCTTAGAGTGGCTTCGGTCACCTGGGTTTTGTTAGTGGTAAGCAGGGAGGCTTTTGTGGGGGCGCTCTATGGCCTTGGCCTTGCTCGGGACCTTGGGGCTGTTCGGCCAGGCAGCCTGGGGAACAACAACAGTAGATGTCTAATGGATAAAAAGTATGTTGATTTTATTTGTACCTGTATGTATTTATAAATATACTACAACCACATTTTAGCTGGTAATTCTGATAAATATCAATGTAAAAAAACTCCAACTTCCTTCTAGCCTGAAAATCGCAAGTGGTTAATTGTTGGACCTTGATCTGAATATCTACAAAGCATTATGGGATGCAGTGGGTTAAATCTATCAGAGTGAGGGTTGGTGTCCTCTACTTCCCAAAGCCAGTTCTGACTTCACCTTTTCATAATTTCTGTTTCCCCTATGGAGAGTGGTGAAGACTATCTAACTATCTATCTATCTGTCTATCTATCTATCTATTGCCGGATGCCTTACTCCCCTTAATGAGGGTGGCCATACACAGAAGGCCCCCAAGCAGACCTATTCCCTGTAAGAGGGACAACACGAGCCAGTTTACTGAAGGACTTACAAGATTGACCACTTGATTTAGGATCCGTCCGACTCCGAGGCCCTTTATGTATCTTGTTAGCACTATTTTTCTACAGTGGTGTTTGGCTAGTCCATCCACTAACCTGCCTTACACTTAGATAAGCAGTATGGATTTGTATCAGCCTTACTCCCCTAGACAGGTTGCCGACCAAGGCTGACGATTCCCATCCACCCGGATTTTTATAAGGTTGTCTCCCCTAGATGGGTTGCCAACCAAGGCTAACGAGTCCCATCCACCCGGTGAAGACAATTGGGCCATTATGTTGTACCCAATGGTTCCCCACTGGCACAAGTCGGCCTTTCTCTTCTCTCTCTGGCGTAGGGATGCGTCCACCCCATTACCTGCCACTTCGATGGTGCAGTCAGCCTCTGTAGCAGTTACGGTAATTTAATGTTACTGCTTTGTTGTAGCATGGCTAAGTCTGATGTGGTGAGGATACTGCAGGTACAAGTGTTGTAAGGGGACTTTATTGAATCTTGCTGAGACACTGTTAGCACTATTATTATACTGTAATGTAAATCTTGCAAAATAAACAAACCAAAACTGGGACGACACAAGATAAACGCAAAGGAACTAATCAAACTATACCAGCATCAGCCACAGTGATGACATGATGAGGCAGTATTGTGGCAAGACTTTAATGTACTGTACTACAGTAACTGAAACAGCATTGATTAGAGTACATAATGATCTAGTTGAGAACATTTGCAATGGTGTGGCCTCACTATTGGTCTTGCTTGATCTCTCTGCGGCTTTTGACACAGTGGATCACGAGTTGTTATTGAGTGATCTTTATGATTGTGGTGTGCGTGACTCCGCTCTCTTGCTTCTTGGGTCGTACTTGTCAGGTAGATCCCAGAGTGTGATGGTAAATCAAGTGGTCTCGGACTCGACACCCCTGCAGTATGGTGTTCCGCAGGGATCCGTTTTAGGTCCTATCCTATTTATTTATATTAGCAGTTTGTCTCTTCTGCTTCGTGCACATAATGTCACCTTTCACTTTTATGCAGATGACACCCAGATTTATGTGAGAATCACAAATATAGTTGATATACGGAGTAAGATGGAATTGTTGATGTCTGATATCAAGAAGTGGATGAGAGCGAGAAAACTTAAACTAAATGATGGTAAAACTGATATTCTCATCATCCGAGGAAATAGAAGAGCTGATGATATAGTAGGTGCCCTCTCCATCAATGTGGGTGGATCTCAGCTGCGACCGGCCAACTCTGTTCGAAATCTGGGTGTATATGTGAACTCCCGATTAGATTTCAAAGAGCATGTAAACCAGATAGTTAAAAGTTGTTACTTGCACATCAGAAATCTCTATTTGGTGAAGCCGTTTATAACCAGACGTTGCCTCCTGACGTTGGTTCACTCATTGGTCTTCTCTCGTGTTGATTATTGCAATGCCCTGTTGGTGGGTCTTCCAAATTATATTTTGAAGAAAGTTCAGTCTGTTCTTAACAGGGCCGCAAGACTAATTTTTGGTGTTCCACCTAGAACTCCTACTACATCTCTTCACATAGAACTGCACTGGCTGCCAGTAAGAGCAAGAATAGAATTTAAGTTGTGTTTGGTGACTTTTAAGGTTCTCAAATTTGGTGAGCCTAGGTACCTTGCGGAGCTGCTCAGGCGCCCACCGGCACACCATGGTGTAGTTGTGCGTCATGACAATGACCCTTTTCGTCTTGATGAACCAAGGGCTTTCCAGCAGTCTTCTTTCTTTGAGAGGTCATTCTCCTACATGGCTCCGAGGTTGTATAACAGGTTGCCGCTGTCCATGAGACAACTGAATTCTGTTGAATGCTTCAAGAGACAACTTAAGACTTTTCTCTTTGAGAGAAGCTATGATCTTGAGAGAGGTGTCATGACAGATGGCTATAGAGTTTAGGCTATTTTGCCACTGCTAGTGATTGTTAAATGTGTGTTGTATATAAGCCTTCTTTTGATGCATTGATTTTGTTCTTTTTTCTTTCTCTTTCCGAGCGCTAGTGAATTCTTCGGAAAAATTGGCGCTTATGAGAAATAAGTAACATGCTTATTATTATTATTATTACAGTAAAAGAACTGAAAACACGCTCTCTGTGGATAAAGCGCCCTTTAAACTTGTATTTATCAATCAACAACCCCTAAAAAGATGATGCAAATTAAAATGTAAAACTTGCAAACTAAACAACCCAAAACTGGGACGATAAAAAAAAAAGGTAAAATAACATCAAAATCGCTATGTGAAAATAACGCTTATTAAAGACACACAGAGGTGCATGGGGGCGGTTCGTTCGTGGCCACCCCTTCGGGGATCACGGCGTCAGGCAATAGATAGATAGATAGAAAGACACACTAGAAGATGTCAAAACTAGTACTATCAGGCTAGATGCTTAAGAAAAATCCTCATGTAGTAGATGCTTGTAAATTTGTTTTTAATTACATGCATGATGATGTTCCCATGAAAGCAGATGTAGTTTACAAGTTAACACCTTCTGTACCGGCGACGTCTCTTTCACTTTATTTTGGCTACTATTAGACGATTTTACTCAGCTTAGGAAGGACGTCTACCCATCAAAAAAGCAACATACTATCTCAAATAATCCTTTTAGCTACCATATATCCGTCCTAAGCTACATAAAACCGTCTTAATGTAGCTGAAATCAAATACAAAAAAACGTCTCCGGTACAGCAAGGGGTAAAGGTAAGTTTAGTGGAGGTTGATATTATTAACCCTTTCACGCATTTATGACGCAGAGGTTGCCAGATTAGCAATAACAAATAGAGTTCTCTCACTCTTATAATTACGTCTCCAAAATTAGTTTTCTGCCCACAGCTAACTCAAAGACAACTGCAGAGGTTGAAGTAACTAAACTAAAGGTTTCTAAATACCCCTGATGGTAACAAAGGCTTTAAAGTATCCCCAATAGGCTCAAAATTGCATCATATGTCGGAGAGGGTTAACCCCTTCTGTACCGGCGATGTTTTCATGATTTTATTCCAGCTATATTTAGACGGTTTTGTGCAGTTTAAGGATTTGTGGTAGTAGAAAGGAATAATTGAGGTACTGTAGTTCGAAGCCTGTTAATTGCTGGAGGCCCTTTTTAAACTAAATATAATCGTCTAATAGTAGCCAGAATCAAGTAAAAAAGATGTCCGCGGTACAGAAGGGTTAAGGGTTTAGCAGAGGTGGACATTATAGAGTGGCTGAATCAAGTCCACAAATATCCTGGATAACAGCCCTCCGAGTCAGTTGTTGTTCAAAATTGATAAAGCCGCTGTCACACGAGCACTTATTCCGGCAATTTTCCATGAGCAAGTTTTTTCTCGTATTATTTCGGGACATTTTCGCACTGGTATCGGTAACTAGACTGAAGGTAGATTATGCTAGGTGTCAGCGCTGAATTCTGATAAAGTGTAATTTTTTAAGCTTCCAGACCATAATTGCCAGTAAATATTGCTTGAAAAAAGGCTTGTGTGACTCCGGCTTAAGGCCCTGCGGAGCAACATGTATTGGAGTGGCTTCGGTCACCTGGGTTTTATTAGTGGTAAGCAGGGAGGGTTTTGTGGGGCTGCTCGGTTATGGCCTTGGCCTTTCTCGGGATCTTGGGGCCCGAGCGTCAGACAGCCTGGGAAACAGCAAGCAACAACAACAACAATCACCGCTGGCCACCCATAGTACAGTAGGGTCTCTTATAGAACAAGTCTCTTATTAATTAAAATGTAAAACTTGCAAACTAAACAAACCAAAATTGGGACAAGGACAATATAAAGTCAAATTAAATTATCAAAATCGCTATGTGGAAACAACGCTTACTAAAATGAAAATTATTAAATAAAAGAACACAATCCACCACATAGGGTGTACATTACTATATGAGCAAGTTAATCTGTTTCCCAAGCAAACTAATCACACATATAACAACGCACTATCGTCACGTTAAAGGAAGTAGTCAAGTTTGGGAAGTTCGGGACGTTCTGGCAAATTTTACTAAACTCTGCATGAATAAAGAAACTAAATGTTAAATGTCAAAATATTATTTAAAATCAAATTTGCAACATGACAAGACATTAACAATAGTACAAAATACAAATATTGATAAGATATCTATACTATTACAAAATAATATATAAAATACAGTACAGCACTCACTAACAATAGTGCTATCGGGTAGGTACCTGTAAGCATAGCATGCCTCAAGTGACCCCTATCAATAACTACCCTACAAATAACCTACATTTATAGCACAAATAAACTAAGGAAATCGCAAAAGTAAGCAATTGATACTATCGACAATGAATACATATAATATAAAGACAAATAATTTCAAAATATGAAGAAACAACAGATTTAAACAAAGAGTACTCTTTTAATAATAATAATAATAATAATAATAAGCATGTTACTTATTTCTCATAAGCGCCAATTTTTCCGAAGAATTCACTAGCGCTCGAAAAGAGAAAGAAAAAAGAACAAAAATCAATGCATCAAAAGAAAGCTCATATACAACACACATTTAACAATCACTAGCAGTGGCAAAACAGCCTAAACTCTATAGCCATCTGTCATGACACCTCTCTCAAGATCATAGCTTCTCTCAAAGAGAAAAGTCTTAAGTTGTCTCTTGAAGCATTCAACAGAACTCAGTTGTCTCATGGACAGCGGCAACCTGTTATACAACCTCGGAGCCATGTAGGAGAATGACCTCTCAAAGAAAGAAGACTGCTGGAAAGCCCTTGGTTCATCAAGACGAAAAGGGTCATTGTCATGACGCACAACTACACCATGGTGTGCCGGTGGGCGCCTGAGCAGCTCCGCAAGGTACCTAGGCTCACCAAATTTGAGAACCTTAAAAGTCACCAAACACAACTTAAATTCTATTCTTGCTCTTACTGGCAGCCAGTGCAGTTCTATGTGAAGAGATGTAGTAGGAGTTCTAGGTGGAACACCAAAAATTAGTCTTGCGGCCCTGTTAAGAACAGACTGAACTTTCTTCAAAATATAATTTGGAAGACCCACCAACAGGGCATTGCAATAATCAACACGAGAGAAGACCAATGAGTGAACCAACGTCAGGAGGCAACGTCTGGTTATAAACGGCTTCACCAAATAGAGATTTCTGATGTGCAAGTAACAACTTTTAACTATCTGGTTTACATGCTCTTTGAAATCTAATCGGGAGTTCACATATACACCCAGATTTCGAACAGAGTTGGCCGGTCGCAGCTGAGATCCACCCACATTGATGGAGAGGGCACCTACTATATCATCAGCTCTTCTATTTCCTCGGATGATGAGAATATCAGTTTTACCATCATTTAGTTTAAGTTTTCTCGCTCTCATCCACTTCTTGATATCAGACATCAACAATTCCATCTTACTCCGTATATCAACTATATTTGTGATTCTCACATAAATCTGGGTGTCATCTGCATAAAAGTGAAAGGTGACATTATGTGCACGAAGCAGAAGAGACAAACTGCTAATATAAATTATAAATAGGATAGGACCTAAAACGGATCCCTGCGGAACACCATACTGCAGGGGTGTCGAGTCCGAGACCACTTGATTTACCATCACACTCTGGGATCTACCTGACAAGTACGACCCAAGAAGCAAGAGAGCGGAGTCACGCACACCACAATCATAAAGATCACTCAATAACAACTCGTGATCCACTGTGTCAAAAGCCGCAGAGAGATCAAGCAAGACCAATAGTGAGGCCACACCATTGCAAATGTTCTCAACTAGATCATTATGTACTCTAATCAATGCTGTTTCAGTTGAATGATGCTGTCGGTAAGCAGACTGAAAAATTGGGATAGTTTCATTCTGCTGAAGAGAACAATAAACAATAAAGAACAATAAATTTAAAAAATCATCTTAAAGAACGCCGACCTAAAATATTGTTCCAAAATGTTCATTAGGAACGAATGTGATCATATAGAACGATTTTGCCATCAAAGTAGGGCAAATCCGAGGAGTTCTCATATAGAGCGCCGAAACATCGTACAAAACGTACGAAATATCGTACGCTCCTGACGGAAATTTACGCTTACAGTGAACATTGACGATATTGGGCCACCAAAATGCGGTGTTGACATAGAACGAAATCGCATAGAACGGCCTCGTTTATCGACCAATTTCTCGTTCTATGTGAGACCCTACTGTACTATCGTCCTCACAGGGTATAGTCGCGCTAATAAGTCATGTCCCAGCAGTCATTATGTTTGGCTTGCTCTGTGCTGTATTAATGTCTGTCAGATGTTGAATAGGATGGGTAAGTGTAGGAACATGTTTGTATATTTCACTCGATATGAAGAAATCAAATTTAGATATTGATGATACCAATTATTGATAAAAAAATACTTGGTGCCGAGACATCACTTATTAGCGCGACTGTACCTTCAAGGCACCTAATAATTTGAGTAACTCGACAAATTAACTGAAATGCCTGTCAAACACAGCAAACAATATAATGACTACAATCGTAACGCAAATAGAAACACAGTCCCAGTCCCCATGTTCGAATCTTATTTCATTATACTGTATTTTACTAAAGAGCTATTTTCACATAGCTATTTGTCACATAGCTTTTGTCTTTATATTGTGTCGTCCCTGCTTTGGTTTGCTAGATGTGTGTGAATTTGTGTTGTGTCTGTGTGTGTTCATTGTTTTATGTTGTGTTTTGTGTTTTCCCTGTTCTTGCTCTGTCTTGAGTCGGCCCCCCCCCCCCCAAAAAAAAAAAAAAAGGGGAAAAATAAAAGAAAAAATTGGAAAAGTGGGGATTGGGCCTGAACAAATAGATAAATAGTTTGCAAGTTTTACATTACTGTATATTCTCCACTTGCGATTCTCACAGGTTTTCCTGGAAGAAGTCTTATTCAGCCTGTGATTCCATCTCATGTCTTGATAGCATAATGCATAAGTGTGCGGAATTTCGATGTGAGTATCCTAGGTTTGAGTCCTTGGAGTGCCACATGTATTTGTTGATTTCATGAATTGAGTTTAGAAGTGAAGTTGGTTGGTGGAAAAAACATAATAATTACTCCATCTCCTTGCTCAAGGGAGACAGTAACACTAGCAGGTCTTTTGAAAAATATTCTGAACCCTGAGTTGGGATCGATCCCGGGTGGGACTCCCAAGACGCCCTCCACTACACCAGCACGACTGATTTTTTTTTTTTTTTTTTTTTTTGCCAGACGCAGAAATTCCCATGAAGGGGTGGCCATGAATATTCCCATGAAGGGGTGGCCATGAATATTCCCATGAAGGGGTGGCCATGAATATTCCCATGAAGGGGTGGCCATGAATATTCCCATGAAGGGGTGGCCCTGAATATTAGGCATTTTGTCTTGAATCGCTAGGTCAAGTTGCCTGGGCTTGACATCTACCAATAAAAATTTGAGTGCGGGTTTGATCCACCGACCCTTTGATGAACAGCCGACGCTCTACTGACTATGTCACGGCTCCCGACAACTACTATTATGTCTGGTCCTTAACCCCTTGAGGATCATGACGCATTTTGACAGTTGTTAAGGCAATCATTAGACGACTTTAGACGGCTTAGGAAGGATCTGTGGGAGTTAAAAGGGTAAATATTATCTCAATCAACCCTTTGACTTTCAATTACCCTTTCTAATCTGAATACAATTGTCTAATAATAGCGATTTTGATAAGTTAATTTGATTTTATATTGTCTTTGTCCCAGTTTTGGTTTGTTTAGTTTGCAAGTTTTACATTTTAATAGCCAGCAACAGAAAACAGCTTCATCGATCCTAAAGAGGGTTAAGCATTGTTTGTGGAAGTTTATAATTATAAGGAAAACTAAAATGAGTACTTAGGATGCATTATCTTTATTTAGTTATTTCTATTTATCTATTTATAATACTGGCAAAATGAGTTATCTAGTACTCTCTCCCCTCCCCACTGATTGTGTCAGATATATTTCATTAAATATTTCTATTTATCTATTTGAGGGTTTTCAACCATCGGCATTGTTGCATGGGATACTTACTCAGTTCAAATCTGAGCCCTCTAGGTGCCATAGGACCGGAGTAATTAACCGCGACGCACCCTATGGGGCGCTGGGGTTTAGGGTTACATACATTGCCGACGCATAAGGTGCGTCGCTGGTCCTCAATGGGTTAATATAACGAACTCATTAAAATGTAAAACTATCGAAACGACAAAACACTAGACAAAATCTATATGAATTATATAAATTAATAAACTGGAAGGATCCAAGTTGATACATAAATAGTCAAGCGTAACTACTGGGTCTGAGTACATGATTAGATTGATATCCAGCACAGGTCTCCCTCGATTTACGATTGGGTTACGTTCCTGAAAACCCGATAATGAAAAGAAAAATTGTATAGCGAACCCTAAAATTACCGGTAATGGGGTAACAGAGATCTGCCTTGTGTGGGCCGATTGGCTTTCTGCAGACTCCAATTTTCTTATGTTCTTAAATGGGCATGCATTCTCGGACCAGCCAAAACCCAAAAACAACACCTAAAAACCTATAATAATATCGTAAATTTGGGCATCGAATAGTGAGGGAGACCTGTATTCCATAAATGGATAATAATCGTAGGCATGTACAATCACACTAATAAGTAGTCTCGGCACCAAGTATGTTTTGATCAATAATTGGTATCAGCAATATCTAAGCTTCATTTCTTCATATCGAGAGAAATGTACAAACATGTTCCTACACTTACACACCCTATTCAACATCTGACAGACATTAATACAGCACAGAAAAAGCTAAACATAATGACAGCCATGACATGACTTATTAGCACGACCGTACTTAATATTTAACTGTATTGGTGGTATAATGGTTAGTTAGTTAGTTATGTAGAGCAGATTAACCAGACCACTGAGCTCCATACGGAACTCTCATAGGTCTGGCGGTATAATGGTTAGAGCCTGTTAGTTCTGTATGTGTTGTCCTGGGTTTGAATCCCTGGAAGATCATGTGCTTTCAATAATTTTGTTATAATGGTTAGAGCCTGTTAGTTCTGTATGTATTGTCCTGGGTTTGAATCCCTGGAGGATCATGTGCTTTCAATAATTTCATTGGGAGTTATTGGTGTTAAGAACGATACTCGTTAATGTCATATTACACCTTATCAATATTGAACGACAACTGACTCTGAGGCGTTATCCAGGATAGTTGTAGACTTAACCCTTTCATGCACATATGACGCGGAGGTTGCCAGATTAGCAATAATAAGTAGAGTTCTCTCACTCTTATAATTACCTCTCCAAAATTAGTTTTCTGCCCACAGCTAACTCAACGACAACTGCAGAGGTTGAAGTAACTAAACTAAAGGTTTCTAAATACCCCTGATGGTAATAAAGGCTTTAAAGTATCCCCAATAGGCTCAAAATCGCGTCATATGTCTGAGAGGGTTAATTCAGCCACTATATAATAATAATGTAAAACTTGCAAAACAAACCTCTCAGCCTCTGCTAAACCTTTATCTTTTACACTTCGGCGCTCCCCACACACAACACACACAATCACTTATGCCAACAACATAATCTACACTCCTTGAGCCCTATGGTAAAGCCCGACCGTGGCCATGGCGTTCCTTAGGGACTCGGGGCTGTTCGGCCAAACAGCCTAGGGAACAACAACAACACCCCAATCGCACCACATGGAGCATATCAGGCAAAAATATGCGTAATTATATACCTGCTGCATCTCTGTAAACAACACGCGTATATGATGAAATCAAGTATCATGCTCATGTACCTTATTTCACGGCTGCTTTCTAAGTAGTCTGGTTTGCGTGTGAGCAGTATGAGAGCCTACAAGTAACTATTCCAGGCCTAGTTAATCCTTGACGGCGTGCGCGTATACGTTGATCAATACTCCTCTGTGTGTGTGTGTGTATTTACCTATTTGTAGTTTACAGGAATTGAGCAGCGCTCGTGTTGCCCTGTCTTAGTTACTTAGTGTGTGTGTGTGTGTGTAATTCACTTGCTTGTTCGTCAAAGGGAATTCACGCAATGCGAGCTAAGCTCATTATTATCGCGCCTCCTTAACTGGGAATGTATTGCATGAAATGCATGTTAAGTGTTTATGTATCGTTGGAATGGCTGTGGATGTGTGTGTAGTCTGTATTTTATCCAATTGGCGACATCTGGAAACGAAGGCTTAGGGTTAATCTGTACTGTACCCATTCTCACTACGGTACCAGTCTCACCAGTAGCTTAGGTTGACCAGTACGATACCCATCTCACCTTGTAACCGATCACCAACCCCAGATGGGACGTCACAACTTCGTCCACTTATAACAGGTTCCAATTTATACTGCTAGGTGAACAGAGGCTACACCGTCAGGAGACTTGCCCAAATGTCTCTTCCCCGCCCGGGTCTCGAACCCGTGCGTGCGTACGTGCGTGTGTGTGTGCGTGTGTGCGTGCGTACGTGTGCATGTGTGTGTGTATTTACCTATTTGTTTACCTATTTGTAGTATACAGGAGTTGAGCTTTTTAGGCTCGTATTGTCCCGCTTCCTGAGTTACAATTATCTAACTTTGCCTTAAAAATATGAATGGTTTTGGCACACACCACTTCCTCTTCCAACTGATTCCACTTACTTATACTTCTGTAAGGGAAACTATACTTTCTCACATCTCCTTTACATCTTCCTTTCATTAGTTTATATCTATGCCCCCTAGTTCTACCATTATCTTTCACAATATAACCCTTCTTGTCCACCTTTTCGAGTCCTCTCACACATTTGTACATCATAATCATATCGCCTCTCTCCCTCCTATCCATTAGAGATGGTAAATCTAATTTCTTTAATCTCTCCTCATATGGTAATTCTCTCAGTTCTGGTATCATCCTAGTTGCAGCTCTCTGAACCTTCTCCAGCTTCTTTATATGCTTTTTTAGATGTGGTGCCCACACCACTGCCGCATACTCCAGTCTTGGTCTCACCAATGTTTTTATTATTTTCTCCAGCATCTCCTCGTTTATATAGTTAAAGGCTATTTTTATTCTGTTTAGCAGTCCATAGGTTTCTCCCACTATCTTATTAATATGATTCTCAGGTGAAAGATCACTCCTAACAGTTATCCCTAAGTCCTTTTCTTTCTCTGATGGGTTAATAGTGTTTTCTCCTAACTTATATTCCGTATGAGGCCTTCTTTTACTTACTCCCATTTCCACTACATGACATTTATTTGTGTTAAATTCCATTTTCCACTTCTTGCTCCATTGATCTATCCTATCCAAATCCCTCTGTAATTCCCTACCACTGTTTTCATCTTCTATATGCTTCATGATCTTGGCATCATCTGCAAACATATTCATATATGCATTTATATCCTTTGGCATGTCGTTAATGTATATTAGAAACATTATGGGAGCCAGCACCGCTCCCTGCGGAACTCCACTTGTGACATCTTTCCACGTAGAAAATTTATCTCTGATAGTAGTCCTCATCTGTCTCCCTGAAAGATAGTCCTCCATCCAATTTAACAAACTACCCTGAATCCCTCCATACTCTTTTAATTTCCACTTCAGCCTGCTATGCGATACTCTGTCAAAAGCTTTCTTCATGTCAATATATACGCAATCCACCCATCCATCTCTCTCTTGTAATATGTCAACCACTCTGTCATAAAAACTGAGTAGATTTGTAACACATGAGGTACCCTCCCTGAATCCAAATTGCCTGTTAGATAGTAGATTATTCTTTTCCAAGTAAATCATCCATCTTTTCTTAATTATTTTCTCACAGATTTTGCACACTATACTAGTAAGTGACACAGGTCGATAATTCAATGGATGTTCCCTGTTCCCACCTTTATAAATCGGTACAATGTTGGCTCTCTTCCAGTTGTGTGTGTGTGTGTGTGTGTGGATGGTGTGTTCGTGGGTGAAGCGAGACCAAGTCCATACGTACTCACTCATTGTCACTCAGTCAAACATGACAAAGAGTGCGGAGCACTGATCCGTGTTGCATGATAGGGAAGGAGGGTGGGGGAGATGGTAGGGGGATGTAGAGAGGCTTGGGGGGGGGGGGGATGGACCCTAGTTCATCCCAAGGTCCATAGGACCAGCATAAAATTTGATTGCTTGGCGTGAAACATACAGACGCAATACAGGTTTCCCTCACTATCCGATACCCCGATTTACGAAATTATTACTCTATAGGTTTTTAGGTGTTTGTGTTTGTGTTTTGGCTGGTCCAAGAATGCATACCCCTTTACCCCATTAGTTTTAGGGTTGGCTATACAATTTTTTCTATTTAATATCGGATCTTCAGGAACGTAACCCAATCGTAAATCGAGGGAGACCTGTAGTGTCACCCGGGATTATGGCACACAACCCTTGTGAAAGAATACTGTGTCAGCCCAAGTTTAACCCCTTCTGTACCGACAACTTACTTTAAAATTAAATTTCAACTACTATTAGACAATTTTATTCAGTTTAAAAAAGGCCTCCAGCAACTATCAGGCTTTCAACTATTTCACTCAACCCTTTTACTACCATAGATACTTCTTAACCCCTATTAGCGGGGCCCGACTTAAGTCCGTGTAGAGAACACCTGCCCAAAGAGCGGGGCCCGACTTTAGTCTGTGTGCAATATTGCCTCTGAGAGAGACGAGCGGTGGGCGGAGCGTAGGTCGGGCTCTGACCGTTCGCCACGGTTCCCGCGGGCCTACTGACGTTTACTCCACACACATCCACCCTCCCTCCCTCACTACACAGAGTATTATGTCAAGAACCTACCGTATTTTAGGGATTTTTCCTTCGTCTCGCACGATCGTTGCAAGAGAACGCGTGGTCGTAGGAGGATGGTTCTGGTGTCATTGGAAAGCTGAATTAACGCCCTTTCAGGGATACATAATTGTATTACGCTCTGGCTCTTGTTTATGCATGAAAAAGAGCACAGAAACAAGGCCATTTAGGGTAAAACCACCCGCTTGGCGGGTAGTAGAAATTCCTTACGGGCCCGCTCGTACGGCGTTAAACTGCACAGAATTGTCTAAATATAGCTAGAATATAGGTACAATTAAAAAAAAACATCACCGGTACAGAAGGGGTTAAGGGTTTAAATAATATCAACATTCACTAAAGCTTTAAACTTGTTGTACACCACATCTGCTCTCATTCGAACTTCATCATCATGTATGTAATTACGACATTTTCGAATAGCATCAACTACATGAAGATGTTTCTTGAGCATCCAGCCTGATATAGCTAATGTTGACATCTCCTCCAAGTACGTCTTTGCATCATCTTTTCGGGGGTTGTTGACTGATAATGTTTCGCGGATTAACAGATCAAGGCGCAATAATTGAGCTTCCCGGTCAATGTCCAGAGTTTGTGTCTTTGGTGGCCGTCTGCGCTTCTTCGGGATTGCACCAACAGAATCAGATAAGGGCGCCATTGGTGCCCGCCCGCGCTTCTTCGGGATTGTACCCGCAGAATCAGATAAGGGCGCCTTTGGTGGCTGCCCGCGCTTCTTCGGGATTACACCAACAGTATCAGAGAAGGGCGACTCCTGAACATCGGGGTGGAAAAATCTCTTCAAGACTAGAGCAGTGGTGGGGGATGTGGGGCGGCTCTTCACTCCACCCAATTTTGTCGTACCTTCTGGTTGGGGAGACATTGGAGTTACTTTGGGTGTGTCGAGAATAGAATTGTCCGCACAGGTTGTGGACAGTCGGGAGGCATCTTCTCCTTTAACCAGGACCTTCTCGGGCTTGATCACGCGACCACCTTCTACCAGAGAAAGAGTGAAGAGTTTATTTAATCAAGTAGAATGACGGGTGCTAAATCAGAGAGAGAGAACAAATGTAATTATTTTTTGTATTCTGGACGCCCACCCATTAATTTTGATATTTTAAGACCTGCTCCCCATTAGTTTGGCTATTTCAAGACCATTTGGCCAAAATTAAGACCTTTCGTAACATTTAGGTGTCGATTTTTCCTGGCGAGCAATTGCGAGCCTGAATTTAGGAGGAACTGGCCTTTGGCCAGGACACTTTTCTACAGAACAATGTACACATTTATGTCGAAGGGGGGTCTTGGGTCTTTTTTTAAGCTTAATGGAAAGTCTAGATAAGAAAAAATAAATACAAAATAAATACAGAAATAAAGAAAGAAAATAAACATATACACAAAAATTACACCTTAAATATTTCCAAAGAACATTGTACGACTCACCATGTTCGGCCAGGCAACCTAGGGAACGACGACGACGACAACAACAACGACAACAACAACAACAACAACAACAACAACAACAACAACAACAACTCACCGTGTAGAGGTTTGAGGAAGGATGGCGAGAGTGCTTGACTATTCACCAGTAGGCTGACACTTTCTGCATCGCTGGCACTTCCCGGACTCGAAGGGAACAGATCGGGACTCGGATCGACATCAGTGGACTCGGAAAATCTCTCTGCTCGGCTGTTTGCACCGATCTCTTCCTCAACACTTTTTGGGATAACCTCGTTGGTATTAATTGCGTCTAAATCTTGCTTGTTTGAAATGGATTTGTTGATCCCTTTGCTTGCTTTGGGGCTAACCGAGATGTTTTGTTGTTTGATGTTCCGATTTTTGGTAGTTTGTGGAGAGATTTGTTTGCTTGTTTTGGGGGTAACCGAGATATTTTCCTGTTTGGTGTTCAGATTGTTTGGAGACTGTGGAGAGGTTTGTTTACTTGCTTTGGGTGTTTTTGGAATATTCAAGGGATTTTGCCGTTCTTCTGTGGAACTATTGGAGGTGCCGATTTTGAGCGGGAAAGATTTCGGCATCATATTCTCTTTTTGTGGGGTAGTTTTGGTCTTAGTAGATTTGAAAGTACCAATGGCTGTGTCTGTTTCTTTAATGTAGTTATTATTTGGCGAGCTATTCAGTTTTGTGTTGTTGTTTCCGATAGTGGTCTTGTCTTTGTTTGATTCCTCTTCCAGGTTCTTGTCAACTGTCTTACCCGTTGCAATATTTCTCTTCTTATTCTGCGTTCCGGGTGAATTTGTAGTGGTTGTGCTCTTTGAATCTAAGCCGTCATTATCGCTACTTTCCGAGGCGTCTAAATTTGCTGCAGCTGAATTTCTCTTCCCGGCTCTTTTGCCAATTTCACAGGTTTTCGCTGCGGTTCCTCCCTTGTTTATCAAGTGTTTGCTACTCGCTCCTCCTCCTCCTATTTTTTGTCTCGCTGGTTTTCCCGTTTCATATTCGTCACTTGTTCCGCTATCGTCGTCGCTAACCATTCTCCGGTTACCTGCTTTATTAGGGCCGATTGCGATTCTAAATTGTTTGTCACTCTCGTCCTCACTATGCCGTTTACTCTTTCCCCTTTTAAACAATTTTCTTGAGCCCAAATCTTCATCACTCTCCTCAGATGATGCTTCACGATAACTCACTGCTTCGACTCCCAATTTACCTTTTTCTTGTCTCTGTGCCCGAGTTTCCGTTGCATTGGTTAAATTTTGTACTAGTCCTCCGGTTCCATTTCTTAATTCTGTCCCACCTTTTGTCCCTTCGTTGACGTTTTCTGCTTCTGGTGTTTTGCGTCTTCCTTTCCTCGGTCCCCCCTTCCTTCTCTCCTCCTCCTCCGTTTTCTTCACCGTGTCTTCTGTTTTGTCACCACCTTCCTTCTCTTTTTCGTTCTTCTTCTGGGCTTGTCGTTTCTTGATGTCCGCGACCAGGTTGGCAAATTGGTTCTTGTTCTGCTTCACTGAAACATAGTACAATCACGCTAATAAGTGATGTCTCGGCACCTAGCATGTTTTGATCAATAATAGGTATCAACAATATCTAAGCTTCATTTCTTCATATCGAGTGAAATATATAAACATGTTCCTACACTTACCTACCCTATTCAACTTCTGACAGACATTAATACAGCACAGAGCAAGCCAAACGTAATGACAGCTGGGACATGACTTATTAGTGCGACTGTACATATTAATTGACACTGATGTCTGCTACTTTAAAGCTGGTATCACAGGAGCGTAATTTCCGTAAATTTTCGATGAGCAAGTTTTATCTAATGCTATTTTGAAGCTTTTTTGCACTGGAATCGGTAACTAGATCGAAGTTAGATATGGTATTTCAATTCTTATGAGACTTAAATTCTGAAACTGCTAAGACTATAATTGCCCTCCAAAATTGCCGGAGAAATCGCTTGTGTGACACCGCTTTAACTCATTCTATTAACCCCTCGAAGCACTGACGCGTTTTGGCAATTTATTTTGGCTACCATTAGACGATTTTATGCAGCTTAGGAAGGATCTGTGGGTATTAAAAGGGTAAAGACTCTCTCAATCAACCCACTGACTTCCATATACCCTTCATAATCTGAATAAAATCGTATAATAATTAAAAAAAAAAAAAAAAAAAAAAAAAAAAAAAAAAAATTGGAGCTTGAAAGGGTTAAGTAACACCCCGTTCTTAACATTAATAATCAATTACAAACCCCAATGCACTTGAATAAACTAATGAAAGCATATGGTCCTCCCGGGATTCGAACTCGGGACACCACACCCAGGATATAAGCACCTAAACCATTACACCATCAACACAGTTAAAGGTCAAATACACGATCACAATTAATATCCATTTTAAAATTTTGGATAACAATCTAATCATGTACTCGACCCAACTGCATTATGGAAAGCATAATGTTTTAGTGAGTGGAAAGAACAATGAATGGGGTCAAGATCACTAAGGACCGGCCTCGCTAGACATATTAGTTCCTGAACCTATAGAATTAAGTAACACCTCGTTCTTAACATTACCCGACTTCCCAAATTGACTAATTCCTTGAACGTGACGATAGTGCGTTGTTATGTGTGCAATTAGTTTGCTTGGAAACAGATTAACTTGCTCATGTAGTAATGTACACACTATGTGGTGGATTGTGTTTCGTTCTATAAGGAAGTTGGAGCTGTAGATATCGATATTTAGCAGAATTATAATGTAAAACTTGCAAAATAAACAAACCAAAACTGGGACAACACAAGATAAACGCAAAGGAATAATCAAAATAGCCATGTGGAAACAACGCTTAATAAAATAAAATTTAAAATAAAAGAACACAATCCACCACATAGGGTGTACATTACTACACGAGCAAGTTAATCTGTTTCCAGCTATAAAATGGTCGTAGTGCATTCACAAAAAACATAAACCCAATTGACCACTTGCAAGTGGTGATGGGCTGGTCTAGCAGAGTGAGAAGTGAGCGATCTCTGCCATACCCATAGCTTACTCTGACTGTTCCTTTTACTTATATATTTTCTAGATCTCAATTGACGGTGTCTCTTCCGTGGATTAACCTCCCAATCTACCAAGATTGGAAGCCAAAGCGTCACATTTTTCCCTTGCCCCTCAACTTTTTCTTCATAAATGCTGAGGGGCACAGGGCCCTGGGTGGGGCTTTGGTTTCCCGGGCGTTTCTGCACCCTCCTCAGCTCCCCGCCATGGAGTGGCTTCGGTCACCCAGGCTTTATTGTGGTCGACAGGGAGGGTTCTGTGGGGGGTGCTCGTTTATGGCCTTGGCCTTGCTCGGGGCCTTGGGGCTGTTCGGCCAGGCAGCTTGGGGAACAACAACAACAACAACCACTTGCAAGTTTCATTCTATAAGGAAGTTGGAGCTGTAAACATCAACCGTAAATAGAAATGCAATAATAATGTAGGTTTCTGATGGCTAAAAAGTATGTAAAATTGGGTTTTATGTATTGATAAATGTACTACAACCGTATTTTAGCTGGTAATTCTACAAAATATCAATGTCTACACCTCCAACTTCCTTATAGAACGAAACTCGCAAGTGGCCAATTCAACATACCTTTTATCCATCAAAACAATACATTATTATTGTACTGTACTTCTATGTTTTATCAATGTTTACGGCTCCAACTTCCTTATAGCCTGAAACTTACATTATTATTGTACTTCTATGTTTTATCGATGTTTATGGCTCCAACTTCCTTATAGCCTGAAACTCGCAAGTGGTCAATTGCCCTTGCCAGATAACATATCAACTTTATTACTATCAAATGTTAGTTTTATAATCAACTATTTGTTAGTAGTCTTGGCAAATCCAACATCAAGGCTATTAACCTAATTGCAATGACGACTTGTCTATTTTGACTGCTATGTCGTCTTCCAACCGCGGTTAAAAAAGAAAACGTCTAGAGTATACTCCTTATCTTGCTCTAGGAGACGTTGTACATTAACCAAAACTACCACCGAAGGTGAAAAAAGCATAGAAGAGAAGAAAAAGGGGTTTACCTTAGTTACCGCTTAAGGCCCATCCCGTGTTCCGTCATGTGCAGATCCCTGTCGAACGTGCGCATGAGCGACCCTCTCTTGTTATCATTTTTTCACGCGCCTCCTTTGCTTGAGTCCGCTTTTGTTGTGCTCCTTTCACTTCACCCTGTTTAGGTTCGTTTCAGCTTATCTGGCCTTCTTTTTTGTTAGACAGATGTTACGTGATCTAGGGCACACGTAAATGGGCTCCTAAGTGTGTCAAATGGAGACGCGTGTGGAAATAGCCTACCGAAGGTACGGGGGCGCCTGGCGTTCCTTGTGTATGTTTTCATTCTTTCTCTTTTCATATTCTTTTTCCTGTTAGTCTGGGCATAGTTTAGCTTTTAGCATATTTTAGCCTAGCTCGTTTTCTCATTCAGGAATTGCTATGCCCCTATGAGTTTTCATTTTTTCATAGCCTAAGGTGTAACGTTTGGTAAACAATCTGAGATTTCGATGGTGGCGGTGCTGTTTGTAGAATTTGTGTCGGCCGCATTATAGCGTTATTCCCGAGTCCCCCCTTTCGAGCCTTCATTGTGTCTCAAGGGCCTGGGCGACAGGTGGTTCGTGATATTCCAGGGGTACCCCAGGGGGTACTTCACACCACAGGGTTTTTTCGCCCCTGACACATTCTCTGCTCACGGCTAGGCCTCCCTTTTTTCACCAGTTTCGTTTACTGGTTTTTGTTTTCCCTTCATGTTTCACCTCCATCCTTTCATCATCTTTTGCCCAATCCAGGGGTACCCCAGGGGGGCCCCTGTTTGTGCTAAGCCACCCTTCCTGCCACTTCTCCTCATGGGCTTTGCTCTCTCTCTGTGGGTTGGGTGGTTCCTGGGGGATGTGCCTCCTCTCCCCTGGTGTGTCTTCCTTGCCTCTCCCTTTACCGGTTGAGTTAGGATTATGTATCAAGGAAGACACTGCTCAGCTTGATGGCCATCCAAGCTTGGAGTTCTTAAGGAGATGACGCATTTTTGTGGCCTCTTTTGGTATTCCCTAGACGCTCCTCTCGCTTTTTCGGCGCCGGACCATCTCGGCCGGTCCCGCAAATTTGCGGGAGCTCAATTCGGTCCTCTGGGACGTTTCGGCTCCCCGCAAATTTGCGGAGATCGCTGGGGGGGTCCCGCAAATTTGCGGGAGGGTTGTGTCGGTACGGTTATGCCTCAATAGGCCCGCAAATTTGCGGAAATAGTTGGCTTTCACTGTTGACCTTTTTTAGGTCATCTTGTTGCCTGAAACTATATTGGTGTGTGCACTTTACTGGTGTTATAGGCCCTGCATGTAAGGTGTTGAGTGGTGGTTAACACTTTCTCCATCATTGCAGGTTCTGCTAGTGCTCTTCCACCTCGCCCGCTCTACTCACCTACCTCTGTGCTCCCGGTTTAGGGTGAGTACGGATACCGGTTTGCATGTGTGTTCCTGTTTCCCCATGCTCATTCCCTGGTTCTTCTTGGACATTCTCTACACTTACTCTGTCGACGTGCTGATTATGGTGTGTGTTCTTCCAGTGCAGGTAGGATGCCTTGCTTTCGCCATGGTTGTAGCTCCCCGTGCTTGGAGAGCCACACGTCCTGCTTGCGCCACTCGCAATGTGTGTCCTCTACGGCCTACCTCCCTGCTCTGTGTGGCCCGTGTATGGCCCTGGTGGATGTGGTGAACCATAGGCCTGGTTCCTCAGCGGTGGCAGTGGCCTCTGCTTCCCTTCAGTCGGTGTGGGCGGTAGTCTCCCACCACATTAGGACTGTGGGCCACCGTTTCCCGGCCTTTGTTGACGACCGGATCCGCGTCGCCCTGGGTATCCCTGACCCGACTGAAGGCCGTTCACCTGGCCCTCTCCCCTGGGTCCCGCGGCCGGTCGTCACATCGTCGGGAGGATCCCCAACTCCGTCCACGCTCTCGCTCGCCTCATCGCCCGTCCTCTACTGCCCCTCGTCGTCCTCCTGATCGCCTTGACGCCGCCCGTCGCCCTCGTCATGGTTCTCGCCCTGAGGCCGGGGTTAGAGGCTCTGCCCCTGTGCGCCCTCCCCTGGCCTCTACGGATAGGGGCTCTACTCCCTTCCGCCCGCTTCCCCAGCCCAGACGACATCCTCTTACGTTGTCCTCTCCGCGCGCGGTGTTCATGCTGTAGCTGGCCCTCTGCTCCCTCCTCCTACACTGTCCAGGAGGGTCCACCAGGATGTAGTTGCTTCTCCTCCTCCTACTTCACCTGCTTCAGTGCCTATTCTTCCTTCACGGTCTCGTCCCACGGTGGAGGTCCCTCCCTCCCTCCTCCGCCTCGGTGTCGGGCCGCCCTGTTATCTCAGCCCCGGGGATCCTTGCTCTGTTTCCCCCCGCTGCTCCTTCTGACCTCCTTTCACCCGGCCAGCCTTCCCACTCCCGTCATCCTGCTCCTCCTCATTCTTCTCTCCCTGACCTTCACTTACCGTCTCGCCAGGGGGTTACCCCTCCTCTTGACTCGGTGGGGTATAGCGAGGTTTCGGGGTCCCGTTTCTCAGGAGCTGACGTGTCGCTGGACGAGGGGGATGGTGCTGTTTCCCCCTCGGGCGTTCGTGTTCGGGGACGAGTCCCTCAGCGGCGACACAGCCGTCGTCGCTCGCCTTCCTTGGGCCGCGACGCTGCTGGTTCGTGTCGTGGGTCTCGCTCACGCTCGCCCCTGCGGGCCGACCAATCTTGGGGGGGGGTCGCCTCTCTCGGATCGATTGTCGGCTATGCAGGGGTGGGTTGTGTCACGCATCGACGGGCGCTTGGAGTCGATGCACGACTCCCTCTTATCGCGCTTCTTGGCGGTGGACACACCCTCAGCGCCTCACCCTACCTACCCCTGCTATGGTCCCCCTCCCTTCTGCAGGCCTCCGCTCTGGTCAGACTTCAGCCGCCGGGACATCCTTCAGGATGTTCAGTCCCTGGCGGTGTTGACGGGACTGTCCTCCTATGGGACAGGTTTGTGCGACGACGGTACGCCTGGCTTAGCCGTCGTGCTCGATACCCCTCTCCCATTGGAGGCATGGTTTGCTGAGGCCTTCGACTTCGCCAACCGATCCGTCGACGGCTCTACTTCCGTCCCTCCCCCAGAGTCATCACTGCTTTTGCCTCCTCTTGTGTCTGTCGGCGGGTTGGACGGCACGTTCTGGTCCTGGATACGCGCCCGTACTTGAACTTTGTTCTATTGCTCACCCGTTCTTCTCTCACCCAGATAAATCCTCTGTCGACAAGGATTTTCCCTTGCGACAGAGGGTGGCGCACTTATTATCTTGTCTTTTAGGTTCCCTCCAGACATCTGTTCACCGCCTGCGGCTTATCGAGGCGTCTGCACCAGGCGATCTTCGAGAGGGTTTGGACCACGTTCGGCGGATCCACCTTCGGCTCGCGGTGTCTTTGGTTCCCGAGCTGAAGGCGGTTTTGTGCGAGGAAACTCGGCCACGCCAGACGGTACGGTCCTCGTTCTGCCGGACGGCCCCCTTGGATATTCGTCAGGGTTTGTTGTACTCTGCGCTATATACGTCGGGGCTTTTTGAGCAGGATGCTTGGGAACGCTACGCTTCTCTGTCGGCGGACCCTGCTTACGACACGCAACGACGCACTGTGTCGCGAGCCGGGTCTTCTCAGTCCCGTCCTTCTGACGGTCCTCTTCGGGGTGCTGCCGCCAAGCACGGGCGCAGGACAGGGACGTTGCTGGCCAATGCGTCGGTTCCGCCTCGCACTTCTGTTCTTGCTCCCTTTCATCCCCGCCGTGAAGGGGCTGGCCAGCCTTCCACTTCCGGCCGCCCTTCGACGGGGTCAGACTCGCGACGGACAGGGGTTGGGGTGGCCCGCCCTTTTCGACGAAGTTGGGGGGGGTAGAGGGGGTCAACGTGGCGCTCATGACCGCAAGGACCGTACCGGGGGAACCTCCACGTCAAAACAATGTGTAGGTTCTCCAGGTCGGTCTCCTTGTTCTCCTCACCTAGCCGAACGGGTCGCTCCCCTCCTCTCGGGAGCTACCACAGGTTGTTTTCGCCCTTGCGCCCCTCGATGGCCGCGAGGGACGTGGGGGCGGGTAATTGCGCGGAGGGGTCTCACCTGGTGATGGTAGTCCAGACCCCCACTCCGCTCTTGTCACCGACGCCGGCCCATCTCTTGAGAGGTGGCCAACGTGTTAACATCCATGCACGAGCAGGGAATCGTCAAGGGGGTGAACGCCGGTCACCCGGTTTTCCTCTCCCGTGTATTTCTGGTACCGGCGACGAACTGCGACGAGATGCAACCGGTGGTGGATCTGTCGGCCCTCAACGGGCACATCGTGCACACACGGTTTCGGATGCTGCCGGTACCCCAGGTGCGACTGGCCCTGCGACCTCTGTCGTGGGTAGTGTCGCTGGCCCTCAAGGATGCGTCTTGGCTCGTTCCTCTCCATCCTCGATTCGAGCGATTCTTGGCCGTTCAGACTTCCGATCGTGTGTTCCTGTTCGACAGCATTCCCTTCGGTCTCCACATCGCGCTGCGGATCTTCTCCAAACTGGTGGAGCAGGCTCTGGATCCTCTCCTCAGGAGCGGGCTCCAGATCCTGTTTTCCTTGGCCGATTGGTTGATAGTTTCCGACACCCTAGAACTGTGTGTACACGACACTCTCACAGTCGTTCCCCACATCACACAGTTAGGGTTCACCATCGATGTTCCCAAGTCACGCTTGACCCCGTCGCGTGTCGTGCCGTGGGTCGGTCTCGAATGAGATTTGACCAGCGCTACGGTGACCCAGAGTCTGCCAAACGCGGTGACCCTTCGACGGAAGGTCTTCGCCGTGTTGCACTCGGTCTCCCTCCCGGGGAGGCTCTGGGACTCGTTAGTGGGTTCGCTGAATTGGGCCGCTCTGACCATTCCCTTAGGGAGACTCGGGCTACGCCGCCTACTCCTCATGGGCACCGAGGTGTTTCCGTTGCCCCCTATGGATCGGCTCCTGCCGATCCCGCGTACCATTCGCAGACACTTCGGACACTGGGTTGCTCGGGGCACGCTCTCTGAGGCTGTGCCCTGGACCGCCCCCCCGCCGACGATCTGGGTAGACACAGATGCGTCGAGCGAGGTAGGGTGGGGTTCCCAATCAAACCTGGGACAACAACATCACGGCAGCTGGGTGGGACACACACACCTACACATACATGCCCTAGAACTGTTGGTTCCCTTGTTCTTCCTGAGGGACCACGCGCTGGCCCTTCGGGGAAAGTCGGTGGCCTTCGGGATGGACAATCAGACAGCTGTCCACTGTATCCAAAAGCAGGGGTCCTCCAGGTCATTGACTCTGTTGGGGATCTCGGTGAAGTTGTTCTTCCTCGCGAACCGACACACCTTCTCCCTGCATGCCTCCTACCTGCCCGGGGCTGCCAACCTGTGGGCGGACGCCCTGTCGAGAGGACAGGGCGTTCTTGTAGAATGGGCAATGCGACAGACTGTGTTCGACGACCTCGCGGCTTCCTGGGGTGTTCCGGAGGTCGACTTGTTCGCATCGAAGGAGACGCACAAGTTGCCTCAGTACCTATCCCTCCGGCCTCGCACTCCGGAGGGGGGTCCGGACGCTTTCATGGTAGACTGGACCAGGTGGCAGTCGATATACATATTTCCGCCACCAGACGCACTGTTGATGTGCAAAGTCCTCGCGAGGCTGCGGCTGTACCGCGGCAGTCTGGCTAATCGCGCCTCTGTGGCCGGCACAGGCTTGGTACGCCCAGTTGACGCAGTAGTGCCCGAGTCCGGTCCCTCTACCTGTCTCCGACTCCCACTTGAGCCAGGTTGGAGACCTGCGGACCTCGTTGGCCTTCGCATCGTGGATATTCATGAGGCACGGTGGCTCCCAGTCCGAGGAAGGGACCTGACTGACTTCCTGAAGCGTTCATGGACGACTTCGACTTGGGGGACTTACGGGTCCCACTGGAGGTCTTTTACTAGGTGGATACAGGACACTCGCCAGACAGTTAGCTCTCCTTCCCTCATCCTACACTCCTTGTTTCACCTCTTCCGTACACGTCACTTTCAAGTCGACGCTATACGTAACCACTTGTCTGCCGTCCGGGAGGTCTTTGAGTCCGTCACTGGGCTTGTCGTTCCGCCGAAGGAGCTGGATTCATTCATGACGGCTGCCTTCCGGGAACGACCGCCTCCGCGCCAGATCCCTCCACAGTGGGATCTGGGGCGGGCTCTGGACCTTCTGGCTTCACACACATATACACGGGCCACTACACCGGTTCCGTTGCTCGGGCGTACACTCTTCCTTGTCGCTCTGGCCACTGGGGATAGGGTGTCTGCACTCGCAGCCTTGTCACGGTCCCAGGAATGCGTGCGATTCTCCCCGTCCTTGAATGTCGTCACGTTAGCCCCCTCCCCTCATTTTGTTGCCACGAATGAGAGGGAGACCCACGTTTTCCAGCCTTTCACCGTCCAGGCTTTACAGCGTGGGCATACTCGCCATGTGTTGTGTCCGGTGTCAGCCTTGCACTCCTCGGTTGCGTCTGTGGCGCTGCCTTCGGGTACTGCTGTGTGGGTGTCTCCTCGGACAGGTGGGAGGCTCTCGAAGGTGCAGATAGGACGCCACATTTGTCGGACCATTCGTGCCAGTAAACCTGTTTGTAGGGGTTCTGCGCACGATGTGCGATCCTTTGCTGCCTCCTTCCGGTTCCTGCAAAGTCGATCCTTACCTGATATCGCCTCAGCGGTTTTGTGGTCTTCTATCAATTCCTTCGTCTCCTCCTACCTCTCCATGTCCATTGTTCGACCCCCTCGGCCGGTGATAGCTCTCGGGAGTCGTGCTTCCTAGAGCTCTGGCGAAGATACCTGGTCTTCCCCCCTTGTCCCTCTTTCTTTTACTTTGTTTTATTTGAAAAAGGGGGGGGGGGGAGAGTACGGGTTTGCAACACTTGATTGCAAGTTTGGGATTATGTATTATGCATACAGTACATAAGTGTTTTTACCAAATTGAAAATTGTGTTTTGTTATTGTGTTCAATGTTTTTGTTGGTTTTGGAAGAAAAGGGATTTTGGGTACAGTACTTTTTTGGTTTAAGACAAGTCTATGTTTTTGCATTACTATGAATGACGGGCACGTGTTAAAACTGTTCTTTTTAGCTACTCCTCAGTTTTTCACTCTTTTATTAAACTCTCTTGTTTAAATTGTGTTTCTTTGTCATTCATAATTTTGTTTTATGCATTGTTTTTTTTTGGTATGTTGGGCTTGGATGTCCTCCTCCTATTTGTTACGCAGCCTTGATGTTGGATTTGCCAAGACTACTAACAAATTGGGAGGTTTGACGCACCTCCCAACCTACCAAATAGGAAAACCTACTATTTGGTAGTAGTCTTGGAAAATCCAACGTACATAATACCCTCCCTCACGCCGGACCCCTGCCCATCGGCATTCTTCTGCTGACGTGAGATGTGATAACAAGAGAGGGTCGCTCATGCGCACGTTCGACAGGGATCTGCACATGACGGAACACGGGATGGGCCTTAAGCGGTAACTAAGGTAAACCCCTTTTTCTTCTCTTCTATGCTTTTTTCACCTTCGGTGGTAGTTTTGGTTAATGTACAACGTCTCCTAGAGCAAGATAAGGAGTAGACTCTAGACGTTTTCTTTTTTAACCGCGGTTGGAATGACGACATAGCAGTCAAAATAGACAAGTCGTCATTGCAATTAGGTTAATAGCCTTGACGTTGGATTTTCCAAGACTACTACCAAATAGTAGGTTTTCCTATTTGGTAGGTTGGGAGCTACGTCAAACCTCCCAATATATTAAGTAACACCCCGTTCTTAACATTACTGTAATCATCAATTACAAACCCCAGTGCACTTGAATAAACTAATGAAAGCATGTGGTCCTCCCGGGATTCCAACTTGGGACACCACACCCAGAACATAAGCATCTAAACCATTACACCACCAACACATTTAATTATATAATAAAATAAAAAAAAATAAACTAATAAAAGCATATGGTCCTCCCGGGATTCGAACTCGGGACACCACACCCAGAACATAAGCATCTAAACCATTATACAGAGAAAAAGAGAAAAGAGAGTTTGAGAAGAATGTAGTGCAGGTTTGGAAGAGCAAGGAAAAGGTAGTGAGGGAAACAGTAGATAGAGGTAAAAGCATAATAATTTTTGGAGACATTGAAGAACATTTAGCAGATATGAGGGAAAGAAGGGGAAGGGATGAGGACAAAGTAAAGAAAATATTGGAGTGTCTAGACGAAGGCTGTGATTGGGGGAAAGAACTGGACGAAGTAAGACGGCTAGGAAGATATAAAAAGGGTGAGATGAGACCGATAAAAGCAGAGTTTAAATCTAGGTCAGTGGTTGAAGCATTAACCATTGTAAGCTGGAGGCTAAATAGTTGTACTGGAATGAAACATATTAGGATGAAAAAGGACTTAATCATAGAGGAAAGGGAAAAGTTGAGAGAAGTTCAAGCAAGGGCTGACGATGAAAATCAAAAATTGTCAGATGAGGAGAAAAGGATTTTTTTTTGGAGAGTAAAGGAAGGGAAACTAAAGAAGTGGTACACTCAGAGTCAGAAAGAACGGAAAATACGAGGAGAAATGAACAAGGAGACAGTGAGTCAGGTAGTGGATCAAATCGGGGACAAGGAGATAGTGAGGGAGGAGCAGGAGATAGAGACAGTGAGTCAGGTAGTGGATCAAACCGAAGACAGAGAGATGGTGAGGGAGGAGCAGGGGATGGAGACGGTGAGTCAGGTAGTGGATCAGCCCGAGGATGGAGAGATGGTGGGGGACGGGGGGGGGGGGGGGGGGGGGAGAATAGAACTAGCAGGGAATGTGGAGGTAGGTCAGGGAAGGGATGGAGGAGGAGGTGAACCTGATAGGGGGCAGGGAGAGAAGAGAAACAAGGAGGAGGATTCCAATATACTGTGCTACTACACTAATAAAGATGGAATAAACAGTAAAAAGGTAGAATTGGATGATATATTAAGAAAGGATCAACCACAGATAGTCTGTTTGACGGAGACAAAGCTGAACCAGGACTTTGACAGCAATATAGTGTTTAGTGAAGGATATAATATATGGAGATATGATAGAAAGGGAAAAAGGGGAGGTGGAGTGGCAGTATTAGTTAAGAACCCTATGACAGCAAAGCAAGTGGAGTTAAATAATGACAAGGCAGAAATAATGGCAGTTGAACTCAATGATATAGAAGGAAAAAAGCTAGACATAGCAGTAGCTTACATGCCACCAAAGACCAGAGCATGGAGGGAGTTGGAGTTGTTGTTGTTGTTGTTGTTCCCTAAGCTGCCTGGCCGAACAGCCCCGAGTCCCTGAGGAAGGCCATGGCCACGATCGGGCTTTCCCACAGAGCTCTCATTGAGTGTAGGTTGTGTTGTTGGCGTAAGTGGTTGTGTGAAATGCAGTCGTCTATGATGTGTTTAATGGTATGGGGTGCTGTGTTACATCCCGGGCAGGCGTCGACAACGGAGTCATCCAGTCTCTTCTGATAGGTCAGGAGAGCTGGATGGTGTCCGCATCTCAGCCTGGCCAGGTGGACTCTGTCCTCGCGAGGGAGGGAGGATTCGGAAGGATGGATTTCGGGAGGTCGTGCATGCAGCTGTGTGTTGTCTGTGAGTGAGTGGATGGATTGGCGAGAGATATGAGTATGGATGTGCTTCTGGAAGTTGGTTCGGGGTGGGCAGGGAGGGAGAGAGGACAATAACTGTATTTACCTAATTGTAGTTTACAGGAGTTGAGCTAAGCTCGTGTTGTCCCGTCTCTCAGTCTACTTTTTATCCAATTTTTTCTTGAAAATATGGATGTTCCTTGCCCCTACCACCTCCTCCTCCAGCCCATTCCATTTGTCAATACATCTATAGGGGAAGCTAAACTTCCTGATATCGTTCTTGCAGGTAGGTCTTTTTACTTTGTAGCTGTGGCCTCTAGTTATTCCTGTATCCATAATTAATATATCCTCCCTATCCAGCCTCTCCAGCCCCCGGGTACATTTGTACATCATTATCATGTCTCCCCTCTCTCTCCTCTCTTTTAGACTCGGTAGATTTAATTTGTCTAGCCTCCCTTCATATGGCAGTTCTCTGAGACTTGGAACCAATCTAGTGACTGCTCTCTGGATTCTTTCTAACTTGTGAATATGCTTCTTTAGATGCGGGGACCACACCACTGCTGCATACTCCAATCTTGGTCTAATCATACTCTTCATAATTTTCGCTACCATGGTCTCATCCAAATAGTTCAGAGCAACTTTCATATTCATATTCATATGTGTGTGATACCGTGTGCTGGGGAGTTGGAGTTTGAGGAGATGGTCGAGGATATGATTCAGTCGTTGAGAAGATTGCTTTTAAGGAAGAATCGATTGATCTTGGTAGGAGATTTCAACTGTAGTGAGGTTGATTGGGAATCGGGAGATGCAGGGCCAAATCAGAGATCTTGGGGAAGTCGGCTAGAGGAGTTGGTTACGGAAAATGTACTTGCACAACATGTGAAGGAAAATACAAGAATGAGGGGTAATAACGAACCTTCTAAACTCGATCTGATAAATGTAGGTTATTTGTAGGGTAGTTATTGATAGGGGTCACTTGAAGCATGCTATGCTTACAGGTACCTACCCGATAGCACTATCGTTAGTGAGTGCTGTACTGTATTTTATATATTATTTTGTAATAGTATAGATATCTTATCAATATTTGTATTTTGTACTATTGTTAATGTCTTGTCATGTTGCAAATTTGATTTTAATAATATTTTGACATTTAACATGTAGTTTCTTTATTCATGCAGAGTTTAGTAAAATTTGCCAGAACGTCCCGGACTTCCCAAACTTGACTACTTCCTTTAACGTGACGATAGTGCGTTGTTATACTGTATGTGCGATTAGTTTGCTTGGGAAACAGATTAACTTGCTCATGTAGTAATGTACACCCTATGTGGTGGATTGTGTTCTTTTATTTAATAATTTTCATTTTAGTAAACGTTGTTTCCACATAGCGATTTTGATAATTTAATTTGACTTTATATTGTCCTTGTCCCAATTTTGGTTTGTTTAGTTTGCAAGTTTTACATTTTAATTTTACAAAGGATCCTCACGAAATTGGTGATATAAACTATCTATGTCCTGTAGGTTGTTGTTGTTGTTGTTGTTCCCCAAGCTGCCTGGCCGAACAGCCCCAAGGCCCCGAGCAAGGCCAAGGCCATAACCGAGCGCCCCCACAGAACCCTCCCCGCCGACCACAATAAAGCCTGGGTGACCGAAGCCACTCCATGGCGGGGAGCTGAGGAGGGTGCGGAAATGCCCGGGAAACCATAGGGCCCTGTGTCCCTCAGAAATTATGAAGAGAAAGTTGAGGGGCAAGGGAAAAATGTGACGCTTTGGCTTCCAATCTTGGTAGATTGGGAGGTCAATCCACGTTAGAGACGCCGTCACTTGAGATCTAGAAAATATATAAGTAAAAGGAACAGTCAGAGTAAGCTATGGGTATGGCAGAGATTGCTCAGTTCTCACTCTGATAGACCATCCTCACCACATGACTAGAACCCAATCCTCTCAGCATCAGCTAGAAAGGCCCTAGAAAGCCGCCTATGGCGGGGGGATAGCTCCCCTATTTCAACCCTTTTCGGGGTTGGGCACCCGCCCACACAAGTATAGTACTGTACAGTGTATATTCAATACCTATTTTGCTTGGAAGTCAAAGAAATATTTATACATAACTAATGTGAAATTTATTAATTCTCTTCAGTCCAAATTTCTTACCTCAACACTCTCCTCTTGCTGACGCTTAAACTATCAAGTGTTTTCTATGATTATCAATGCCTTAATTCTGATTCCTGGACATCTCAATCAGTAGACCATTTCAACCAGTAGCTCGCAACCAGTGCTAAATCAACCAGGTAGGTAAAAGTGATCACCTATTACTAAAATGGAAGTTGACCTCGAGTAATGCCAATAGATTAGACAATAGCTACATAAATGACAGATTAAATTATAGTAAAGCTGATTATGTATCCTTGAAAAGATATTTAGAGGGAGTAGATTGGGATCATATTTTGAAGGAACAGGACGTACAAGGTAAATATAGTAGATTCCTCGAAATTTATAGAGTAGGAACCAATCTGTTTGTCCCAAGATATAAAACTGGAAATTTTACTAAGTAGAAAGATTGGTTTAATTTGAAATGCAAAAGAGCTTTGGGTAGGCGTGATGCAGCTTGGGCTAGATTAAGAAGAAGGAACACTGAGAGTAATCGGAATAAATATAAACAGAGGAATAGATATGTTAACATAATTAGGCAAGTTAAAATGAACTATGAGAAGAACATAGTAAATAAATGTGAAAGTGACCCTAGATTATTTTATAAATATATAAACAGTAAGTTGAAGGTAAAGAAACAAATTACTAAATTAAGAGTTGATGCTAGGACGTATGAAAATGTATCGGACATGTGCGAGGTAATGAATAACAAATTGGGGTCAGTTTTTACTAGAGAGGAAGGTTTTGACGAACCACAGGCGGGAGTACTGGAGAGTGGTCTTAGTAAGATTGAAATAACTAGAGATGAGCTGTTATCTGCGATGAGAGGACTTGAAGTAAGGAAAGCTATGGGACCGGATGAAGTGTCTGCCTGGGTTTTAAAGGAGTGTGCACAGCAATTAGTGGAGCCAGTGAGGGACATAATTAAAGCTTCCTTAGATAAAGGACAGGTTCCTGTTGAATGGAAAAGAGCTAATATCATTCCGATATACAAGAATGGAAACCCTGAGGACCCTCTAAACTATAGACCAGTTTCACTTACTAGTATTGTATGCAAGATTTGTGAAAAGCTAATTAGGAAGAGATGGATGAAAATGTTGGAGAGAAAGAAGATAATAACCCCAAAGCAATTTGGATTCAGAGAAGGGACATCTTGTGTTACCAGTTTGCTATGTTATTACAGTAGGGTGATAGATGTACTCCAAGAAAGAGGCGGATGGGTGGACTGCGTCTACTTAGACCTTTCCAAAGCATTCGATAAGGTACCACATAAGAGATTGTTATCTAAGCTTGAGACGCTAGGATGTGTCAGGGGGAGTTTGCTGAAATGGATGGAGAGCTATTTAACAGATAGGGAAATGAGGACCAACATTAGAGGAACTTACTCATCGTGGCGGAAAGTTGAGAGTGGTGTGCCGCAGGGATCTGTGTTAGCACCTCTCATGTTCCTTATGTATGTGAATGACCTACCGATAGGCATAAACTCCTACATGTCAATGTTTGCAGATGACGTAAAAATTATGAGACAAATAACAAATAAAAGTAGTTGTGAGGAGCTGCAAGGGGATTTAGATAAAATATACGAATGGAGCACCAAGTGGAAAATGAAATTTAATATAAGTAAATGCCATGTGTTAAATATGGGAAGAAGTGTGAATAGACCAAATTGGGAGTACAGGATGGGAGATAATATAATTAGCAAGGCCGAAAAAGAAAAGGATTTAGGGTTGATTATACAAGATAATTTGTCGCCAGAGAAACATATTAACAAGCTCTCTAGCGGAATGTATGCAATGGCCGGGAATATGAAAGTTGCTCTGAACTACTTGGATGAGACCATGGTAGCGAAAATTATGAAGAGTATGATTAGACCAAGATTGGAGTATGCAGCAGTGGTGTGGTCCCTGCATCTAAAGAAGCATATTCACAAGTTAGAAAGAATCCAGAGAGCAGTTACTAGATTGGTTCCAAGTCTCAGAGAACTGCCATATGAAGGGAGGCTAGACAAATTAAATCTACCGAGTCTAAAAGAGAGGAGAGAGAGGGGAGACATGATAATGATGTACAAATGCACCCGGGGGCTGGAGAGGCTGGATAGGGAGGATATATATTAATTATGGATACAGGAATAACTAGAGGCCACAGCTACAAAGTAAAAAGACCTACCTGCAAGAACGATATCAGGAAGTTTAGCTTCCCCTATAGATGTATTGACAAATGGAATGGGCTGGAGGAGGAGGTGGTAGGGGCAAGGAATATCCATATTTTCAAGAAAAAATTGGATAAAAAGTAGACTGAGAGACGGGACAACACGAGCTTAGCTCAACTCCTGTAAACTACAATTAGGTAAATACAATTAGGTAAATACCACCAACACAGTTAATTACATAATAAAATAAACATATAATAGAAACTCACAATAAGCATTCTGTTCTTTTTCTATCACCTCTGGGACCGTCTTTCTATCGTAGTTGAATATCTGAAAGGATATAAATGTGTAATTACTGTAACCACTTCAGCACGATGATGTCATTTTCATTGTATTCTATTACAATTAGACGATATTGTTTAGCTTATAATCAACCTCTAGGATTCCAAGGGCCTTCCACCAAATTCTCATATACTCTTTTAACCATTCTCTCACTCACCATACGTTCAACATTCCTAAAATGGATATAATCATGTAACCTTAGTAAGAATAGTTTTATGCATATATTTCAAAGAGTTGAATATAAATATGTTGAGTAACTTACACTGTGGGTTGCTTTGGTTTTCTCCCGTTCCTCTCTCTCCACTTGTCGTGCAAGTTCTGCCGCTGACCTGGGCTCTGAGACGTCACACTCCGCATTGTATAGAGTTGTGTATCTGTTGAAGAATGCTACATCAGTTTACGGTTTGTAGTTAAATAATGGTTAGGTCATGATACACTACAAAAGATAAGTTAAGGTACATTAGTGTAGGTAGCCCACTACAAGGCACCTGTAAGGTAAGGTAGTAACCTATTTATATACAGTATCTATATGCTCAGGCCCAATCCCCACTTTTCCTTTTCTTTTTTTTTCTTTTTTAGGGGGAGCCGACTCAAGACAGAGCAAGAATAGGGACTACACAAAACACAACAGAAAACAATGAACACACAAAAACAAAATACAAATTCACACACATCTAGGTCATTAGTATGCCCATATTTACATCTATGTGGTTACAATGCCCTCCCCTCACCCCCTACTTTTGATGCCTAGTGGCCAACCTGGTTGAATGTAGGAATTGGTTTTTACACCATACCCGAAAGAGGATTTATGGAGCTCCGATCTTACTCTCAACCATCTGAACAATTTTGCCAATACTGTACACCTAAACTTCGTTAGATGCGGGAATAGCCTCACAAAAATATGCCAGGGCCTGGGATTGAACCCTGGACCCTTGGGCTATGTGGCAAACACCTTACCAGTGTCACCAAGAAAGATATCTCACTTGGCAAGGTCGGCTCAAGTTATTTCCGCATCCGGTCTGTTTTAGGCTAACCTATTTTCAATGACTTTACATGAAGGACCCAGAGGGTACAGTGTAGTGACTATCCAGACTGGTACTGTCACTTCCTGCCTAATAGTAAAGAGACCCAATCCTGGTGGTAACCTACCAGGAGTCTATCATATCAATAGGTGTAGGTTCGAATCCCGGTGGAACACATATATGCTTTCATTAAATTCATTGGAGGTGTTGTTGTTCCCCAAGCTGCCTGGCCGAACAGCCCCAAGGCCCCGAGCAAGAGCAAGGCCATAACCGAGCGACCCCACAGAACCCTCCCTGCCGACTACAATAAAGCCTGGGTGACCGAAGCCACTCCATGGCGGGGAGCTGAGGAGGGTGCAGAAACGCCCGGGAAACCAAAGCCCCACCCAGGGCCCTGTGCCCCTCAGCAATCATTGGAGGTGTTTGGTGGTGTGGTGAAATTAATAAAAAATAGAATATCAATAGGTGTATGTGTAAAGTCAGTGAAAATAGGCTAGCTTAAACAGACCTCGGATGCGGAAATACCCTGAGCCGAACAGGCCAAGTGGGATATCTCTATTGGTCTAACTGGTAAGGTGTCTGCCTCACAACCCAAGGGTCGAGAGTTCGTGCCCCCACCAGGGCTTGATATTTTCGGGAGGCTATTCCCGCATCAAACGAAGTTTAGGTGTGCTGGTAAAATTATTCAGATGGTTGAGAGTAAGATCGGAGCTCCATAAATCCTCTTTCGGGTATGGTGTAAAAACCGATCCCCACAGGACAAGGAAGGGGAGAGGAGAGACCAGGGAGTGTATGTGAGACAGGCTTGGGTTGGATTGTGGAAGTTGCCAGCCGCCCAAGCGAGTTGCCAACTGGGCAGTTAGTAGGTGCGTGTATGCACCGCTCAGTGAAGTTGACTCACCATTCCCGTTCATCTCTCTGACGGACTCTCGGTCGATTCGGCTCAAGCTTGTTCCTCTCTGTTCGGAGCTTTCGCTTCCCGGAAGGTGAAGTAGTGTAAAGTCAGTGAAAATAGGCTAGCCTAAACAGACCTCGGATGCAGAAATACCCTGAGCCGAACAGGCCAAGTGGGATATCTCTATTGGTCTAACTGGTAAGGTGTCTGCCTCACAACCCAAGGGTCGAGATTTCGTGCCCCCACCAGGGCTTGATATTTTCGGGAGGCTATTCCCGCATCTAACGAAGTTTAGGTGTGCTGGTAAAATTGTTCAGATGGTTGAGAGTAAGATCGGAGCTCCATAAATCCTCTTTCGGGTATGGTGTAAAAACCGATCCCCACATAATTATGTATAATAAGTAACACCCCATTCTTAACATTAATCATCAATTACAAACCCCAATGTACTTGCATAAACTAATGAAAGCATATGGTCCTCCCAGGATTCCAACTCAGGACACCACACCCAGAACATAAGCACCTAAACCATTACACCACCAACACAGACCAGCCTCTGGCCAGCCCTTAGAATCTCTTATGACTCAGTGGTTTGGCTAAGTTATTTTATCACTACAGTACTACTAAAGTCTGTTCATTCTAAGTTGGGCAAAAATCGTAACCTCTAACCTCTGTAACTCAAAAGCGACTAGAGTAATCAAGCTAATATTTCTACCATTTGGGAAGGGTCAGTCAAGAAATCGATGTGGAAATTTACAGCCAATTTGCTCAAGCCCTTTTTGAGTTACAGAGGTTAGAGGTCATGATTTCTCGCCTACTTACAGCGAATAGACTTTACCAGTGCTATGTATACATCCCTGTGGCTGGTTCTGGTGGGAATCTAGTTTCCTTTAATGCACAGAAAACCAAGTACTGTACATTCAATTTTCTAACCGACAGAATCTCACTGACTCCCATATATTTTTTAATGATGTAAATATTCCCACTTCCCCTAGTATTGACATTCTCGGTGTAACATTAACTACTAACTTGAGCTGGACACATTATGTTAGAAGCATTGCTAAGAATGACTCTAAAAAACTGGGACTCCTGTACAGAGTTCGAAAATTCTTCACTGACGAGCAGTTGGCCGTAATATATAAAAGTCATGTGCGTTCTCAGATGGATTACTGTTCACCTCTGTGGGGTGGAAGTGGGAGTGGTTGCATTGAGGCAGTTGGACAAAATTCAAAATAAAGCTATTAGATTAATCAATAACCCTGCAATCACACAGGACCTTCCTACATTATCCATACGAAGAAACGTTGCATCCCTTGCATTATTCTACAGATATTTTCACAGCAATTGTTCTGAGGAACTTGCTTCAATTGTGCCGCCTCTCCACATCTTTCCCCGTAGAACTAGGGCAGCTGAGAGCGCCCATGAATTTACACTTTCTCCTCCACAATGCAGAACTTCTGCTTATCAGAATTCATTTATCCCCAGAGCTACTACTCTTTGGAATTCACTTCCCTCGAATTGCTTTCCACAAACTTACAATCTACAAATTTTTAAATCCAGTTGTTACAAACATTTTATGAATGGAGGATGCCTTTAGGCACATGAACCTTTTTGTTTTATCTGTGTGTTTCCTTCCTCCGTTCATTGTCTCTTTTAAAAAAAAAAAAAAAAAAAAAAAAAAAAAAAAAAAAAAAAAAAGCTTCGGGGCCACTGGATCAGGGTGTCAAACGATAGCCGAATCCATTATTTTTAGTGTTTATTATTGTATATAGAAAGATCAAATTGTCTTTTATGGTTCAAATTATGTCTTTAGAAGTGATCAAATGGCTAAGACAATGTTATTTCGTGTTCATTTTCTTGTATTTCCTGTCCTATTAATCCAAGTCTTCAAACTAAATTACTCCGGTTAACCCTTTCAAGCTCCAATACGTGTTTCTGTTCTGTTTCTGGCTACTATTAGACGATTTTATTCAAATTAGTAACGGTATACTGTATGGAAGTCAGAGGGTTGATTGAGATAGTATTTACCCTTTTAATACTCACATATACTTCCTAATACTCACATATACTTCCTAATACTCACATATACTTCCTAATACTCACATACTTCCTAATACTCACATATACTTCCTAATACATATACTTCCTATACTCATACTTCCTAATACTCACATATACTTCCTAATACTCACATATACTTCCTAATACTCACATATACTTCCTAATACTCACATATACTTCCTAATACTCACATATACTTCCTAATACTCACATATACTTCCTAAGCTGCATTCACATATACTTCCTAATACTCACATATACTTCCTAATACTCACATATACTTCCTAAGCTGCATTCACATATACTTCCTAAGCTGCATTCACATATACTTCCTAAGCTGCATAAAATCATCTAATGATAGCCAAAATAAACTGCTAAAACACGTCAGAGCTTCAAAGGGTTAAACACCCTGCACTGGATCCTACCTCTTACCACCCCTTGGATGAAGGTGTTGCCTCTAGGGCAGTCTGAGGCCAGTCACCTATCTATCTATCTATCTATCTATTTACTCGGCCCAATCCACACTTTTCCTACTTTTTGTTTACTTCTTTTTTCCTCTGTTTTTTCTTCTTTTTTTTTTGGGGGGGGGATAAACTATGTATTTTAGTTTCCTCCCTAGACCTCCATCAAGCTTAGAAAACAACCCCCTAGACCCCCTTTCTAGATAAATTTGTACATTTTTCGTTCGGCCGGTTCCTCTTAAAATTGCAGGCTCGCTATAGCTCGCCAGGACTCAAGACAGAGCAAGAACAGGGACAACAGAAAACAATGAACACACAAAGACAAAATACAAATTCACACACATCTAGGCCAGTGGCCTGGAGATGGTATATAAATTACCTTTACCTTTACCTTTTCCTTCCCCCACCCAACAGCACTATAGTCTAGTCTACTCTATTCGCTGTAAGTAGGCCAAAAATCATAACCTCTTATCCTCTGTAAACTCAACAAGGGCTAGAGCAAATGGGCTGTACATTTTCACATCTATTCCTTGACCGACTCTTCCAAAATGGTAGAAATATTAGCTCGATTACTCTAGTCGTTTTTTTTAGTTACAGAGATTAGAGGTCATGATTTCTCGCCTACTATAGCACCGCCACCCCCACCACCACATACTATACATCTGAATATATTCATATTTGTTTTCACCAACCCAACAATTAATTTACAAATAAACCTAACTAATGAAATCAATGAAAGAAATGAATTAATGTGGAACTCCAAGGAGCTTACTCTGACTGTTCCTTAGACTTATATATTTTCTAGATCTCAAGTGACGGCGTCTCTTCCGTGGATTGGCCTCCCAATCTACCAAGATTGGAAGCCAAAGTGTCACATTTTTCCTTTGCCCCTCAACTTTCTCTTCATAATGAGGGAAAACTGTACTAAAAATCCAGATGGCGCTGGGGGTCTTATTCAAATGACTATCGTGTGTGATGCACCATTGAGGTGTTTGAGGGCTTTCGTGATTTAAGAGGTTTAATACAGTTTGCACACTTATTTCTTACAGTCTCTTACAGTAGATCCTCTGGAAAAAGGCAAACTATGCCTGTGTATCCAGCTCAGTACCAGTACTTGCACTGCTGCGGTCGTTCACGGTGTTGGCGGCGGCGGTAGCAGACGCAACATTTTTACTATTCTGTATTTTTGTTTTATAATCAAACTTCAAATCTTGTCTTCCCCATGCTTTATCAAGATTAATTTCAAACCCCCTTATTGATTCGGAATCGACTACATACTGGGGCAGTGCGTTCCACTCATTTACCACTCTATCACAAAATGAGTTCTTTGCCTTCTCAAGCCTATTTCTTTCTTTGTAAATTTTCTTAGAGTGTCCTCTCGTTCTTGTTCCCTCCCGCATCAAGAAGATACCTTCACACACATCTCATCGTACTTTCCTGACACTATCTTAAAAGTCTCTATCATATCCCCTCTCTTTCTCCTATATGCCAGTGTCGGAAGCCCCAGTGTCCTCAACCTCTGCTCATAGCCCGCGTTCTTCAACGTTGGTACCAGCTTGCTAGCTCTCCTCTGCACTTTCTCCACTGCTTCTATATCCTTTACCATATATGGAGCCCACACCTGGTTCGCATATTCCAGGTGCGGCCTAACCAGCGCTGTATATAGATTCCTGAAGATTTCTTCGTCAAGTGACACAAATGTCCTCCTTATCAGCCCTACAATTCTATTGGCTTTGTTTATCTTTTCCGCTAAATGTTCTGAGAAATTTAACTTATTGTCTATCACTACTCCTATATCCTTTTCTGCACTCACTTCCTCCATCGCTTCATACATACTGTATCCTACCTTGTCTATCTTGCTGGTCCCAATCCGCATGTACTTGCATTTTTTTGGATGAAAAGGCATTAACCAATGCTCAGACCATCCCTTCATGCCCTCCACATCTCCTTGAAGCAAACCCATATCTTCCTTACTCCTCACTCTTCTATACAGTTTAGTGTCATCCGCATACAGGTATACCTCACTTCCATTAGTTATAACTTCAGGCAAGTCATTGATAAATATAACGAACAGCAGTGGTCCCAACACAGATCCCTGAGGTACCCCACTTGTATTTCCCTCCACCCCGAGCCTATTCCATTCACCAGTACCCTCTGTCTCCGATCTTTCAGGAAGGCTTCTATCCATTTCACACATTTCTCCCCTATATTATAGCTTCTAACTTTCTCTATTAACCTTTTATGTGGGACCTTATCGAAGGCCTTCATAAAATCGCAATATACCACGTCTATTACATCACCATCTTCTAGAATTTGCATCCAATCATCTACCACCTTAATTAGCTGTAGTACCGTCGACCTCCCCGGCAAGAATCCGAACTGTCTCCCACTGAAAAGTTGGTTTGACTTCATATGATCCATTATTCCTTCTCTAATTACCGTTTCCATTAGTTTACACACAACACTTGTCAAACTGACTGGTCTATAATTCCCTTCTTAAATATAGCTGTTATGTTCGCCTCTCTCCAGTCCATCGGGATTTGTCCTGTATTAAACGATACCTCAAATAACATTTTCAATGGCTCTACTAACATCTCCCCTCCTTCCTTTATGATTCTTGGGTGTATCCCATCCGGTCCCGGTGACTTACTTCTGTTCATTTTTTCTATAGCCCTTCTTATTCTAGCATGGGAAAACTCTATTAGTTCTAGTGCCGGTGCCTGTTTGATGGGAATAGTAGGCACTGCATCCTCCGACTCCACTGTTAGTACCCCCCCAAAGTATTTCCCCAGCACCTCTGCTTTCTCCTTATCAGTCTCCGCTCTACTCCCATCATTCAACCCCCCTACCAGCTCTGGGATCCCTACTCTTCTTGTTAACTTTTCCTGAATGTACTTCCAGAATATTTTTGGATTATCCTTCACATTTCTAGCTATCTCTCTCTCCCTCTCCTTCACCCCCCTCCTTGTTTCCCACCTTATTTTATTGTTTATTTGTCTGCGTTCCAGATCCACTTCCTTAGCCTCTATACTAGTCCCCCTGTTCTTTTTTAACAATTTTAATCTTTCCCACAATCGTTTCTTTCTTCTAATCAATATCCAAAGCTTTCTTTTCATTGGCAATTCTGGGTTAGTTCTTTTCCTCAATTTTGTTTTATCCTTATATTCCCTTACTGGTACACTTTTGGATACAGCATTCTCCAGTTTGGCTCTAATTTTCCTCCACATTCCTTCAGCGTCTTCACCGTTCAAGTATTCCCCCCAGTCAATGTCCAAACACCGTCTCAGCAGCTCATAATCTGCTCTATCATACATGTATATTTTTCTATTGCTTCTATTATCCCTCTCTGATTTAATGACTTATCTATGACACATAGTTGTGTAGTATATTTTTACTAGATTCATAATATGATGGTTATATACTCGTTAATACAGTGAATATATAATAATTAACATAATCTATCTATCTATCTATCTATTGCCTGACGCCGTGATCCCCGAAGGGGTGGCCACGAACGAACCGCCCCCATGCACCTCTGTCCCCAGTCAGTCGACGCCCCTCCCCCCAACCAGCACCGCCCTCGTTCATGTACTTCCTCACTCCATCCTTCCACCTCATATTCGGTCTACCTCTCCCTCTCTGTCCCTCCACCTCGCTCTCGTACACCCTCTTAGTCATTCTCTAGCTTTCCATATGTTCCATATGGCTGAACCATCTCAAGTTGTTCCTTTTCACACTTTCCAGCACATCTACCTCCACACCACACCTCCTTCTTACTTCCTCATTAGTCTGTCTATCCCTCCATGTAACTCCGCACGCACTCCTTAAGTAATTCATTTCCACTGCTCTCACTCTTGGTCTGAGTCTCTCAACCAACGTCCATGCTTCGCTTCCGTAAGTCAGTGTCGGGATTACCACACTGTCATGCAAGGACTTCTTCACTTCCATACTGACCACCCTATTTCTTGTTACTGCTTTTAGCGTTCCTACAACCCTCTTCCCCTGTTGTACCCTCTCCCACACTTCTTCATCCATAGTCCCATCTTTACTCAACACACTGCCCAGATACTTAAAAGAGTTGACGATCTCCATAGCCTGACCGTTCAGCTTCACCTCACACTCTGTGACTTCACCCCTTTCGAAAACCATAACCTTGCTCTTCCCCTTATTTACCTTCAAATTCAATTTTCGCTCACTGTTCCAAACTCATTTACCAGACCCTGCAACTCCCATTCATTATCACTCATCAGAACTGTATCATCCGCAAACAGCAGTATAGGTAGCTTCCACTCAATTCCCTCCTTTTCAGCGATACACCAACATCCACTGCTCTTGATAGTATTTCTTTCATGACTCCATCCATATATACAATAAACAACCACGGGGACATCACACACCCCTGTTTCAAACCAACATTCAGGTCAAAGAACTCGCTCTGCTCACTCTCCACACGTACTGCGCCTTTGCACCCTCATACATGCTCTTCACTGCTTTCAGCAACTTGCCCTCTACTCCGTATATTCTTAGTACTTTCCACAAACCTTCTCTATCCACTCTGTCATAGGCCTTCTCCAAGTCCATAAAGGCAACATACACCTTTTGTTTCTTCTCCAGATACTTCTCCACAACACAATTCAGGGTAAAAATCCGATCTACACATCCTCTTCCCTTCCTAAAACCTCCCTGCTCGTCGCCCATCCATTTCTCCGTTCTCACTCTCACTCTCTCAATCACTACCCTACTGTATACCTCTTCCTACTACGCTTAGAAGACATATTCCTCGGTGGTTACCACACACACCTCTTTCCCCTTTGCCCTTATATAGGGGGACTATTATGCCAGTCTTCCAGTCATTGGGTGCACTCCCCTTCTCCCATGCTAGTTTGCACATTTTCCATACCCATTCTATCACTATCTCACCACCATACCTCAACATTTCCCCACACACTCCATCTGTTCCTGGTGCTTTCCCCAACTTCACTCTTTTCATGGCTTCCCACACTTCTGACCTCCTGATCCCCACTTCCTCCTCCACTACTTCTCTTCTTCTCCCTCCCATAACATATCCAGCTATGTTTGCTGGCTCTTCATTCCTTACATTTAGCAACTCACTGAAGTACTCCCTCCATCTTTCGACTCTCTCTTGCTTCTCGGCTAGCATTCTCCCATTCTTATCTTTCACACCCTTACTGTTTCCCTTGCTACTTTCCCTAACTTTCTTGACTTCTTTCCAGAACAGTTTCTTACTCTCCCTCCATTTTACACTCAGATTCCTTCCAAATTCCTCATCTACTCTTCTTACTTTCCTTCACTACTCTCTTCACCACCCTCTTACTCTCCATGTACCTCGCTCGTTTCTGTCTCTCGGAATCTTCATTCCCTCTACTATCCAACCACTCTCTATATGCTTTCTTTTCTTCCACAGCTATTCTTACCTCTTCTGTCCACCATGCTGTACCTTTCACTCCCCTCCTCTTCTCCTCACTCCACACACCTCCTCACATGCTGCACAGATCTCATCCTTAAACACCTTGCTCATCTCCTCCAATTCCTCCATAACTTCCAGGTCGAACCCACCTAGTCGTCTTTCCACTGCTCTCCTGTACTCCTCCCTGACTTCCTCCTCCTGCAACCTCTCCACCCTCCTCACCATTCCACCCTCCTCTCGCCTCCCTCCAGCTCTCCTCACCCACTTCTTTTGTATCCTAACCTTAGCTACCACTACATAATGATCACAGACCCCCTCCAATACCCCTATACACCCTAGCATCCATCACAGATTTCTTCATTCGTTCATCCACACACACATAATCAATCAATGACTTTCGTTCCACCACTGTCTTATCCTTCATCGTCAACATCCGTTTCCACGTGTACCTGTGGATCATTCTGTGTCGGAAGAAGGTGTTGGCTATCCACAGCCTCCTCCCCACACATACCTCCACAAGTGCACTACCATTCCCAATATAATTCCCAACATAATTTGATACATAAATATCAGCTTACTGAACAAGAAATTTAGTTTCATCTAATGTGGTGTGATAGGCTGGGCGAAATTTTAATACTCATTGAAGTATTGTATTTATTTCCTTTTTAGTTACTAACAAACACGTGTTTCAGTAGAAATTGGCTGAACATACGGTATTATATTCTGTAGCTGTAGAATTTGGCAGGTTAAATGTCTGCGCCTGCGCACTATAGTTTCTTGCCTACAAAACAAGCTATCGTGCGGTTTTAAGTTACCAATTTATAATCCACTATCAAATCGGGCAGCTAAATATGTTACCGGCTATATTTCTTATTAGACCAATGACAGGAAATCAATCAATGTGAATCAGAATGTCATAGAACACAGAGGCAGCAAATTACATACATGCAGATGTAGGAAATTCTAAAAAGATGATGACAATTTTGTTTACAACACTGCCTTTTCCACGGGCGACTGTTTAGGTCGTCAGCTGACCGCGGCGGGATATACGTACACAGTGTTGCCAAGGTCTTCTATTGTTCGCACCATTGGGCTAGTTAGGATTCGTTCAGAAGCGTAGATTTGCGAGTTTCCATTTCAAACGATATTATATTCTTGATTTACAGTGTGATGGGGTGGATAGCCTCTGAAGTATTATCCTAACTAACTAACATTGAGGAAAGCGGAATTGGGCTGGTTCTATATACAGTACTATTAAAGTTGTAGAGGTGTCGAGTGTTGAGTAGCCTATAGCTAGGCTACATTTCATACAAACGTTCATCATGGCTTTCTGTTGGTTGTACTATACATGTATGGTAGCCTATGTGGTGGTGACTGAATAGCCTAATTAAGTGATTGTTTGTGAGGGGGGATTGGGACATTGATGCAGATTTGATGAGTGCATGATTGTGATAATAATGTATATGGTATTTCATTAATATTTAAATGATGTGACACGTAGGCCACTACTCATACAGTAGGCTATATGGGACTAGGCCTAGTTATATTTGGGGAACTCATAGTATCATGCATGCATGGCTGTTAAAGATAAACATATCAGAAAATGTGTGATGATTAAAATAGCTGAAATTGTCTGTTGTGCGGTATTAAGTGATTGGGCTACTTTTGGGCGAGTTTGGAGATGTGATGTGCGCTGGCAACCTTGGAATACACACACACACACACACACTGAAATTAGATTTACCATCTCTAATGGATAGGAGGGAGAGAGGCGATATGATTATGATGTACAAATGTGTGAGAGGACTCGAAAAGGTGGACAAGAAGGGTTATATTGTGAAAGATAATGGTAGAACTAGGGGGCATAGATATAAACTAATGAAAGGAAGATGTAAAGGAGATGTGAGAAAGTATAGTTTCCTTAGAAGTATAAGTAAGTGGAATCAGTGGAGAGGAAGTGGTGTGTGCCAAAAACATTTAAGGCAAAGTTAGATAATTGTAACTCGGGAAGCGGGACAATACGAGCCTAAAAGCTCAACTCCTGTATACTACAAATAGGTAATACAATACACGCACGCCACACACACACACACACACACACACACACACACACACAAACACACACACACACACACACACACACACACACACACACACACACACACACACACAACACACACACACAACACACACACACAACACACACACACACACACACACACACACACACACGGGTGACGGGGGAGAAGGCAGAGGGAGGGGAGGTGGAGATAGAGAGAGAAACAGTCCAAGTGGAGGCAGAGGGAGGGGAGGTGGAAACGGAGCGAGAAACAGTCCAGGTGGAGACAAGAGGAGAGGAGACAAGCTAGGAAATAAATTGGGAGGGGTACGTACAAAAAAGAAAGGAACGGGCAGGGGAGAGAAAAATAGGGAAAATACTGGAAATGCTAAGTTCATGTATACAAATATTGATGGGTTAATTTCCAAAAAGATTGAGTTTGACGAATATGTAAAGAGAGAGAGGCCCGGGGTAGTATGTTTGACTGAAACTAAGCTTAACCAGGAGGTAGACACGAATATAATTAGTTGTGCAGGATACAGTACATGGAGAAGAGACAGGTTAGGAAAGCTAGGAGGAGGAGTGTTGATCATGGTAGATAATAAAATTACTGCTAAAGAATTAAAACTTGGTGATAGCATTGCTGAAGTGGTAGCAGTTGAAATTGAGGATAATGATAGGTCAAAATTGGACATCGTATCAATGTATTTACCTCCTAAGACTAAATCTTGGAGCAATGATGAATATAATGAATTAATTTTGGAAACCTTGCGTATGTTAGAAATTATTTGTAAAAGGAAAAATAGGCTTATTCTTGCAGGGGACTTTAATTGCGGGGAGGTGGATTGGGAATGTTTGGATGCGGGTTCAAATGAAAATACTTGGGGTAGCAAATTTCTTGAACTAACAATGGGGTATCTATTAACACAACACGTTACGGAAAATACAAGATTTAGAGGAGGTGATGAACCATCAAGACTTGACTTACTATTCACCAAAGACCCCCAAGAAATAAAGAACCTAACATATTTGAGTTCCATGGGAAAAAGTGATCATGCTGTGATTGAATTTGAATTGACAGTGGAATTTCTGGAAGGCAGAGAGGAGGAACATAGGGAATTTAGACTAAATTATAGTAAGGCGGATTATGAATCATTACGAGGATACTTTGCAAATATGGATTGGTCATTTATTGAGCAAGAACAGAATATTCAGGTAAAATACACCATGTTACTAGACATTTACAGGGAGGGGGTAGATAAATATGTACCAACATTTAAGGATGGAAAGCTGGCTAAGGAGAAAGAGTGGTTTAACATGCGATGTCACATTGCCCAGAACAAAAAGGACTCTGCATGGAATAAAGTGAGAAGGAGACACACTGAGGAAAAATGGGATGAGTATAAGAATGCTAGAAACAACTATGTCAAGACTATAAGAGAGGAGAAAAAGAACTTTGAAAAAGATATAGTAAACAAATGTAATAAAGAACCCAAACTGTTCTATAGTTATATCAACGGTAAAACTAAAATAAAGGACAAAATAACAAAGCTTAGGGTAGAGGGTCAATTATATGAAGACACAGTGGGTATGTGTGAAATTATGAATACATTAACATCCGTGTTTGTGGAGGAGGATGACTATGTAGAACCTGTGGTGGAATTGAATGAGATACAGGGACTAGAGTCGATAGAAGTCAACAAGGATGAACTAAAATCATTGTTGGAAGAATTGGACGTGAGAAAATCTATGGGCCCAGATAACATTGCTGGATGGGTATTAAGAGAATGTTCTGAACAACTAGTGAGACCTATTTTTAATATTGTTCAATACTCATTAAACAAGGGGGAGCTTCCCTTAGAATGGAAACAAGCAAATATAACTCCAATATATAAAAGTGGAAATAAAGAAGACCCGCTAAATTATCGACCGGTATCCTTAACGAGTGTTATATGCAAGCTTTGTGAAAAGATTATTAGAAAAAGATGGGTGGGTATGTTGGAGGAGAGGGAAATAATTTCAAGCAAGCAGTTCGGGTTCAGAAAAGGTCATTCGTGTACCACAAATTTGTTGAGTTACTATGATAGGGTAATTGACATTGTACAAGGGAGGGAGGGGTGGGTAGATTGTATCTACTTAGATTTCAAGAAGGCATTTGATAAGGTGCCTCATAAGAGATTGTTGTGGAAGCTCAGGACTGTGGGGCGGGTTGAGGGAGTATTATTAAAGTGGATGGAAAACTATTTAATTGGGAGGGAAATGCGAACAGTAATAAAAGGAAAGTTCTCCTCGTGGAAAAGGGTAAAAAGCGGAGTGCCTCAAGGATCGGTGTTGGCCCCAATCATGTTTTTGGTTTTCATCAACGACCTTCAAATGGGAATAGACTCATATATATCTATGTTTGCTGATGATGCAAAACTAATGAAGCATATTACAAGTAGGAGTAGTTGTGAAGAATTACAGAGAGATCTAGATAAGTTATATGAGTGGAGTCAAACTTGGAAAATGGAATTCAACACGAGTAAGTGTCAGGTTCTTGAGATGGGAAAAAGTAAATATAGACCTTCTTGGGGATATAAAATAGGAGATGAAATAATTAGTAAAGCTGTGAAAGCAAAAGACCTAGGGGTAGTTGTGGCAGACAGCTTGTCACCTGAACAGCATATAAATAAAATAACTGGTGAAACCTATGGAGTGTTGACTAACATGAGAATAGCTCTGAATATTTAGATGAAGAGATGTTAGCAAAAATAATAGGGACAATAATACGACCAAGACTGGAGTATGCAGCAGTGGTGTGGTCTCCACACCTTATAAAACATAATAAAAAACTGGAAAGAGTTCAGAGAGTTGCCACTAAGATGATAGCTAGCCTTAGAGACCTACCTTATGAGGAGAGATTGGAGAGGCTAAAGCTGCCAACGCTGAGGGAGAGGAGAGAGAGAGGTGACATGATCATGATGTTTAAGTGTGTGAAAGGTTTTGAGAAGATCGACAAGGGAGATTTTGTGGTGAGGGACGAGGGAAGAACCAGGGGTCATGATTGTAAGTTGAGGAAAGTTATATGTAAGTCTGATGTAAGAAAGTTCAGCTTCCCGTATAGAAGCATTGAGTGTTGGAATAAGTTGGATGGGGAGGTGGTGGGAGCAAGAAATATCCAAACTTTTAAAGCAAAATTGGATAAATGTAGAGAGAGAGACAGGACAACACGAGCTTAGGCTCAAATCCTGTATACTACAATTAGGTGAGTACAATTAGGTGAGTACACACACACACACACACACACACGCACGACACAATCTATAACTGAACATTTTCATCATCATCATCATCATCTCCGACGCCTTGTTTCCCCCTGGGAAACCCCCACTAGAGGATGGCCATGACAGAAACGTCTCCAAGCTACTTTGTCAAGACATGCCTCCTTTGCCCGTGCCACTACGTGGAAGTTTTTCTTCAATATATTTTTCCACTTTCTTTTCCCATACCATAGGTGGTCTTCCACTACTAGCGGTTCCACTCACCTGACTCCCATATATCTTTCTTGGCATTCTGTCTTCATCCATTCTCTGAACATGACCATACCACCTCAAAGTACTTCTCTTTATCCACTCAACCACACCACAATCAATGCCCAAAGCCTTCTCTTCCATTCCAAAGGACTCGTACACTTCCCTATTACTTGGCCCATCTAGCCTATTCATGCCAGCTGCCATTCTGAAAAAGCTCATCTCCACAGCTCTCAGTTTGAAGAGGTCCTCGTCACTTGCCGTCCATGTCTCGCTTCCATACGAGAGTGTTGGGAGCAGCACACTGTTTCTCAGTGACTTTTTGACTTCCTGGCTAACCATTCTTCCTTTGAGAATACTATCAAGTTCTCCAATCACTTTTCTCCCTTGCATTTTTCTCTCTTTTATCTCACTCTCCATTTTACCATATTTGCATAGTGCAGCTCCCAAATACTTGAAACTTTCAACCTCTTCTAGTACTTAATTTTTACATTTTATTTTACAACTTTTCTTGTTTTCTTTCTTGATTCTATATTTTTCCTTAAAATCTATGGTTTCATTCATTCTTCTCTCAAACACCATTACCTTACATTTCCCTACATTGACCTTTAACTTTCTCTTTTCACATACCCTGTCAAAGTCAGTGACCACTCTCTGAAGTTCTTCAGCATTTTCCACCAACAGGACTGCATCGTCCGCATATAGGCATGTTAAAATCTTCCATGTGCTTCCCTCTGATTCCAGTCTAGCTCCCACACCCATTGATACAGCCCTACATTCCCTAATCACTCCATCCATGTATATATTGAACAACCAAGCTGACATGACACATCCCTGTCTTACACCTACATTGACCTCAAAACTTTCACTTAACTTATCCCCTACCTTCACATTTGCCATTGCATTCCTATAAAAAGATTTTTACTGCCATTAGCAACTTTCCTCCCACACCATATACTGTTAACACATCCCACAGGCCCTCCCAGTCTACTTTGTCGTAGGCTTTTTCCAAATCCATGAATGCTGCATAGAGTTTTCTGTTTTTGGCCAGATACTTCTCTACCAACAATCGCACTGAGGCTATCTGGTCAACGCAGCCCCTGCCCTTTCTGAAACCTCCCTGTTCCTCGCCTATTTTGTCATCCGTTATCTTCTGTAGCCTCTTACACTAGTTGTACTTACACTAGTTGTATTTGCGGGAGTGAGCATGCTCGTTAATTCCCGCCTCCTAAGATATGTTTGTCATACCGTGCTTTGAAACTATGCACTGATGGTGCAGACACTACTTCGGCTGGCAATTTGTTCCACCCACTAATCGAGTTGGTAGGAAATCTTTTACTTTTCAGATCAGATTTACTATTTAGCACTTTTAGTTTGTAGCTGTGACCTCTTGTCCTCTCACCTCCATCCCTCTCTATGAAGTTTTCTTGGTCGATTTTGTCAATACCTCTAACACATTTATATATCTGAATTTGCTGTCCTCGTTTCCTTCTCTGTTCCAGTGTAGGTAGATTCAATCTCTCGAGCCTCTCTTGGTACTCCAAATTTTCCAAACTTGGGATCATCCTCGTAGCTGCTCTCTGTACCCTCTCAATTTTGTGGATATGTTTCTTCAAGTGAGGGGACCACACTACAGATGCATATTCCATCCTGGGTCTTATTATTGCCGTTATTATTTGTTTCATGGTGTTATCATTAAGATAATTGAAAGACATCCTAATATTTGCCAATAATGCCAGTGATTCTCTCACTATCTTATTTACGTGGCTTTCTGGAGACATGTTATCCCTAAATTCTATCCCCAAGTCTTTTTCTTTTTCTGCTTTGGGAATCACTTCGTTTCCTAGTTTATAATCTTTTCTAGGTCTGTACTTGCTTTTACCCATTTCTAGAGTCTTACATTTCCCTGCATTGAACTCCATATTCCATTTGATGCTCCATTCATGGATCTTTTGCAAATCTGCTTGGAGCTCAAGGCAATCCTCCTGGGTTCTGATCGTTTTAAGCAGCTTAGCATCGTCCGCAAACATACTCATGTAGCTTGTTAGTCCCTCAGGCAAGTCATTTACAAATATTAGAAACATGATTGGGGCTAGAACAGATCCTTGTGGTACCCACTCGTAATTTGAGTCCAGTTTGACGATTTCCCCCTTACTGTTGTTCTCATCTGTCTTCCGCTGAGGTAGCTCTCCATCCATTTCAGCAGTTTGTCTCCTACTTTTCCCTCATGTTTTAATTTCCATAGCAATCTCTTGTGTGGAACTTTGTCAAATGCCTTTTTAAAGTCTAGGTAGGCACAGTCTACCCATCCTTCCCTCTTGTCCACTGTGTCTATTACTCTAGAGTAAAAACTCAACAAGTTGCTTATACATGATCTGCCACCTCTGAATCCAAATTGTCGGTCAGTAATTAATCTTTTGGATCTTTTGGATTACTACTCTTGCGTGTACCTTTCCAGGTATGCTAAGCAAGCTAATTCCCCTATAATTCTTACACTCTTCTTTACTACCCTTCCCTTTGTACAAGGGTACTATCACTGCTCTCCTCCAGTCCTCTGGTACACTTTCCTTTTCCCATGCTAATTTACATAACCTATGCAATTATGTCAACAGCTTCTTCTCCTCCATATCTCAGCATTTCACCTGGGATGTTATGTACTCCAGCAGCTTTGCCCATTTTAAGTCTATTGATTACTTCTTTTACTTCTTCTCTGCTTATCTGGCTTTCAACTACCCTGTTTATTCTACCTCTCTCCATTCCTATGGATGAGATCTTTGCCTTCCCCCTACTCTTTACAGCTAAGCTACTAAAATGATCTTTCCATACTTTCACCACACCTTCACCCTCTACCACTTCCCCATTCATGTCCCTCACCCTACCACCTGAGACACTCTCAGTCTTCTTCCCTCTGGCTTCTTTCACAGCTCTGTAGTATGCTTTCCTGTCATTCAGAAACTGTTCACTAATCTTTCTCCCATATGCCTCATCTGTCTTCCTTTTAGCGTCTTGTATCGCCCTCTTCACTCTTTGTTTCAAATTTTATATTCTTCTTTCCTCGCATCTCTAGTTTCTCTAGGTATATTCTTTTGCAGCATACTCTTTCTGAACTCTTTTTTTTTTTCACTATTTCTTCTATCTCTTTACTAAACCATGCGTTACCTTTCTTCTTCCACATTTTAAAGGTTTTCTTCCCACATACTTTCTCAGCTGCTTTAATCATGGAGTCTCTTGTACCTTTCCATACTTCGTCTACAGTATTTCCCAGATCTATCATAACATCCATGTCCTTTATAGTCTCTTTCAGGATGTCCTTGTATTTTGTTGCATTACATTCTTCATTTAATTTTCTCACATTTATTCTCTCTACTGTCAGTTTTCTCTCTTTCCTCTCATATATCCACTCTTTCCTTATCCTCACTTTTGTCAGCACTGTATAGTGGTCTGATCCCGTCAGCATACCTCTTACAGCTTTTGAATCTAAATTTCTTCCTTTTAGTCCGGAGTCCATCATGGCGTAGTCAATTAGAGATTTCTGTTCCTGCTCACCTTCACCTCTGTGCCATGTATATCTATGAATGTGACGATGTTCAAAAAAATGTGTTAGCCAGAAACATCTCTCTCTCCGCACACCATGAAACAAATAATAACGGCAATAATAAGACCCAGGATGGAATATGCATCTGTAGTGTGGTCCCATCACATGTAGAAACATATCCACAAAATTGAGAGGGTACAGAGAGCAGCTACGAGGATGATCCCAGGTTTGGAAATTTGGAGTACCAAGAGAGGCTCGAGAGATTGAATCTACCTACACTGGAACAGAGAAGGAAACGAGGACAGCAAATTCAGATATACAAATGTGTTAGAGGTATTGACAAAATCGACCAAGAAAACTTCATAGAGAGGGATGGAGGTGAGAGAACAAGAAGTCACAGCTACAAACTAAAAGTGCTTAATAGTAAATCTGATCTGAAAAGTAAAAGATTTCCTACCAACTCGATTAGTGGGTGGAACAAATTGCCAGCCGAAGTAGTGTCTGCACCATCAGTGCATAGTTTCAAAGCACGGTATGACAAACATATCTTAGGAGGCGGGAATTAACGAGCATGCTCACTCCCGCAAATATAACTAGTGTAAGTACAACTAGTGTAAGTACATACTTCTAAAAGGAAGTCACCATTCATATTCCTACCCTCCACACCCCATTTACCCACTATACCTTCTATCTCCTCGTTTCCAAGTCTACCATTCATGTCGCCTACTAATATTACTTGTGTACACTCTTGCCTTTCTCTTATACATTTATTGACTGTATTCCAAAATTTTCTATTTTCTTCCGCACCTTTCACAGTTTCTTGGTTGACTGGTGCATAGACACAAATAAAAGTATACCTATCTATCCCAATCTTGCACTCACACCATACAATTCTTGAGTCCACGCATCCATAGTTTTTCACACACTTCCTCAACCTTTCTGACAAAATTACTGCTACCCCTTCCTTTTTCTTACGTTTATATCCTGCATCCAATCCAGACCTGACAACCCATCCTTCCCCACCCCACAAATCATGCTCACTCTCACCATCCCACACTCCAGAACCCAACAGGTGTGTCTCACCTACCCCACACACATCCACACATCCATCTTTAAGCTCTCGCATCAGACACTCTTTATTACCTTTATTACCTCTCTTACCTTTATTAAGACTATAATCCAGATTAAGATTAAGATTTCCATCTGTGAGAAACAAATATCTACCACCAATACTGCTAATGTGCACATAGATGCACAACTAATGTCAAATTTAACAAAGTAAGTTTAGTGGGGAAGAGATGTTTACTGTCCGAGAAGTTTCGTATAATGACTATTATGGGTAGCGAACACTGGCATCAATTTATTATGCGCTTGCCAGATCTGAAACTAGTTTATAATTGTATAATCTAATATCCAGTAAAGTGGCTAATGACGATTATTTTATAAGTTCATCTCGAGTTTTTATACATATAATTTAAATTTTAGGACATGGATACCTATCTACAGTGTATTAAAATATTAACAGGACTATTTTTCGAATGACTGCCATGTGTTTTTGTGGGCCTAATCAAATATGTTTTATTAATCATAAATACTTTGTATATTGGACAATGTACTGAATAGAATGTTAAAGTAATATGTCTGTAACATTCATGACTATAGAAATCCAGTGATATTTTGATGACTGCGATTTTAAAAATTCAATTCACTCAATGGCAACAAATTTAGGTTGGTGCGAACCAAAGGCGGGAAAAATAGCAGACAAATTTTGTATTGTCCCCCATTGCTGAGGGGCACAGGGCCCTGGGTGGGGCTTTGGTTTCCTGGGCGTTTCCGCACCCTCCTCAGCTCCCCGCCATAGAGTGGCTTCGGTCACCCAGGCTTTATTGTGGTAGGCAGGGAGGGTTCTGTGGGGGCGCTCGGTTATGGCCTTGGCCTTGTTCGGGGCCTTGGGGCTGTTCGGCCAGGCAGTCTGGGGAACAACAACAACTCCAAGGACTCGAACCTAGGATACTCACGCCAAAATTACGTATACTAAGCATTACGCTATCAAGACAGTTAAAGGTTTATGCACAAGCCTACAATATATTATACATTCTTAACCCACTGAACCCCAGCTAGTTTAGAATAAATGTACCACCAGGGACCAGCAGGTTTTGATTTTTTTTTCCCAGAAACAATAGCGAATGGGTTAGGAATGAAGGAAAAACCACAAAAAAACGATCCCCTAGGTCAAAAAGGGGTCCTACAGTGCGCCCGAAAGTCAATTTACAAGAGTAAAAAATTGAAGGCAAAAACACCCAAAAACCGGGTTTTTGCGCGCTCACGTGGTTGGACTTTGAGAGTTTTCAACCATCGGCATGGTTGCGTGGGATACTTACACAGTTCCCATACAAATCTGAGCCCTCTAGGTGCCATAGGACCAGAGTAATTAAACCCCGACGCAACATATGCGTCCTGGGGCTCAGCGTTACATACATTGTGGACGCAACGTTTGCGTCGCTGGGGCTCAGTGGGTTAAATACTGCATATTAATCTAAATATGTACACTCGGTCAAAGAAGTATCTGCACCCCTACGCTGATCAATTGGTGATACAGCTCGGTAGGGTTGGCACCTCTGCCTGCAACTATATCCATGTGTCAGAGACGATCGTCGGACACATGGATATAGTTGCAGGCAGAGCTGCCAAATGATCAGCGTAGGGGTGCAGATACTTTTTTGACCGAGTGTACACTCGGCCAAAAAACAATCTGTACACTAACGCTCTAAACATTCTGAAAGTGGTCGAAATCTTATGATAATAACTCACAGACGTATGTTTCACCCGATTAATTCCGTTCACACTAGATTATTTACAGCTCACCAGTGTAAAGATTGTTTATTGGTTGAGTCTACATACTCCTAACTGCTCTATGGTAGCCTAATGTTTAGACAAATGTAAAAGATGACACGGCTAAATACCTTCTGTGCCTGGTGATGAGTGCAGTACGATCACCGTTGGTTGGTAGTGCAGCATCTCTTACCTTCTGCCTCAGTTGTTTGTCATTAAGGAGGGAGTACACCAGTTTGGGTAAGGCCTTCCTTCTCGAGCCTTGGCTTGGTCTGGAGGAAACAAACACACAACTTTTATTTATTAACTCCTTCAGACATATATGACGCACTAGCGTCATATGACCGACTGCGCCAAAAACTCATATGACGCTAGTGCGTCATATGGACTTATCTCCATTGCTCTCTAATAAGTTATATGACACTCTAGCGTCATATGGAGCTCAGTAAGTCCGATAAGTTAGCTTACGATAAAACCGTTGGTGGCAACCTCAGCCACCTCCGATAATTCTAACGGCCGCAGTGTTGTTGTGAGTGTAGTGCGAGGCGGTGGCAAGGATACCGGGCTCCCGCCTCCGTGGACTTCTATCTATCTATCTATTGCCTGACGCCGTGATCCCCGAAGGGGTGGCCACGAACGAACCGCCCCCATGCACCTCTGTCCCCAGTCAGTCGACGCCCCCCTCTGTCCCTCCACCTCGCTCTCATACACCCTCTTAGTCATTCTCTCGCTTTCCATACGTTCCATATGGCCGAACCATCTCAAGTTGTTCCTTTTCACACTTTCCAGCACATCTACCTCCACACCACACCTCCTTCTTACTTCCTCATTAGTCTGTCTATCCCTCCATGTAACTCCGCACGTACTCCTTAGTAATTCATTTCCCCACTGCTCTCACTCTTGGTCTAGATCTCTCAACCAAGCGTCCATGCTCGCTTCCGGAATTCAGTGTCGGGATTACCACTACTGTCATGCAAGGACTTCTTCCACTTCCATAACTGACCACCCTATTTCTTGTTACTAACTGACCAAAAAAAAAGCTTTTAGCGTTCCTAGCAACCCTCTTCCCCTGTTGTACCCTCTCCCGCACCTCTTCATCCCACTAGTCCCCCATCTTTACTCAACACACTGCCCAGATACTTAAAAGAGTTGAACGATCTCCATAGCCCCTGACCGTTCAGCTTCACCTCACACTCTGTGACTTCACCCCTTTCGAAGACCATAACCTTGCTCTTCCCCGTATTTACCTTCAAATTCCGTTTTTCGCACACTGTTCCAAACTCATTTACCAGACCCTGCAACTCCCATTCATTATCACTCATCAGAACTGTGGACTTAATCCGTGGACTTACTGGAACATAATATGTCTGAAGGAGTTAACTGGCTTGATAGCGCAATGGTTAGTGCACAGAATTTTGGTGTGAGTATCCTTGGTTCGAATCCTTGGAGTACCACATGTATTCATCAGTTTTATTGATGTGGTTTTTACCACCATGCACTCCCTGCTCAAGGCTGGGCTACGGTGGGTGCCCTGATGATCAGGGACTTCAGTGAACAGTTGCCACAGATTGCTAGACCGCGTCATTCACCAACAACACTGGTGTCAACCAAATAACACACTGGCTGGCCCGAGACTCGAACCATTAACCTCACAATTTGCAGGCGAGTGCTCTACCAACCGAGCTACGGTTGTAAGTTAATTGGTGGGTTGGTGATAATATGAATTTATCTATTTGTCTCCACAGTAATATGTTTGTGTGTCTTTATATTAAGCGATTTCTGGTTTGGTTTGCTTGCTTACAATATTTTACATTTTAATTTAACAGCATGAATATATTTCTTTTGCAAGTTTTAAATTTTAATGTTAATAGAGACTCACATACTTGATAGCATGTGTAAGTCTGAGTTTATACTATTCTAAAGCTGTGTCTGAATCATTTGGAATACTGTAATCTATCTATTGCCGGACGCCGTGATCCCCAAAGTGGTGGCCACGAACAATTAGGTAAATATCTATCTATCTATCTATCTATATGCTCAGGCCCAATCCCCACTTTTTCTATTTTGTTTATTTTTATTTTCTATTTTATTCTATTTTATTATTTTTTTGTTTTAATTTTCTAGGGGGTGGCCGACTCAAGTAAGAGCACGAATAGGGAAAACACAAAACAACGAAAAAACAGACAAAACACAAAAGCACACACATGTAGGTCACCCAGGAGAATACCCAGAGACCAGGGTAAATACCACCAACAAATTCCAAACTCTACCTACACCATAACAATATCTGCTTGGCTGCTCTTCTGTAAACAAGCATCAAGGTGGATGTTAATGTTGCGCCGAGGTACCTCCACACGACACACGGGACAAGGCACCTTCTCTCCTTCCTCACTACCATGGCTACCACTCTCACTATTTCCGGGACTGTAAGGTGGATAAGGCTCGAGGTTAGCAACAATAAAATTAAGAAATTTGACAACATAACTGAATTGCCTACCAAACACAGTAAACATAACAATAAAAATAATCGCAACATAAAAATTAGCAAAACAGAGATAACTAGGCTATACCCTGTTCAAAGTAAGTTGACTTAAAAATCATGAAACCAAACCTCTGTAACTCAAAAAGGGCTAGAGCAAATGGACTGTACTCCCGTCCGATCTCAAAATATAGAACTTGACAACAGAGGCAGGGCCGCCTGGAAATCCGCCATTTAGGATGTGAGACTGTAACCACATTCTCTGTGGACAAAACGGTATTTAAACTTGTATATATGTATGTATGTATTCCCTGGCTGACCCTTCCCAACTGGTAGAAATATTACCTCAATTACTCTCGTCATTTGTGAATTATAGAGGTAAATGTTCAAGTTTTTTGGCTTACATATTTGGAACAGGGTATAAATAGAATCATAGTAAGTAAAGTACTGTACAATAGTTGACTTATGATAGGGTAAGATTCTAGGATAGCTGTAAAATAATGAAAGGTTTATGTTCTAGTATTTCGGTAGCTAAGATCATGTTACGTTGAGGTGCCTCCACATGAAACACCACACATTTGTTTCAGATTAGTCTTGAGAAGGTATTAAACTATCTGAAAAGGGAGAGATGTGAATGGTTAGATGGATATAAATATAAACACCATGGGAGGAGGAGCACTATATTGACAACATTTCACATATAGCTTCATCAGGCCTGGTGAAGCTATATGCGAAACGTTGTCAATAATGTGCTCCTCCTCAATTGACCACTTGCGAGTTTCAGGCTATAAGGAAGTTGGAGCTGTGGCCATCGATATTTAGCAGAATTACCAGCTACAATACGGTCGTAGTACATTCATAAATACATAAAACCCAATTCAACATACCCTTTAGACATCAGAAACCTACATTATTATTGTATTTCTGTTTAATATCGATGTCTACAGCTCCAACTTCCTTATAGAACGAAACTCGCAAGTGGTCAATTGGTGTTATATTCATTCTGTCTACTTTTTAAAGTTTATTTTTATCTAGATGGCTATAGATGGGTCGATAGATGCGTAGAGAGACGGTATAGATTCTGTACAACCATTAACCTCTTGAAGCTCTGACGAGTTTTAGAAGTTTATTTTGGCTATCATCAGACGATTTTATGCAGCTTAGGAAGGATCTGTGGGTCTTATAAGGGTAAATACTATCTCAATCAACCCTTTGACTTCCGTACACTGTTACTAATCTGAATAAAATCGTCTAATAGTAGCCAGAAAACAGGACAGAAGCGCGTATTGGAGCTTGAAAGGGTCATATGGGAAGATATTTGGTTTGGGTAACACAGCCAGGGGTTCTCACACTGAGGGCCTCGGGTCGAGTCACTCTGGTCATTAATATATACCTTTTCTAGGTCCTGATGTGGCGGCGTCTACGCCGTAGGACCACCTCCCGGAGCTGCCAACCGCGGATGGCTGCCGACCCTCCACAGCCGGAGACAAGATCAACGACCAGTGGAGGACAACCGGATGCCGGCCGCGGGGAGCAGTTTCGGGAGCCAAACCGTCACAACCATCCCCTGCCCCCTCCCTGGGGGCACGGGTCCTTGGAGTGTCTTCGGTCGCGCCGGGAATTTCCACACCTCTCACACCACACACACACATCACACAGTTTTTCCTACACCGAGAAATGACTCTCCGGCTGTCATTTCTCGAAGACTTCTTCTAGACGGAGACATTGAGAGCAACCCAGGACCCACGTACACATACATATGTCCAACTTGCTCAAAACCTATCACTTCGAGTCGCCACACTAAGGGTTCAGTTCTCTGCAATTCATGCAGGAACTGGACCCACTTCACCTGTACAACACTTGCCTCCAAGAAACACTACACGAACACCGGGACCTGTTCCTCATGCCCCTCCCTCTCCCAGTCAAATCCCTCGCCTAAAACCCGTCCACCTCTCCTCCCCAACCCACCTAGCCTTCCCATATCATCCACTCCCCCCCCTAAAACCCGTCCACCTCTCCTCCCTAACCCACCCATACCATCCACATCCTCAACTCAACACACCACACCCCATCCTAATCCATTCCAACCCCCATCTCCTGCTCCCCAATCCCCCCCCCCCCCCCCCCCCCCTCCCCCTGCAGCAGCACCCCACATACATCGTGCACATAACATTAACATTCTCCAACTTTATATTGTCCTTGTCCCAATTTTGGTTTGTTTAGTTTGCAAGTTTTACATTTTAATTGAACATAGATGGCATCAACACAAAGAAACACGAACTCTCACACTTCATCAAACAACACAACATACACATTGCCATCTTACAAGAAACAAAACTCCGCACAACACAAAAAACACCCACATTTCATAATTTCACCACCATCAGACAAGACCGGGCTGTCGGCGGAGGCGGTGGACTCATCACCCTGGTACACAAAGAAATATCATACATAGTAACCAGTGTACAAACCAAATCCCTCCTCCCCCCAAATGATAACACAACAGAAATACAATCAATTAAAATACGCACTGGCAACAACTCCAACATAACCATCATAAACACATACATCCCTCCCCAAACATCCCCTACAGTACCAAATGAATACAGACCACACTTACAACACATCACAAACACCCCACACATCATCCTGGGTGGTGACTTCAACGCCAAGACGTCGGCCTGGTTTGTCGACAACCCCGACACAGACAGAGGGCTGGTACTACAAAACCAAACAGATAACCTCATCATCCTTAACGACATCCATCAACATACCCATATTCCTCACCAAGCCCTCTATAACCCATCATCTCCAGACATCACCTTTTGCTCCCCAGAACTCGCCCCCACAACATCCTGGAGGGTGGTCAGAACCTTAGGCTCTGACCACCTCCCGATCATTATCACCACCAAAACCAGACTCAACCCAGCTAGCCACAAACACACATACACCAATTATAAAAGAGCTAACTGGGAAGCATTCACAAATGAGACAGAACAACACTTCACAACTCTAAACAGTACACCCGTCACCAACATCAACAATGATGTACACATACTCAATAAAACTATCCAAAACGCTGACAAGAAACACATTCCAAGAGGTACCGGTAACAGAAAAAGACACAACCCCAACTTCACACCAGAAATTCAAAACCTCATCAGACAACGCGACACACTGAAACACTCCCCAGCACCCCACACACAAGACATCACACAACAAATTCAAGCACTCAACACCCAAACTAACAACAAAATACAAGAACAACAAAAACTAAATTGGAATAACTTCCTACAAACACTTGATCACAAAACAAACTCCAAAAAACTCTACAAAACACTAAACAGCATTACACTTTCCAACAGCAACACAACACAATCACATGCTGCAATCACAACAACAGACTCTACTCCTCTGGTGATGGGCTGGTCTATCAGAGTGAGAACTGAGCGATCTCTGCCATACCCATAGCTTACTCTGACTGTTCCTTTTACTTATATATTTTCTAGATCTCAAGTGACGGCGTCTCTTCCGTGGATTGACCTCCCAATCTACCAGATTGGAAGCCAAAGCGTCACATTTTTCCTTTGCCCCTCAACTTTCTCTTCATAATTGCTGAGGGGCACAGGGCCCTGGGTGGGGCTTTGGTTTCCCGGGCGTTTCCGCTCACTCCTCAGATCCCCGCCATGGAGTGGCTTCGGTCACCCAGGCTTTATTGTGGTCGGCAGGGAGGGTTCTGTGGGGGGCGCTCGGTTATGGCCTTGGCCTTGCTCGGGGACTTGGGGCTGTTTGGCCAGGCAGCTTGGGGAACAACAACAGACTCTACTCCTTCATGTAAACAACAAGCAAACACTCTCATCAATCACTTCTCACATGTCAGCCATCTAAAACCTCACAAAGACGACCGACGTGTCATCCGACGTAAGAGACAATTCCCCAGAGACCCTGACTATACACCCTTCACCAATCACCAGACAAAGCATATCATCAACAATCTCAAGCACTCACCCGCCTGTGGCCTAGACAACATAAGCAACATACACCTCAGACACCTGGGACCACAAGGCATACAAGCACTCATTACATATCAAACTACAGCTATTCACACAACACAATACCAGACATTTGGAAGCATGGTATCATCATCACATTCCCCAAACCCAACAAAGACCCCACGCTACCCTCCTCGCACCGCCCCATCACACTCCTTTGCTCCCCCTCCAAAGTCATGGAACGCCTAGTAATACAACTAATTACACCCGACCTACCCCTAGCTCCAACACAACATGGCGTTAGGCCACTGCACTCCACAAACACTCTTCTCACAGACCTTACACAAAGAGCTTTTGACGGCATCAACTCAGCTAGACCACCACACAGATCACTATTAGCCACACTCGACATTAGTAAAGCCTTCGATGCCATTCCCCGCCACAACCTAACAAACAATATCTACAACACAAAAAGGTGGCTGGCCAACTTCCTAGCAGGCAGATGTGCACACGTATCTTTTGCCGGTCAGTCATCTAAAATCAGAAACTTTCCAAACGGAGTCCCACAAGGATCCGTCCTATTGCCCACACTCAATCTGTACATGCACGATATAACTACACCCAATACGCCCCAAATAAACTTAGCCTCCTATGCAGATGACATAACACTCACATGCACACACCATGACCCAAAAAGAGCAACAGATCTCCTTCAACCCTATCTCAACACACTACATGGCTGGTGCACTACAAACAGACTTAATCTAGCCCCAGCCAAATCCACCGCAACCCTGCTCACAAGCTGGACAGGAGAACACGAATACATCCCTCAACTCACCATAAACAACACACCCCTAACACATACACACACACACAAAATCCTAGGAGTAACATATGATACTCATATGACATTCAAACAGCATACCACAAACATTAAAAAGAAACTGACACCCAGACTTAACGCCCTCAGGTCACTTGCTCACACAAAATTTGGACACAACAAAGAAACTACCACCACAGTATATAAACAATACATAAGATCAGTGATGGAATACGCAAGCCCAGCCTGGGTTTCTAACCTAGCTGAAACACATCATAAGACCTTACAGACTATTCAAAACAAAGCCCTGAAGATCATTACAGGCTGCACAGCTACTGCACCCACAGATCACCTACATCAAGAAACCAAAATCCTCAAAGTCAAAGACCATCTGGACATGAGAGGCACTCAATTCCTGGCAGCAGCCTCCATGAACCAAGACCACCCACTAAACTACATGGCAACACACCCACAGACACCAAGAAATATCAAAACAACACCCAGCACACGGTATCACACACAATTATTGTCCTCTCTCCATCCCTGCCCACCCCAAACCAACTTCCAGAAGCACATCCATACTCATATCTCTCGCCGATCCATCCACTCACTCACAGACAACACGCAGCTGCATGCACGACCTCCCGAATCCTCCCTCCCTCGCGAGGACAGAGTCCACCTGGCCAGGCTGAGATGCGGACACCATCCAGCTCTCCTGAGCTATCAGAAGAGACTGGATGAATCCGTTGTCGACGCCTGCCCGGGATGTAACACAGCACCCCATACCATTAAACACATCATAGAAGACTGCATTTCACACAACCACTTACGCCAACAACACAATCTACACTCAATGAGAGCTCTGTGGGAAAGCCCGATCGTGGCCATGGCCTTCCTCAGGGACTCAGGGCTGCAGCTTAGGGAATAACAACAACAACAACTATCTCAATCAACCCTTTGACTTCCGTACACCGTTACTAATCTGAATAAAATCGTCTAATAGTAGCCAGAAAACAGGACAGAAGCGCATATTGGAGCTTGAAAGGGTCAACTTTCAAAATCTATTACAGGTCTCCCTCGATTTACGATTGGGTTGCGTTCGTGAAAACCTGATCTTAAATAGAAAAATCATACAGTATAGCAAACCCAAAAGTTAATGGGGTAAATGGGGATGCGTTCTCGGACCAGCCAAAACACAAACACCTAAAAACCTATAATAATATCGTAAATTGGGGTATCGGATAGTGAGAGAGACATGTAGCCTACACTTGGTCAAAAAAATATCTGCACCCCTACGCTGATCATTTGGTGTGTACAGCTTGGTAGTATAGGTCGTAGGTCTTAGGTAGTATAGGTAGGTAGTAGTATAGATGGATATAGCTGTAGGTAGAGATGCCAACCCTACCGAGTTGTACACACCAGATGATCAGCGTAGGGGTGAAGATATTTTTTTGATCGAGTGTACATAATAATGAGGCGAGTAACCATAGAGTGTCTCACCTATCCGACCTAATGGAGAAATATCCCGAGACTGAGGCTGTTGATGCTGGTGACCGTTTGACTGGCGACTGAACAAACCACGATGCTGGAGACTGTTTGGCCGGTGACTGGGCGGCGGTAGAGAGACTTCCCGCGCCAGGAGGACTCTTCAACCAGTTACTAGCAGCCGGAGAGAAGAGGGAGGGACTGGAGGAGGTGGAGGGAGTTGTTGTTGTGCTTGTTTGGCCGCTCTTCGAGATGCTCCGATTCAGGTTCCCCGACTTTCCGCCGAAGCCAAGAGTTCGCTTTGGGGTCTCAAAGATGGCCAGTCTCTCGCGCCTTGAAATTAGAGATGTTGTTATTAATACTACAATATTACACACAATAATCTAGTCAACAGTTTGTATATTTTCATCTGACGGAAGATTGTCATGTCCTAATTTTTTTTATTTGGTTGTTATGAAGATTTTGTACTGAAATGTGTTGGTGGTGTAATGGTTTAGATGCTTATGTTCTGGGTGTGGTGCCCCGAGTTCGAATTCCGGGAGGACCATATGCTTTCATTAGTTGATTCAAGTACAGTACATTGGCGTTTGTAATTGATGATTAATGTTAAGAATGGAGTGTTACTTATATATATGATGCAGAGACATAGTACTGTAGTTTCATAATACGAGTTCCGTCCTCAAATGAGAATGCCCATGTTGCTCAATGTGACCTTCGCGTATCCTCATATGAGGACGCCCAGATTCAAGGGGCTAAGTCAATGCTATACAAAAATAACTATTCCACTTTTTACTTTACACAGAGCAGAGGTAGGAAGAAACTTAGCTTTTTTTGTATTGTTTGTATTTTTACTGTACTTACTGTGGCGAGGCAGGGACATCTTCCGATCTAGATACAGCCGTTGAAACTGCGTCCTCGCCTTTCTTCTTTGCTGCGAGAGGTGTAGAGGTGCCGGCTTTCGTGGGTCGTGCAACAGAGCCAATCAGAGAGGAGGTGCTTGTAGTCGGTGCTGAGGCTTGGTCCTGGCCGGCGGTGCTTGCTTTCGTTACTTTCTTGGCATCCGACGTGGTGGCGCTTGCTTCGAAATACCCTTCGATAGTTCCGCCTTTCAGAGATTGGTTTAGACGTGCTACCTTGTCCCTGTGTTCAAAATTATGTTCATTAAGGTAAACTAGCCAATCAGTGGGAAAATTAGTATGAAATATTGATAGAGGTAGAAATTAAAATATAGGCTAAAGAAAAACTACTAAATTCCAAACCTGAGTGCTGGGAAGAGTGTGATAGTCTCCTAAATGGTAGAAATTGTAGCTTAATTACTCTAGTAATTTATGAGTAGTAGTATTAGTCGTTCCCTAGGCTGTCTGGCCAAACAGCACCGAGCCCCTAAGGAAGGCCACGGCGAGACCGGGTTTTCCCACAAATTTCTCAAGGAGTGTGTGTTGTGTTGTTACGTAAGTGATTGTGTGTTATGCAGTCTTCCATAATGTGCTTGATAGTGTGCGGTGTTGTGTTACAACCCGGACAAGTGTATTGGACGGAGTCATCCAGCTTCTTCCGATAACTCAGAAGGGCTGGATGGTGTCCACATCGCAGTCTAGCCAGGTAGACTCTGTCCTCACAGGAAAAGAGGGTTTCTAGGATGGATTTCAGGGGGCCGTGCATGCAGCGAAGTGTTGTCTTTGAGAGACTGGATGGATCGGTGGGTGATTTGAGTATGGATATGCTTCTGGAGGCTAGCTTGGGGTGGGCAAGGGGGGAGTGAAGACAATATTTCTGTATGATAAAGAGTTCTAGGTGTTGTTTTGATATTTATTGGTGTGTGTGGATGTTCTGCCACGTAGTGTAGTGGGTGGTGTTGGTTTGTGGAGGCTGCGGCGAGGAATTATGTGCCTCTCATATCAAGGTGATCCTTGACTTTGAGGACTTTGGTTTCCTGGTGTAGCTGGTCTGTTGGTGTGGTAGCTGTGCAACCAGTGATTATCTTAATTTTTAAGGGCTTCGTTCTGTATGGACCTGGAGGGGCGGCATCTACACCGTGGGTCTACATCCCGGGGCTGCTGACCCTCGCAGCCGGGGACAAAATCGCCGACCGATGAGGGACAGCCGGCTGACGACCATGGGGAGCAGTCCTGGGAGCCAAATCGCCACAACCAACCCCTGCCCCCTTCTTGGGGGCACGAGAACCTGGAAATGGCTTAAGTCGCCCGGGCAAGTATCATTTATGAGTTACAGAGATTAGTGGTCAAGATTTTTGGCCTACCTATAATGAATGGACTATATTCTTGATACAGCATAACGTTCCCAACCTGAGTGCCGGGAAGAGTGTGATGATCTCGTCCAGTAGTCGGTTGTTGCGGAGGTGTTGGTCGTTGGTGGACTTAAAACATGCCGGACATTGAGGCTTGTATGACAGGTACTGACGGATGCAAAGAGAACAGTCTGGTGGTGTGAGAGAGAGAGAGTTACTATATAATTTATCATGTTAAGCTGGAGTCACACGAGCCGTTTTATGAGCAATTTATACGGGCAATTATGGTCTGACAGCTTCAAAAATTACACTTTATCAGAATTCAGCCGCCTAAAATACTCTACCTTCAGTCTAGTTACCGATACCAATGCAAAAAAGTCCCGAAATATAACGAGAGAAAAAACTTGCTCATGGAAAATTGACGGAAAAATCGCTTGTATGACAGCGGCTTTAAACTTGCAAAACAAACAAACTAAAACAGGGACAAAAAATGTAAAGACAAAAGAACTTATCAAAATCGCTATGTGGAAATAACGCTTTAGTAAAGTAACTAAAATCTAACTAATATCCCCAATAACTCCTAACAAAATTACTGTAATGAAAGTTTATGATCCTCATGGGATTCGAACCCAGAACGCCACATACAGTACATAACATACTGTATATGCTTTAGCCATTATACCACCAAGACAGAGGTGCATGGGGGCGGTTCGTTCGTGGCCACCCCTTCGGGGATCGCGGCGTCAGATAGATAGAATAGACGATGATGTGATTTTCATCATACATGTATTAGACGAAAGTCATACAAATTCGTGGACTTCACCTATTTATAGTTATGGAAGTATATCTCTGGAAACGAATTTATGAAGAGAATTTTCTATAAATCAACTACAAAACTATATAATTATACTATTTATTGAAAAACAAGTTATGTCCAAAAATCAATCCGGTTAGTTATACAGTAATTGCATAGAATAAAACATATAGGTCCCCGAATTTTCCTGAGTGGGCTAGAGACTATGGTATCCGAGTGTACATATAGTAGTTTGCTTGGGAAACAAATTAACTTGTTCATTCTACAGTATGTGGTGGTTTGGTGCTTTTTTATTTCATTATATTGTTTTTATAAATCTCCAATGCGTTTTTTCCACACAGTGATTTTGATAAGTTCTTTTGTCTTTATACTCTATTGTGCAGTTCTTGTTTTGATTTGTTAGTTATTGTTGTTGTTCCCTAAGCTGACTTGTTTGTTTTGCAAGTTGTATATATATTAATCATAGGCATCAAGGCATCTGGCATTAGATAGGTAAAATTCAGTTTGATCATTAATTTTTTAAGCTAGAATAGACAAAATATAACATAAATGCAACTAAAATTACGGACCTATTCAAGCAACTTTATGCGGCGATTCGCACGCTCTGGGCCACAACCGTTATGTTCGCTTCTAATTTCACCACTTTTGGGTTGAGATACCTCACCACCCGAGGACTTATTGCGATCATCATATATACTGTAGTATATTGCTAGCACAGGAGCAAATAAAAGCCGGTATCACACGAGCGCTTTTTCCCTCAACATTTATCCTCAAGACTGGTCTGGCAGCTTATGAGGTTACCATTTTAACTATTTCGGGCACCTAAGTTCATCTAAGATCAATCTAGTTTCCAATACCAGTGCACAATATTCCAGAAATGTTGCCAGAAAAATTATGATCATCGAATGTTGACTATAAAAGCTCTCGTGTGATACCGGCTTAACACCTGGCCGTGGGATAATTTCGGGAAAAAAATGTCAAAATAGATGTGTAATGGTCGTGTGAATATCGCCGCGAAAGGTTACTTGAATTCAACCAAAATTACACGGTGTACTTACAGTTGTGGGAACAGAGGGTCACCATGGAAGTGGTCATAAACTCATAACAGATACCACAACGCAGCAACTCATCCAAACGCTGGGGAAACACAAATACAGTATAATAGTAATGTACTGTATCATGTATGTGAATGGGAATGGTAGTGCACTTGTGGACGTATGTGTGGGGAGGAGGTTGTGGATAGCCAACACCTTCTTCCGACACAGAATGATACACAGTTACACATGGAAAGTGGTGTGGACGATGAAGGATAAGACAGTGGTAGAACGAAAGTCACTGATTGATTACATATGTGTGGATGAAAGAATGAAGACATCTGTGATGGATGCTAGGGTGTATAGGGGTATTGGAGGGGGTCTGTCTGATCATTATGTAGTAGTAGCTAAGGTTAGGATACAAAAGAAGTGGGTGAGGAGAGCTGGAGGGAGGCGAGAGGAAGATGGAATGGTGAGGTGGGTGGAGAGGCTACAGGAGGAGGAAATCAGGGAAAAGAACAGGAGAACAGTAGAAAGACGACTAGGTGGGTTCGACCTGGAACATATGGAGGAAGTGGAGGAGATAAGCAAGGAGTTTAACCCTTGTCTAGCGGGGGGGGGGGGGGGGGGGGGGGGGTTTTGGGCTTATTTGGGCATATTCAGGCCCTCCTGCATGATAAATAAAGTATCTGCATGAAAAAAAAATTATTTAGCAAAAAACTAGGCGCTAAAAGCTTCAAAATGAGACCAGAACGAGCTCCGTAGCACTCGTGGTTCTCATACACTGATACCAGCAACATGGGAGTTTAGCATATAGCGGCATATTTTCCCCAGCTATGCTCACTACTGGCTACACTGCCGGCCTCTCGAGAACACAGGGAGCATGAGTTAATGGGCGGCGGTAAGCCCTGGGAGTCGGCTGTCTGGCCCGCTGCGCTCCCGGCCATTTTCACTCGATTTTAACCCTTTAAAAGCCTTAATAATGCTCCTAACTTGCTGCAAATTGGAACCGGACTTAAGTCCGACCCCGATCTTTAAGGGTTAAGGAAGAGGTCTGTGCAGCATGTGAGGAGGTGTGTGGAGTGAGGAGAAGAAGGAGGGGAGTGAAAGGTAGCATGGTGGACAGAAGAGGTAAAAATAGCTGTGGAAGACAAGAAGAAAATGTATAGAGTGGTTGGGTAGTAGAGGGAATGAAGATTTGGAGAGGCAGAAACGAGCGAGGTACGTGGAGAGAAAGAGAGTGGTAAAGAGAGTAGTGAAGGAAAGTAAGAGAAGAGTAGATGATGAATTTGGAAGGAATCTGAGTGTAAAATGGAGGGAGTGTAAGAAACTGTTCTGGAAAGAAGTCAAGAAAGTTATGGAAGGTAGCAAGGGAAACAGTAAGGGTGTGAAAGATAAGAATGGGAGAATGCTAGCCGAGAAGCAAGAGAGAGTCGAAAGATGGAGGGAGTACTTCAATGAGTTGCTGAATGTAAGGAATGAAGAGCCAGCAAACATTGTTGGATATGGTATGGGAGGGAAAAGAGAAGTAGTGGAGGAGGAGGTTGGGATCAGGAGGTCAGAAGTGTGGGAAGCTATGAAAAGAGTGAAGTTGGGGAAAGCACCAGGAACAGATGGAGTGTGTGGGGAAATGTTGAGGTATGGTGGTGAGATAGTGATGATCGAATGGGTATGGAAAATGTGCAAACTAGCCTGGGAGAAGGGGAATGCACCCGATGACTGGAAGACTGGCATAATAGTCCCCCTATATAAGGGCAAAGGGGAAAGAGGAGTGTGTGGTAACCACCGAGGAATATGTCTTTTAAGCGTAGTAGGGAAGGTGTACAGTAGGGTAGTGATTGAGAGAGTAAGAGTGAGAACGGAGAAATGGATAGGCGACGAGCAGGGAGGTTTTAGGAAGGGAAGAGGATGTGTAGGTCAGATTTTTACCCTGAATTGTGTTGTGGAGAAATATCTGGAGAAGCAACAAAAGGTGTATGTTGCCTTTATGGACTTGGAGAAGGCCTATGACAGAGTGGATAGAGAAGGCATGTGGAAAGTACTTAGAATATACGGAGTAGATGGCAAATTGCTGAAAGCAGTGAAGAGCATGTATGAGGGTGCAAAGGAGGCAGTACGTGTGGAGAATGAGCAGAGCGAGTTCTTTGACCTGAGTGTTGGGTTGAAACAGGGGTGTGTGATGTCCCCGTGGTAGTTTACTGTATATATGGATGGAGTCATGAAAGAAATACTAGGAAGAGCAGTGGATGTTGGTGTATCGCTGAAAAGGGAGGGAAATGAATGGAAGCTGCCTATACTGCTGTTTGCGGATGATACAGTTCTGATGAGCGATAATGAATGGGAGTTGCAGGGTCTGGTAAATGAGTTTGGAACAGGGTGCAAAAAACGGAATTTGAAGGTAAATGCGGGGAAGAGCAAGGTTATGGTCTTCGAAAGGGGTGAAGTCACAGAGTGCGAGGTGAAGTTGAACGGTCAGGCTATGGAGATCGTCAGCTCTTTTAAGTATCTGGGCAGTGTGTTGAGAAAAGATGGGACTATGGATGAAGAAGTGCGGGAGAGGGTGCAACAGGGGAAGAGGGTTGTAGGAACGTTGAAAGCAGGAACAAGAAATAGAATGGTCAGTATGGAAGTGAAGAAGTCCTTGCATGACAGTGTGGTAATCCCGACACTAGCTTACGGAAGGGAAGCATGGACGTTCGGAAAGAGACTCAGACCAAGAGTGAGAGCGGTGGAAATGAGTTACTTGAGAAGTGCGTACAGAGTTACATGGAGGGATAGACAGACGAATGAGGAAGTTGATGTTGTTGTTGTTGTTCCCTAAGCTGCCTGGCCGAACAGCCCCGAGTCCCTGAGAAAGGCCATGGCCACGATCGGGCTTTCCCACAGAGCTCTCATTGAGTGTAGATTGTGTTGTTGGCGTAAGTGGTTGTGTGAAATGCAGTCTTCTATGATGTGTTTAATGGTATGGGGTGCTGTGTTACATCCCGGGCAGGCGTCGACAACGGAGTCATCCAGTCTCTTCTGATAGCTCAGGAGAGCTGGATGGTGTCCGCATCTCAGCCTGGCCAGGTGGACTCTGTCCTCGCGAGGAAGAGAGGATTCGGAAGGATGGATTTCGGGAGGTCGTGCATGCAGCTGCGTTGTCTGTGAGGGAGGGGATGGTTCGGTGAGAGAAATGAGAATGGATGTGCTTCGGGAAGTTGGTTCGGGGGGGGAAGGGGGGAGAGGAGGACAATAATTGTGTGTGATACCGTGTGCTGGGTTGTTGTTGATATTTCTTGGTGTCTGTGGGTGTGTTGCCATGTAGTTTAGTGGGTGGTCTTGGTTCGTGGAGGCTGCTGCCAGGAATTGAGTGCCTCTCATGTCCAGATGGGTTTTGACTTTGAGGATTTGGGTTTCTTGATGTAGGTGATCTGTGGGTGAAGTAGCTGTGCAGTCTGTAATGATCTTCAGGGCTTTGTTTTGAATAGTCTGTAAGGTCTTATGTGTGTTTCAGCCTAGGTTAGAAGCCCAGGCTGGGCTTGCGTATTCCATCACTGATCTTATGTATTGTTTATATACTGTGGTGGTAGTTTCTTTGTTGTGTCCAAATTTTGTGTGAGCAAGTGACCTGAGGGCGTTAAGTCTGGGTGTCAGTTTCTTTTAAATGTTTTTTTGTGGTGGGTGTGCTGTTTTGAATGAGGAAGTAAGCAAAGGTGTGGTGTGGAGGTCGATGTGCTGGAAGTGTGAAAGGAACAACTTGAGATGGTTCGGCCATATAGAACGTATGGGAAGCGAGAGAATGACTAAGAGGGTGTACGAGAGCGAGGTGGAAGGATGGAGTGAGGAAGTATATGAATGAAGGTGGTGCTGGTTGGGAGGAGGGGCGTCAACTGACTTGGAACAGAGGTGCATGGGGGCGGTTCGTTCGTGGCCACCCCTTCGGGGATCACGGCGTCAGGAAATATATAGATAGATAGATAGATCATGTATGTATATACTCAGGCACATACCTCACAGCTGGGGGTGGCCGACTCGAGACAGAGCCCGAACAGAAACAACATTACATAACAAATTAAAATTAATAAATAAAACTCACACATATCTAGGTAATAGATACCGGTATTCCACTCAAAGAGTATATTATCACACTATTCCAAGTACAGTATATACTTAGTATATCTTATTATCACACTATTCCAAGTACAGTATATACTTAGGTCCATATCCTAGTATATTATCACACTATTCCAAGTACAGTATATACTTAGGTCCATATCCTAGTATATTATCACACTATTCCAAGTACAGTATATACTTAGGTCCAGTAGTTATATTATCACACTTTCCAATACAGTAGATACTTAGGTCCAGTCCATAGGATTTATCACACTATTCCAAGTACAGTATATACTTAGGTCCATATCCTAGTTTAAAAAATATTTTAATAATAACTAAGAGTCAGTGAAATTAAACAGAAATACCATTACAGTACAGTACTGTGGGTATCTATCAATTCATCCATTTTTCGGTAAGATTCTGTGTAGCGGGGAGAACTGTTATTCAGATGACTATTTACCAAGAAACATTGAACAATATCGTTAACCTCTCCTAACCAAAACCTAACCTAGTATATTAGTGGACTATTTATGAATGTAAAATATATTGTAACATTACCAAATGATTGAGATATAAGTACAGGTATCCTAGCTACACAGGATTATACAGTTTATACCTTCAATTTGATTTCCATACATAACATCTAGGAGTGTACATATTAACCCATACTGTACCAGGGACGTCATTTTCATCAAATTCTGGCAACTATTAGACAATTTTATTCTGCTTAGGAAGGCCCTCTAGCAATAACAAGGCTTCAAACTATCTCATCCAACCCTTTTAACTACCACAGATCCTTCTTAAGCTGCATAATATCGTCTAAATATAACTAGAATATAATATAACACACGTCGCTGGTACTCAAAGGGTTAATGTAGGCAGCTCTAAAGTCATGAACATTAACCCTTTGAGCACCAGTGCCGTGTTATATTATATTATATTTGCCTTTATATTGTCTTTGTCCAAGTTTTGGTTTGTTTTGTTTGCAAGTTTTCATTTTAATTCTAGCTATGCTAAACCATTGCATCCAATGAGTAGAAAGGATCCTTGGGGGGTGCTAATGGTTTGGTTTTGAGAATTATGTTTTGAACCTGCCTAGTTCCTGAAGCTGAATAAACCCCCCACATGTGAGAATATTTTAAAAAGGACGTCCCTGGTACTGAATGGGTTAAAGCCGCTGTCACAAGAGCGTTTTTTTTTTGTCGAGCAAATAACCCCTGGGGGAAAAGAAGATAAAACCCACCCAAGAAATTCGGGCGCCCGCCTAACAATTAATCCCTTACCCTCATTCAGTTTGACATACCAGTGCGGAAAAAAGTCCCCCCCCAAAATATTGGAGGAAATATTAGTATTCTTTCCATTTAAAAAATTTTTGGAAAAATCCTTCGAGGGACAGCGTTTTATCCACACAAAACTGTTACTCTGGTTGAAAAAGGCCCTCAACCCTTTTTATAATCACAGGAAATCCAGAAATGTGAGGATTATTTAACGATTGGGGGTAATAACTACGGGTGGTCCCACCCAAGTCTTTCCTTGGTTTCTTATTTTAACCGGTCCTACCCTCTAATAAAAAAACAAGGAAATCCCCTTCCAACACTACCCCAGGCCGGGCGCCTGTTTCCCCATAGTCACCGGGTGAGAGGAAAACATTGCTCTAGGAGGCCCCCCAAACTTAAATGGGCGGGGAGTTGGCAACAAATTCGGTCTAGGTTAGGTTGGGGGAGTGAAATAGTGGGCAGCAGCTGCGGGGAGAGTTAAACTCGTGGGAGGGAAACAACAAAATCCACTGCCCATTGGAACCAAGAGGAAAAAATCTGGGTGGGGAAAGATTCTTCCCTGGTGTAAATTAATTTTTGGGTTTTGTGTTTTTTTTTTCTGCCCGAGAAAAGCCGCTAAGAGCCTAAGATTTTTTGCGTAGGAATGTACGGGTTTTTTTTTTTTTTTAGGTTTTTTGCTGTCCCCCAAAATTTGTAAAAATGACCTGTTTTGAACAATAAGGCCCCATGAGGGTGCAAAAACCTTCCAACCAAGAGTACCTTGTAACAAGGCATTGTAAAGGAGGGCATTAGATAAACAAACCCCGTTTGTCGATGCAAAAACCGTAGTCATTTAGATTCTGCCCGAAGTTTTAAGAATCCGGTCTATTATTTTAGGTGTTTTTTCGTAGAGCACCCCCTGCAATATCTAACAACAATAACCTGAGAACTTGAAATAAAGTTGGCAGTTCAAATAACTTTAGAAAACGGGAAACATGATGGTCAAGCGTCCCCTTAAACGCCTCTCCGCATAGTGAAAAATCAACATGGTTAGGGCGGTTAAACACTGACAACTTTTAAAATTTGCCTAGGAGGGTTCCCCCGGAAAAAAAATTGGAGATGAACACCGTAAATTTTTTTTGATTTTTTTTTGTTTTTGCACATCGTGATTGAGATGTTAAAACCTGGGTGATACAAAAGGGTTGGATTATTCAGGTGTCAATTTCGAAATTTTCTTTTCGCTTTTTACTTATATATTTTTGAAATATTGTTGCCTGGCACTCTTTGGTTTATATCAAAACAAGCGGAACAATGCAGTCGTTTATGGTAAATTTGCCTCCAGCAGGTTTAAGGTGAACATCCCCCCTTTTGAAGGGGTTACACCCCTTTTAAGGAGTTGAGGATGGATAAGCTTTTGGGGCACGTGGGTTTTGGGGGAGTGTGTTTTCTGTTATTGGGTTTTGAAAGAGGAATTTGTTTTGCTGAAGAACCATATGAACATAAAAAGTAGGGTCCTAACGGTAATTAAGATAAATAAACTATCATTGGATTTTGGCCCTTTTAAATTTGTTCATTTCCATCGTCAAAGACATAATTTTAAAAATGAAGCAATTTTTTAGTTTTTTTTTACCCTTTTTTTACAAATAAATAATAAATATTTTAAAATACTTTACTTTGTAACTTTTCATTTTTTACACCGTATAAAAAAAAACCTTTGGTATGGGTGTGGTTTTTGTAAAACCGATTAAATTTTCCGCCAAGGCTTAGACTCTTTAGCGGTTTTTTTTGTTTTTTTTTTATTTTTTTTATTCTTTAACTACAAATTTTTTTTACTACATCTCAACAAGCCCCTAATCAACCAAATTAAACTTTCTTTTTTTGAGTTTCCCTTTAACTGCGGCTGTTTCCGGTTTTTTTTACTCCCCCCTTGTTTCCCATTTTCTTGAATTTTTTGCAGAGAATCCACGTATTCCGATGCCACCTTTCCTCTATCAAGTGGGGTCAATTAATCACAAAATCACAACCCTGCATTTTTTTTTTTTTTTTTCAAGTTTTTGGTGTCATGCTATATTTATTCAAGCCAAAATGCCTGGCACTTTTTTATGCATCACCTTGCCGCCAATACATTATCACTAAACAAAAAACTGGAACGAGTACTGCAGCAAAACGACCGTAAAGAGAGAGATACCAAAACTTGAAGATAATTGGAACTGGTACCCATCACTTTAAAACGAGGTAAAGCATACTTCAAGTTAACCAGAGGATGAAAAAAGTGTGTAAGAAAAATCCCACATCGATCCAGCAAGGAAAGAAAGACTCTCCCTCGCCGTACTGGCCCTACACTGGTCCCAAAACTTCATTAACTGGCCTGCCACAGACAATTGGAATTAACCAGTGCTCTGTAAAAATCCTTCAAGCCCGACTAAGAAAACAACCCCCGGAAGGACAGTACCTGACAAGCACCGCCATGTTTACTAATACATCATTCTGCGAGCGGCTACAAATTCATACCCGGACCAAGTGGATCTGCAACCACAAGGGGCCGCCGGGTCTGATAGTAATAACACCATTGCTCCTGAGAATTCCTAGCCTTTTCGCAACTCGTACAATTAAGAAATTTAATAGTATTAAGATTATGTACCCTTTTATGTTTTTTTTTTTCTAACTATATACGCGCATAAATTTGTGGTAAAACCCCCTGTATGTGGTTTTGTTTTGCCAGTTTTCTTGCAAGTAAACTACAT
>CM064512.1:2596818-2688316 GCA_032716605.1 Paralithodes platypus
CTTTTTCTTTTATTATATAAATAATATATATATATATATATATATATATATATATATATATATATATACTGTATATATATACAGTATACAGTTGGTCCTCCATTAACGCGGCCAATGTGTTCTGGTTACCGCCCGTGTTAGCAAAATCCGCGTTACCGAACCCATATGTTTACATGTTAAAGGTACCTTGGTGTTCTGGGGATTTCCACAAAGTCCACTTTTTCTCCATAGAAGCCTATGTTATAATAATTAAATCAATTATAAAGGTTATTTTACATGTGCAATAAGTTGATTTGCCCATTGCAACAACTCGTACCTCTGAATAAATATTTTGTTTAGGCTAGGCAGCTAGGCTAATGAGAGAGAGTCACAGCAGTAGCCGACATTTTTCGATCGAAGCTCTGAAATCCCTCCATCATATTTCTCACCTCACACAATAACTATTGTAGGGTGTTCTAGTCTTCACCCAACGTACAACAACGATCATATCTACCTCTGGTATGCATAAACACTTGGTTAGGCCATTTATTTGCAGAGATATGAGCATCGGTAAATTACGAAAATCGTAGCTTCGGAATTCCCGCTTAACTCGCCGTCTTATTATTTCTCACCTCACACAATAACTACACAATGTAGGGTGTTCTAGTCTTCACCCAACGCACAACAACGATCATATCTACCTCTGGTAGGCATAAACACTTGGTTAGGCCATTTATTTGCAGAGATATGAGCATTGGTAAATTACGAAAGTCGTAAGTAAAGATTCGGCAACCGAGATAGCATAGCCATGTTGTCCACACAATGACAACACACACACTCACTTGACAGCCAAACAATAACATTCGGTAATTATTCTCACCTCACACATTAAACTACACAATGCGGAGTGTGCTAGTATTCACCCAATGCACGGGAACGATCATATCTACCTCCGGTTGCATAAAAACTTGGTTAGGCCATATATTTGAAGAGATATGATCTACGAAACTCGGGAGTAAAGGTTCGGAGCCCAGCTGGACCCTGCGCCAGTCTAAGTATTGACCGCGTTAGTAACATTTTGGATATTTGGGGTGTACCGCGTGCCACCAAATCCGCGCTTCTAAAACTCGCCTTACCGGAGGACCAACTGTATATACAGTATATATATATATATATATATATATATATATATATATATATATATATATATTTTTTTTTTTTTTTTTTTTTTTTTTTTTTTTTATTAAGCGTTATTTGCACATCGCGATTTTGATAAGTTCTTTTGCGTTTCTCGTATGTCGTCCCAGTTTTGGTTTGTTTATTTTGCAAGTTTTACCATTTAATATGTTGTTTTATGTTAACTAACCAAATTTATCTCCATGTTTTAGGTGAAGGCTGTTAGGGAGCGTTGTGAGGTGTGTCCGGACATAAGGGTGCGTTGGTTGTTGGATCACACTCGGGGATCACGTGGATCACACAACTCTCGCTCCATGTTGACACCCACCTTAAAGGACTTCCCTCAAAACTGTTCTGTAAGTAGAGAGAGTGTGTGGTAGTATGTGTTAGAAAGAGATAGATTGTGTCTGTAATTGTGTTTGTGTGTAAAAGAGACAGATAGCAGAAGTATGTGTGTTTGTGCGACCACAGGCCATAGCGTGGTTGGTAGAGCACTGGCCTGCAAACTGTGAGGTTGATGTTGGAGTCTAGCAATCTGTGGCACTGAAGTCCCTGATCATCAGGGCACCCATCCTAGCCTAGCTCTTGAGCAGGGAGTGCATGGTGATAAAAAAATGCATCATACTGTATATTCAGGCACATACCCAATAGCTGGGGGTGGCTGACTCGAGACAGAGCATTTATGTATGTACAGTGTACTGTACAGGTCTCTGATGCTGTGATTTACGTTATTATTATTGGTTTTTAGGTGTTTGTATTTGGGTTTTGGCTGGTCCCAGAACGCATCCCCATTTACCCCATTAATTTTAGGGTTTGCTATATGATTTTTCTATTTAAGATCGGGTTTTCAGGAACGTAACCCAATCGTAAATCGAGGGTGACCTGTACACTCTCTTTCTCTCCAAACACATGCTTCTTGCTCTTTCATTCATTATTTCAAACAACCAATCGGTGAAACAATCCCTTCTCACTCATTCAATCCCACACACACTAACTAATTTTCACTCTCTCTCTCCCCAGGTGTCTCTTTACCACACACCAGAGCTACGAGGATTGTTACGTTGGTTTATACCCCAACGCTGGAACGAAGTCATTGGTCTACAGCACATGAAGCTCTACGTCTTTGATGATTCTCTCCTCATATCAGGGTAAATAGGGTTGCTTTTTAGTAACAACACTGCAACAAGGGGCAGACCAAGAAAAACATCAATATTATAATGTAAAACTTGCCCAAGAAAATTAAAAAAAAAAAAAAAAAAAAAAAAAAAAAAAAAAGTACAATACATGAACGAGGGCGGTGCTGGTGGGGGGGAGGGGCGTCGACTGACTGGGGACAGAGGTGCATGGGGGCGGTTCGTTCGTGGCCACCCCTTCGGGGATCACGGCGTCAGGCAATAGATAGATAGATAGAAAATAAAAATAGGAAAAGTGGGGATGGGGCCTGCAGCATATAGATATAGAAAACTTGCAAAATAAACAAACTAAACAAACCAAAACTGGGACGACACAAGATAAACGCAAAGGAATACCTGACAAGTGAGGCAACTCTGAACAGCGCTGGCTGGAGCGCCGGCATTAGGATGTGAGACCGGAACTGCACTTCGTATGGAGCAGTCAGTCTTTAAATTTATGTATGTGTATGTATAACAACACTGTTAAAGTGTTTTGCTAAATTTTCAATATATTGTTTCCACAAAGTTATTTTGATAAATTTCTATTATTTTTGTATTTTGCGGTTTCTGGTTTTGGTTTGTTTGTTTTGCAAGTTTCAAATTTTAATTTTAATTGTAGTGTCTTTATTGATGCAGAATTTACCAGAGCGTCCCGAACTTCCCAAATTGACTAATTCCTTGAAAATGACGAGAGTACGTTAATATAATTATGTGCGACTATTCTGCCTGAGAACCAAGTTCACTTACCCATATTGTAGTCTATATTCTATGTGATGGTTTTGTGTTTTATATTTAAATTCAAATTGTTATTTTGATAAATCTATTGAAGAAATGCCAGACTGTGAACGTGGGGGGAGCTGTGCGTAGGGGTAGACCTAGATTGACGTGGGATCAGGTACTCGGGTCCGATTTCAAAATGTAGAACTTGACAGCAGAGGCAGCCCTTGACAGGGCCGCCTGGAGAGCCGCCATTTAGGACGTGAGACTGTAACCACAAAACAGTATTTAAACTTGTATGTGTTTCATGTTGGTTTTTCTTTCTATATATTGAGCAGTTTCTGGGTTGGTTTGTTTGTTTTGCAAGAGTGACATTATAATTTCAATTATGTTATCAAGTAATAGTAGTAGTCTTTCCCAAGGCTTCCTGGCCGAACAACAGCCCTCCGAACTCAAATTAAATATCTTATTTTCTCTCCCAGCGCCAATTTGAGCAACGACTATTTCACCAACCGCCAAGATCGCTACCTGGTGTTTGACGAGTGCCCCCAGCTAGCAACCTTCTACCACGACCTTGTGGAAAACGTGGCGGGTCTCTCGCTGCGGCTCAAGTCGGTTAATTCGGTAGCCATGCCGTCCGGGGTCCACGTTCATCCTTATCTGGTGCGTATTTTTACAGGCAGCCCTTTCTTAACCCATACAGTACGAGGACTCCTTTTACAGGCAGCCCTTTCTTAACCCATACAGTACGAGGACTCCTTTTACAGGCAGCCCTTTCTTAACCCATACAGTACGAGGACTCCTTTTACAGGCAGCCCTTTCTTAACCCATACAGTACGAGGACTCCTTTTACAGGCAGCCCTTTCTTAACCCATACAGTACGAGGACTCCTTTTACAGGCAGCCCTTTCTTAACCCATACAGTACGAGGACTCCTTTTTACCATAGATTCTGGCTATAGTTAGACAATTTTATGCAGCTTAAGCAGGGCCTATGTTATTCAGAGGGTTTATTGAGATCGTATTCACCCCATTGAATACTAGAGGTAGAGTATATGCTAAAGAAAGTCGTCTAATTGTAACTAGAATATGACAAAAATTACGTCATCGTGCATTCAGTACCAGGGACGTCCTTTTCCACATATTCTGGTAACTGTTAGACAATTTTATTCAGCTTAAAAAGGACTTGGGGCAATTAACAGGTTTCGAGCTATCTCAACCAACCCTTTTGCCTACCACAGATCCTTCCTAGGCTGCATAAAATTGTCTCTATGTAGCTAGAATATAATACAATACACGTCGCTGGTACTCAAAGTTTCTTTATATTCTGGCTTCGATTAAAAGATTTTATTCAGCTTGGGAAGGACGTCTACCCATTCAAAGGCTACAGACGTTCTCAATTAATCCTTTTAGCTACCACACATCCTTTTTAAGCTTCATAAAAAAAATTAAATGTACGTACGGTTTGTTTTGGTACTAAATCATTCACCGACCTTTTATCCGATTCTCCGTCATTTTCCTTCCCCCCTATCGTCCGTTTTTTGCGTCTCCTTAAGCTCCTTTCAGTAATCTGATCCAATCCTTCGGGCCAGACCTATGAGAGTTCCGTATGGAGCTCAGTGGTCTGGTTAATCTGCTCTACATAACTAACTAACTACTGTAGATGAAATAAAAAAATAAATAAATAAGGGGTTAACCCTTTGAAGATTATGACACATTTTCAGTTTATTCTGGCTATCATTAGACGATTTTATGCAATTTTGGAAGGATCTTTAGGAATCTTAAAGGTGAAGGCTATCTAAGTCAACCCTCTGACTCTGTCGTCGACATCTGCCCAGGTTGTAACACAGCACCCCATACTATTAAACACATCATAGAAGACTGCATTTCACTCGACAACCACTTACACCAACAACACAATCTACACTCCTTGAGAGCTCTGTGGGAAAGCCCGACCGTGGCCTTAGGGGCTCGGGGCTGTTCGGCCAGGCAGCTTAGGGAACAACAACAACAACAACCCTCTGACTTCCTTATACCCTTCCTAATGTGAATAAAAGCGTCTAATAATAGCCAAAAAAAAAGACTGGGAAAAAAATGCATAATCGTGTTGTTCAACCCCTTCTGTACCGGCGACGTTCTTTTAATTCTATTCTGGATAATATTTGACGATTTTATCCAGTTTCAAAAGGATCTCCAGCTATTAAAAGGCTTCTAACTATCTCACTTAACCATTTTTACTACTACAGATCCGTCTTAAACTGCACAAAATCCTCTAAATATAGCTAGAAGAAAATTAAAAAGACGTCGCGGTACAGAAGGGGTTAAGGGTTAGAGTTCGTTCATGTAATATTAACTGGTCCAACCTCTTGTGGGTTATTTAGGATACTGTATATTGTTTGATTATTATTGAGGATACTGTATATTGTTTGATTATTATTGAGGATACTGTATATTGTTTGATTATTATTGAGGATACTGTATATTGTTTGATTATTATTGAGGATACTGTATATTGTTTGATTATTATTGAGGATTTTGTTGCTCTTGCCATTTTTGAGCAATTTACTATATTGTAATGTAAAACTTGCAAAATAAACAAACCAAAACTTATACAAACACAATAAAAAGACAAAACAACGAATCAAACTCGCTATGTGGAAACAACGCTTAAGTAAAATAATAATTTATAAATAAAAAAACACAATCCACCACATAGGGTGTACTTTACTACAGTAAAAGTCCGTTAATCCGACGACCGATGATTCGAATCTCCCAATAGTCCGAATTTTTCAATTTGAGGCCAAATCCGAATTCACCCGATGGTCCGAATTTCAAGAAGTCCCAAAGTCCCCTTTTTGAGGCATTAGGCCACTCAAATGACACATAATGGAGCACACACATATCATATGTTCATGAATTCACTTTAAAAGTTTACCATTGTCATTGTAGCCTATTATCTACTTCAAAACATTCAGATTAATGGTCAAAGGAAGCTACTGATATAATCGTAAACACCTTCGTCTTCTTCTTCTTCCACATCGTCTGCTAGAGAGTTTGTTTTGCTCTTGAACGCATCCTTGGGACGCTCCGATGCGCTACTGGCTTGCACCGCATTTTCTGCAAGCGCATTCAGTCTTGAGCTTGAAAACGCACCTTTGGACGTATTAGTCTTGAGCTTGAAAACGCACCTTTGGATGTTCCGATACGCTACTATTTATAGTTCAGTTATCGGAGCATCCCAAGGGTGCTTTCAAGACAACAAGACAAGGGTGCTTTCAATACAATATAATATAACAGAGCACGTCACAAAAGGAAAATCACAAAAGGAAAATTACAAGAACCTCTCAGGGAAGTGCCGTTGTTAAGGCATTACTTCCCGAACCACATCTGATCTTCAAGAGCAAGACAAACTCGCTAGTAGACGGAAGAAGAAGAAGACGTTTATATCAGCAGATTCCTTTGACCATTAATCTGAATGTTTTGAAGTAGTTAATAGGCTACAATGACAATGGTAAACTTTTGAAGTGATTTCATGAACATATGATATGTGTGTGTGCACCATTGTGTCATTTGGGTGGCCTAATGTCTCAATGTTTTCGTCATACACAGGTTCATAGGGGTAAAGTCCGATAATCCGAAAAATCCACTAATCCGAACGAGAGCCGGTCCGCTGCCCTTCGGATTAACGGAAGTTTACTGTACATGAGCAAGTTAATCTGGTTCGTCTCCTAGACTAACAAAAATGCCTTCCTAGACTTCCTTCAAGCTAAAAAATGCCCATCCCAGACTCCAATCAAGGTGAATATGTATAAAAATGACCATCCCAGACTCCAATCAAGGTGAATATCTATAAAAAATTAACGACCAAAGGCCGATTTCTTTTAACCCTTTCACGCATATGACGCGATTTTGAGCCTATTAGGGATACTTTAAAGGCTTTGTTACCATCAGGGGTATTTAGAAACCTTTAGTTTAGTTACTTCAACCTCTGCAGTTGTCTTTGAGTTAGCTGTGGACAGAAAACTAATTTTGGAGAGGTAATTATAAGAGTGAGAGAACTCTATTTCTTATTGCTAATCTGGCAACCTCTGCGTCATAAATGCGTGAAAGGGTTAAGTTACAGGTTGGCTACCGCTCTCCTTTATAAATTATTATTTTATTTAAGCGTTGTTTCCACATAGCAATTTTGATTAGTTGTTTTGTCTTTTTACTGTGTTCGTTTAAGTTTTGGTTTGTTTATTTTGCAAGTTTTACATTATAATAATCGACACCTGAATGGGGTAAAGCGTTTTATTATTGCCAAACTAATGGCGAGTACAGTAGTTTGCTATTCAATAAGAAACTACAGTACAAACTTTGTTATGCTTTCATACATAAAACCACATAGTCTTGGAAAGAACTTGTGTGGCAACTGTACAATGGTGCTTAACCTCTGAAGTGCGCATGGGGGGTATGAGACACCACACTCCTGTGCTGACGTATTTGAGTTGTTCCCATCACTAAAATATTTATTTTACCATAAATAGCATTAATACTTATCCATATGTGCCTATTATAGGTTGATTATAAAGGTATTAACCTGTTACAACAATAAAACAAGTGGAAACAGCGTTTGGATGGTCAAAATCGGCGATACAGGCCGGGAGTTACACAATGTATGGCTGAGGCAACCTCCCAGCCCACCACTTTCCTCCACCTCTGGAGAGAGACTGTCGATTGATTCTCTCTCTCTCTCTCTCTCTCTCTCTCTCTCTCTCTCTCTCTCTCTCTCTCTCTCTCTCTCTCTCTCTCTCTCTCTCTCTCTCTCTCTTCTCTCTCTCTCTCTCTCTCTCCTCTCTCTCTCTCTCCCCGCTACCAACTCGCTAATGTTAGCACGAAAATAGACCACAGGAAAAGGGAATAACAGGGAAAATAGGTGATAACTGAAGGAGGGGAGGTGGAGGAGTGATATTTGGCATGGCCCAAGGGCAAAATTATTATTATTTTTTTTTTCCCTGGCTCTAAGAGTCTTCCCGCAGTTCCTGGGTTAAGTGATGTCTCGGCACCAAGTATGTTTTGATCAATAATTGGTATCAGCAATATCTAAGCTTCATTTCTTCATATAGAGTGAAATATACAAACATTTCCCTATACTTACCCACCCTATTCAACATCTGATAGACATTAGTACAGCACAGAGCAAGCCAAACGTAATGACAGCTGGGACATGACTTATTAGCGCGACCGTACAGTAGTAATAAAGAGTAATCAACCATTTTCTCCACAGGGCGGGTACAAGAAATACTGTTCGTCCATGAAGACGTCAATCCTGCGTCTGTGGAACCAAGCGTGTGACCAGAATGCCACCAGACTCGCTCAGATCCCGCACGACACCGAACCCTTAGCTCCGGGAAACAATCACAGAGATCAAAGTGTATTAGATCAAACCCTAACAACTGGATCTATTGATAAACTGAATAGTGGTATCTCACAGAACACCAAACCTTTAGCTCCGGGAAACCGTAACAGAGATAAAAGTATATTAGATCAGACCATATCAAGTACCTCTATAGATAAACTTATTCGTGATTCTTCTAATAACCATACATATAATCCTGTAGAAATAAATATAGCCCGAACACCAGATACCCGTTTACAAAGTTCTCTGGAAAACACGATAGATTCTAACAAGCCAGTCAGGTCTCAAGAAACCACACTCAATTCTAACAAGCCAACTAGTTCTGTAGACAACCCCCAAGATTTAGAAACCAAAGTAGACATATTAAGTAGCCATTTAGCAAGCTCACCAGACACCAAAACAATTAGTTCTATAGACAACCCTCAAGATCTAGAAACCAAAGTAGACAAATCAAGTACCGGTAGCCATTTACCAAGTTCTCCAGACACCAAACCAATTGGCTCCGTAGACAGCTCGGAGGAACTAGATACCATAGTGTTTCCGACGTTACAAATGGGTTCCTTTGGCATTCGAGCGGACAGCCAGGTGACGAACATGCTGCTAGCGACAGCGGAGGAAGGCTCCAGGATACAGCTGGCCTCGGGATACTTCAACCTGACGGAAGAGTATAAACGGTGCATCCTGCGGGACTCCAAGGCTGCGTACAACATCCTTATGGCACATCCTAAGGTATGGCACGTTATTTCCACATAGTGATTTTATAAGTCTTTATATTGTGCGGTTTCTGGTATTGGTTTGTTTGATTTGCAAGTTTTGAATTTGAACCTGCAAGTTATAAGAGAGGACTAAGAGGAGTGGGTAGATATGACTCATGTATCCTTGGTAGGAAATCTGTGTATCTATCTATCTATCTATCTTATATCTATTTTATATCTATTATAATGTAAAACTTGCAAAGTAAACAAACCAGAACTGGGACGACACAAGATAAACGCAAAAGGAACTAATAAAAATCGCTATGTGGAAATAACACTTAATAAAATAAAATTTGAATTAAAAGAACACAATCCACCACATAGGGTGTACATCACTACATGCGCAAGTTAATTTATTTCCTAAGCAAACTAATCGCACACATAACAATGCACTATCGTCATGTTCAAGGAATTAGTCAGTTTATAACAATATAAATAAGTATCAAATTCATGCAAGCATGGAATGACCCAAAATGCCCCAAGGCAGCCCCTCAGGCAAGAGCAACTATTCAAGAGACTAGATTGGGCGCTCTGGTGTCTCACAGCTACCATGAGGCTGAATTGGACCAAATAGGATAACCAGTGGTCCAGACTTATGTCTTCCCCCTTTTAGTCGCCTCTTATATGATATAAGATTTCATTACTGGTAACTGTGATGGTGGTGTAATGGTTTAGATGCTTATGTTCTGGGTGTGGTGTCCCGAGTTTGAATCTCAGGAGGACCATATGCTTTCATAAGTTTATTCAAGTACATTGGGGTTTTGTAATGGATGATTAATGATTTATGTTAAGAACGGGATGTTCCTTAATCTTATAATAATCTACTTTCAATGATATATTGTGCAGTTCTTCTTTTAGTTGGTTGGTTTTGCAAGTTTTACATATGAATTTAGTACATAATAACCCCCCAAATTTTAAGAAATAGAGTAAAGTTATAAAGAAATAAGGTTCTGATAAAATGTGTGTGAATTTATGTTTTATGCTGTGTTTGTTCGTTGATTTGTGTTGTTTTTGTGTTTTCCCTGTTCTTGCTCTGTCTCGAGTCGGCCACCCCCTAGAACAAAATAAAAATATAATAGAATAAAATAGAAAATAATGTTTGTTTGTTTTTGTTTTTTGAAAAATGGGGATTGGGCCTGAGCATACAGATAGATAGATAGATAAAACATTCCCCCCCCCCCCCCCCCAACAGGCAAATGGTTTTCTGGGCGCGCGGGGATTTGCAGGCGCGATTCCTGCGGCTTACACCCAGTTGGCCAAGGGTTTCTATGGTCGAGTGGAGGGCGGAGGTTGGGCTGGACGGGTGGGACTTTACGAGTACCTCAGACCTAATTGGACTTTCCACGCCAAGGGACTGTGGTATTACGAGCCTAAACAAGATCTACCTACTCTTACTATGATTGGATCCCCAAATTTTGGTTAGTATGTTGTCCCTGTTCAGGCTCTGTCTCAAGTCGGCCACCTCCAGCTATGGGGTATGTGCCTGAGTGTAATTATAATGTAAAACTTGCAAACTAAATAAACCAAAACTGGGACGATACGATACAAGATAAATGCAAAAGAACTAATCAAAATTGCTATGTTGTTGTTGTTGTTCCCTAAGCTGCCTGGCCGAACAGCCCCGAGTCCCAGAGGAAGGCCATGGCCACGATCGGGCTTTCCCACAGAGCTCTCATTGAGTGTAGATTGTGTTGTTGGCGTAAGTGGTTGTGTGAAATGCAGTCTTCTATGATGTGTTTAATGGTATGGGGTGCTGTGTTACATCCCGGGCAGGCGTCGACAACGGAGTCATCCAGTCTCTTCTGATAGCTCAGGAGAGCTGGATGGTGTCCGCATCTCAGCCTGGCCAGGTGGACTCTGTCCTCGCGAGGAAGGGAGGATTCGGAAGGATGGATTTCGGGAGGTCGTGCATGCAGCTGCGTGTTGTCTGTGAGTGAGTGGATGGATCGGTGAGAGATATGAGTATGGATGTGCTTCTGGAAGTTGGTTCGGGGTGGGCAGGGAGGGAGAGAGGACAATAATTGTGTGTGATACCATGTGCTGGGTGTTGTTTTGATATTTCTTGGTGTCTGTGGGTGTGTTGCCATGTAGTTTAGTGGGTGGTCTTGGTTCGTGGAGGCTGCTGCCAGAAATTGAGTGCCTCTCATGTCCAGATGGTCTTTGACTTTGAGGATTTTGGTTTCTTGATGTAGGTGATCTGTGGGTGCAGTAGCTGTGCAGCCTGTAATGATCTTCAGGGCTTTGTTTTGAATAGTCTGTAAGGTCTTATGTGTTTCAGCTAGGTTAGAAGCCCAGGCTGGGCTTGTGTATTCCATCACTGATCTTATGTATTGTTTATATACTGTGGTGGTAGTTTCTTTGTTGTGTCCAAATTTTGTGTGAGCAAGTGACCTGGGGCATTAAGTCTGGGTGTCAGTTTCTTTTTAATGTTTGTGGTGTGCTGTTTGAATGTCATATGAGTATCATATGTTACTCCTAGGATTTTGTGTGTGTGTGTATGTGTTAGGGGTGTGTTGTTTATGGTGAGTTGAGGGATGTATTCGTGTTCTCCTGTCCAGCTTGTGAGCAGGGTTGCGGTGGATTTGGCTGGGGCTAGATTAAGTCTGTTTGTAGTGCACCAGTCATGTTGTTGTTGTTGTTCCCCAAGCTGCCTGGCCGAACAGACCCAAGGCCCCGAGCAAGGCCAAGGCCATAACCGAGCGCCCCCACAGAACCCTCCCCCGCCGACCACAATAAAACCTGGTTGACCGAAGCCACTCCATGGCGGGGAGCTGAGGAGGGTGCGGAAATGCCCGGGAAACCACCCAGGGCCCTGTGTCCCTCAGCAATTATGAAGAGAAAGTTGAGGGGCAAGGGAAAAATGTGACGCTTTGGCTTCCAATCTTGGTAGATTGGGAGGTCAATCCACGTTAGAGATGCCGTCACTTGAGATCTAGATAATATATAAGTAAAAGGAACAGTCAGAGTAAGCTATGGGTATGGCAGAGATTGCTCAGTTCTCACTCTGATAGACCAGCCCATCACCACATGACTAGAACCCAATCCTCTCAGCATCAGCTAGGAAAGGCCCTAGAAAGCCGCCTTTGGCGGGGGGATAGCTCCCCTATTTCAACCCTTTTCGGGGTTGGGCACCCGCACCTGTCATGTAGTGTGTTGAGATAGGGTTGAAGGAGATCTGTTGCTCTTTTTGGGTCATGGTGTGTGCATGTGAGTGTTATGTCATCTGCATAGGAGGCTAAGTTTATTTGGGGCGTATTGGGTGTAGTTATATCGTGCATGTACAGATTGAAGAATGCGGGCGATAGGACGGATCCTTGTGGGACTCCGTTTGGAAAGTTTCTGATTTTAGATGACTGACCGGCAAAAGATACGTGTGCACATCTGCCTGCTAGGAAGTTGGCCAGCCACCTTTTTGTGTTGTTGTGCATGTTTGTGTTGTAGATTTTGTTTGTTAGGTTGTGGTGGGGGATGGCATCGAAGGCTTTACTAATGTCGAGTGTGGCTAATAGTGATCTGTGTGGTGGTCTAGCTGAGTTGATGCCGTCAAAAGCTCTTTGTGTAAGGTCTGTGAGAAGAGTGTTTGTGGAGTGCAGTGCCATGTTGTGTTGGAGCTAGGGGTAGGTCAGGTGTAATTAGTTGTAATACTAGGCGTTCCATGACTTTGGAGGGGGAGCAAAGGAGTGTGATGGGGCGGTGCGAGGAGGGTAGCGTGGGGTCTTTGTTATGTATAATACCGGTACATACATACTGTACATACATACATAGGAAGGGTTAGTCAGGGAATAGGTGTTGAAGTTTACAGCCCATGTGCTCTAGCCCATTTTGAGTTTGATAAGTTCTTTTGTCTTCTTACTGTGTTCGTCTAAGTTTTGGTTTGTTTATTTTGCAAGTTTTATATTATAATTAAAGAGGTTAGGGCTCACAATTTCTGGCCTATCTATTTGAAACAGGGTATAGACTAAACCGGAACTGATTGGAGAGCTTGACTATACGATCGCGCTAATAAGTCATGTCCCAGCTGTCATTACGTTTGGCTTGCTGTGTGCTGTAATTATGTCTGCCAGATGTTGAATAGGGTGGGTAAGTGTAGGAACATGTTTGTATATATCACTCAAAAAGAAGAAATCATGCGTAAATATTGCTGATACCAATTATTGATCAAAACGTACTTGGTGCCGAGACATGACTTATTAGCGCGATTGTACCTTGTAGCATCAACAACATTAAAAGCCCCCGCTGTAGTAATGTTAGCAGTTTGCCAATTGACCACTTGCGAGTTTCAGGTTACAGTATAAGGAAGTTGGAGCTGTAAACATTGATATTAAAGAGAAATTAAATAATAATGTGTGTTTCTGAAGAATAGAAAGTATGAAAGATACATACATACATACATACATACATACATACATACATACATACATACATACATACATACATTTTGACCGTGTTTTAGCTGATAATTCTGCTTATATTGATAGGCCACGGCTCCAACTTCCTTATAGACCAAAACTCACTAGTGGTCAATTGTCCTTTAAATCACCAGAATACCTCTATAATTGACATTATTCAGGTTATATCGATATATAATATATATAGAATGTGATGGAGATGAGCTGCTTGAGGAGTATGTGTGGAGTTACCCGTAGAGACAGATTGAGGAATGAAGAGATACGTAGGAGAGTGGGGCAGCAGGAACATTTGTCGGCTAGAGTGGACAGAAGGGTGCTGAGCTGGTATGGTCATGTTGAACGAATGGGAGATGAAAGGCTTACAAAGAAATATGTAAGTCAGATACAAGGGGGGGTAGGAAGACCTCCATTGAGATGGAGAGACTGTATTGTACAAGCGTTGGGAGATAGAAGAATGACTATAGATCAGGCAAGAGAAGTGGTAATGAATGGAGAATGCTGTTGAATAGATGAGTGAAAACGCGGTCGTTTGGGAGAGGGGGTCGGGCGCAAGTTGGACTAGATAATAGTCCGTCAGGTGCCTGGCCTGGGGAGCCAGTGTATACAGTATTAAGGGCACGCCTGGATGCGTGGTGGGTGGGCACTGTGATGTGCTCCGCTGAATTTCTGCCTGCTGAGACTGGAACTTCTCCGGGGAGTGCTGGAGTGTTCCCTGGTCTCTCGGTCTTCTCCTGGGCGACCTGATATGTAATTTTTGTTTTGTGTTCTGTTGTGTTGACCCTGTTCGGGCTCTATCTCGAATTGTTAAACCCCCAGCTAAAAAAAAAAAAAAGAGTATGTCTATCTATCTATCTATTGCCTGACGCCGTGATCCCCGAAGGGGTGGCCAAATAGAGTATGTACCTGAGTATATAGATAGATATTCCGGTACCGTATACACAGTATCTTTTCAGTTGTCATTTTGTATGAGAGAGAGATGATACAGTAGATAGAGGGTGAAGCTACCTACAATATTTCAATGGGTTGGGTGTGAAAGGGATCTGTCATTTGTGGGCTAGTCAGCTCTCTGCAGACTCCTGTTGTTTATAATGTTTATTTTTTTTTTATTTTTTAATGGAAAAATTTAAGTTAATGTGAGCACTCGTGAATCCACTTGGAGAATTGGCGCTGGAACAAATAAAATGCCAGCATATTATCCCTCTCGGTATTATATGACGCATTGCTATCTCATTTCTGGCTATTATTAGACTATTTTATTCAGAATAGGAAGGACATTCGGATGCCAGATGGTTATTGAGACCTTTTTTTATTATTTAAGTCCCCCACATCCCTCCTAAGCTGTATACAATCATGTAATGTTCGCCAGAATACACTTATAAACCCCGGTATCACACGAAAGCTTTTATAGTCAACATTCGATGATCAACATTTATCTGGCAACATTTGTGAATATATTGCATTGGTATCGGAAACTAGACGGATGATAGATGAATTTAGGTGACAGAAATATATTAACCCTTTCAGACTCATATGACGCAGAGGTTGCCAGATTAGCAATAAGAAATAGAGTTCTCTCACTCTTATAATTACCTCTCCAAAATTAGTTTTCTGCCCACAGCTAACTCAAAGACAACTGCAGAGGTTGAAGTAACTAAACTAAAGGTTTCTAAATACCCCTGATGGTAACAAAGGCTTGAAAGTATCCCTAATAGGCTCAACATCGTGTCATATGTCTGAGAGGGTTAAATGCTGACCTCATAAGCTGCCAGACCAGCGTTAAGGATAAGTGTTGAGTGAAAAAGCGCTTGTGTGATACCGGCTTAAAACGCGTCAAAATCCTCAAAGGGTTATTATTATTATTATTATTATTATTATTATTATTATTATTATTCTATATATATATTCTATACCTATAATGCTCAGGCCCAATCCCCACTTTTCCTATTTTTATTTTTTATTTTCCTCTATTTTATTATTTTTGTGTTTGTATTTTCTTGGGGTGGCTTATTGTTATTATTATTATTATTATTATTATTATTATTATTATTATTATTATTATTATTATTATCTCTTTCTAGGTTGGCGTTCAGTCCATCGCGACCTGGAGACCCAAGTGCTTGTGTTCACCCGTAACCCGTCCCTGCGGTCTGACCTACACCGGGAACAAGATGAACTGTACACGCGATCACAGACGGTCACCAAACAGTCACTAACCACACCTGACCGCGTTGTACCGCTCTGGGTCCGACTGGTCATGCCGATTATCAAGGTTTTCTTTTAAGGGGTCTTGTGTTTTATTATTATTTTTTTGTAATGAGACCATAGTCACAAAATAAGACTCTTAGCCCGTACTGTACCGTAGGATACAGTAATAAAAGTCCCCAGCAGTCCCAAGCAATGTGGCAAAAATGGCAGGAGAGACCACCTATCCACCTCCAAAGATGAGGCAACACTGGCTCTAGTCATCCTTCAGTGGGTCTCATATAAGCTGAGAAATGTTGCCAACACGGGAGCAGTGCTCAAAAGGTTGTGGTAACTGGTACAGGGTTGTACAGGCAGTTGCAAGGAAAGTACATTACTGACGGATATATATACGTCACTGGGACTGGGGAGTACTTATCTACGACGTATATATACGGCGTTGAGATTGGGGGGGGTAAAGTGGTAGGGTTAATTTGATTATTATTATTTATTTTGATTTTTTCGTTTCCTCCCTAGACCTCCATCAAGCTTTTAAGTTCAATCAAACAAGGCTTACACGGCATCATAATGGCCGGTTTGTGCACTCACCCTCTGCCTCCTTATTAAGTTGTAAATTTGGCAAAAATGATCCAAAATCATAAAAGAGTTAACAATTGATCACTTGCGAGTTTCAGGCTATAAGGAAGTTGGAGTTGTAGACATCAATAATTAGCAGAATTACCAGCTATAATACGGTTGCAGTTCATTTATAAATACATAAAACCCAATTCAACATACTCTTTATCCATCAGCAACCTACATCATTTTTGCATTTCTGTTTACAATCGATGTCTACAGCTCCAACTTCCTTATAGCCTGAAACTCGCAAGTGGTCAATTGTTGCATTTAAAGTTGTTTCATTTATTGTCTTTATTTTCAGGAACATAACAAATACATTAATTGAGGAATTTCTGTTGTTGTTGTTGCTGTTCCTCAGGCTGTCTGGCCAAGCAGCCCCAAGGTCCCGAGCAAGGCCAAGGCCATAACTGAGCGTCCCCATAGAACCCTCCCTGCTTACCACTAATAATGCCCAGGTGACCGAAGCCACCCAAAGGCGGGGAGCTGAGGAGGGTGCGGAAACGCCCGGGAAACAAAAGCCCCACCCAAGGCCCTGTACCCCTCAGCAATTATGAAGGAAAAGTTGAGGGACAAAGGACAAATGTGACGCTTTGGCTCCCAATCTGCCAGGGTTGGCAGTAGGGAGGTCAATCCACGGAAAAGACGCCGTCACTTGAGATCTAGAAAATATATAAATAAAAGGAACAGTCAGAGTAAGCTACGGGTATGGCAAAGAACGCTCAACTCTCATTCTGATAGACCAGCCCATCACCAAATTTCTGTAGCTCTCTACATATTGTTATTATCCCGGCTGTGAGGCAGGATTGGTAAAGCCGGAGTTACACGAGCTGTTTTTCAAGTAATTTTTACGGGCAACAATAGAGGATAATTATCACAAGACGTGCATTCATATTCCGTTTATTTGCACAAGAATATCGCATACGTAAAGCTAGAACAACAATGGTCAAAAACAAACAATAATAGATGCACGAACGAGGCTCCACTACGTCTGACCCATAAGACTGGATTATTCTATGCAATATCTAAGTGAGTATGGTGGACCGCTTTTCAACTTGATTACACTTGTCCTGTATTTATTTCAGAGATAAGAATAGCACTCCTTTCAATCGAGGATTTACACTTGTGCTTAGAAAGGCTACGTAGTAATTATGTATGTGAACTTTTGGTTTTTACCTGCGTAGAGTTGTTCTGGATTTAGAAGCTGAACGTAATTATTTTTCTGGTGTTAATTCACTATGGTGCTTACGCATAAGTTACTTTGAATTTATTTGTTATTTTCTTTATCAGAATGATTATTAGTACTTCCCTGATTTATTTGGGTTTCACTAGTACTTCCTTTCTCTGGCTTTTTGCATACATGCGTAGTATCCGATGTTTCTAGAATACTTCTTATTATATAACTGGTAGGTGTATTTTAACTATTTTCCACTTTTGATCTTTGTATACTTTCTCTGACAAGACACTAAGTATATATTCTCTGACAAGACACTAAGTATATATTCTCTGACAAGACACTAAGTATATATTCTTTCCACAGTTAGATCCTCGATAACTTGTAGGTATAACAAGAATAAGTAATCCAATCTTGGGTAGATGCGTTGGCCGTGGGAGGGTTGTCCTGTTGTGACTGGGTTAGCACAGTTTAACTCGAGTTCTTGAATTGGGACCTTAACCCTCTCACATCCGGACGTGATTTTTGAGCCTATTAGGGATACTTTAAATCCTTTGTTACCGTCAGGGGTATCTATAAACCTTTAGTTTGTTTACTTCAACCTTTGCAGTTGTCTTTGAGTTAGCTGTGGGCAGAAAACTAATTGTGGAGAGGTACTTATAACAGTGAGAGTAATCTTTTTCTTATTGCTAATCTGGCAACCTCTGCGTCCTATGGTCGTGAGAGGGTTAAATACTATTTACCTAGCCATCGCCGAAGGTAAAATAGAATCGAGTTAACGCAGGAGTGAACTCCTGACTACTCTGGTCTTTGAAAGAACTTTGGTGCAGAACTGAGGGTTGATGAGTTTCTTCCGGTTTGGTCTATCCTGGATAAAGCTACTATCCACAGCAGTAGTGTACTTATATCCACAATAGCGCCGGGGTTGGGATATGCCGAGGATATTAGCTAGCTTCACACTGAAAGATTCTAATAACCCGGCTTTGTTGATACCCACTTCAAATAATTATTATTGGTGAGTGACTACAGTATCGCAATTGTTTATACGTCCATCGAGCAATAAGAACAATCCTTCAACTGAGCCCTCAATCTTCAAAAATGTCCATCCACCTATTGACACCAAGAAACAGCTCTAAATTGAGTTACTTAAATTAAATTGGCGGGAGTACATATCTCCCTTTTTACCTTGCCAGGTCGGTGGAGGGATTAGGTGACAGAAAGGCACCTGGCAGCCGGTATCTTGTGGTGATTAATTCCCTGTGGCTTGGAGTGGGGGTGGGCTGCCTGGACCCTACTTCTCGGCTTCCTTTGTCCCGGAGGTGGCGCGGGGGTGGGCAACAAGGGCGAGGGTAGGTACGGTTTTGATGGCGCCATTCTGGGTGTCGCCTGTCTTTCTCGCTTCTCTCTTCTCTTGGTGCTTTGGCATTGTCTCAGTTGATGATTATGTCCTTTCCTGGTGTTGTAGGACATTCCCTCTCGTAGGTAACGATTCGAGCACGTTTGTCTGGGCTGGGGGTTGTGCCCTTGTTGAGTTGAGGGTTAGTGGGAGACTTACTGTCTTTTCCGTTTCTTGCTTGTATTTTCCTGGACTTTGGAATTGTTGATGGTGATCAGTACGTCCCCTTCTGGTGTTTCAGGACGTGTCATATCGATGGTAGCAATTCGTGTTCCGGGTTTTCAGGGTATATCATTGTTGGTACAGGGAGGTGACCTTGATTTTTTTTTTCCCCTGGCGGTGCGGTAGGAAGCTCCGCCTCCGATGAGTCTCCTGGCGGTGTGGTGGGGAACTCAGCCATGTCCTTTCGTTCCCAGCTCTTTCCTCTACTCGGCCACTGTTTCCCATTCTTCCACTGTGGTGAGGAGGTGTGGTAGGATGAGAGGGAAAATGGTTTGGTGGTGGTGAATGCTTGGGTAACTGTTTCTCCATTATTTAATTTTTTATATATATTTGTTTTTAATGGTATTTACCATCACTATTAAGCCGGTATCACACGAGCGACCACCTGCTACAGAACAGAGCTTGAGGGTTAATATTATGGGTGACTTTAAAATATAATAAGCATCAATATGCAATGACTGTAATGTGTGTCAGCTATAGAGAGTAAATCCCATATATGGGAACTCAACTGTATGAAAGAAGGATCCACTTACCAACCAGGTGGTTGCTTCTTGTTCTGTAGCAGGTGGTTGGTTTGATGTAACTATCTCATTATCAGCATATTGTTCTGCAGGGCTGTTCTGTAGCAGGTGGTCCATGGTTTGTATATGACCTGTGCCCCACGTACTGTCCCTTCCTTTACTTACCAACCAGGTGGTTGCTTCTTGTTCTGTAGCAGGTGGTTGGTTTGATGTAACTATCTCATTATCAGCATATTGTTCTGCAGGAGGTTGATGGTTTGATGTATGTAATGCCCTCGAAAATATCCCGCAACCATAGGTGACAACCACGCAGCCGTAGAGGGGTCAATTATATCTTTCTTCCGCATGTCACCCAAAATCTGCGCAATAATGGCTTTGGCCTTCTCCGGGCACCTGTACAAAGGGCTCCCCTCATTAAGGGGAGTAAGGCGTCCGGCAATAGATAGATAGATACTGTAGATGTAAATGTTCACTGTGTGTATATATGTACCGGTGTTCCTCGATTTACAATTGGGTTATGTCCTGAAAACCTGATCTTAAATAGAAAAAATCTTATAGCGAACCCAAAAATTAATGGGGTAAATGGGGATGCATTCTCGGACCAGCCAAAACCCAAACATAAACACCCAAAAATCTATAATAATATCGTAAATTGGGGCATCGGATAGTGAGGGAGACCTGTGTATAAAATGGTAGTTCAAGTTTGTAGAGATTTTGTTATTGAATTTTTAAGATTATATTGTTGCAAGCTTGTAAATACAATTATGAAGTTTCAGCATTGTTTTTTTATACCAGCATTGAAGTACATGATTATTTACTTAATACTCCAATGATCAAATTTTGTTCCATATGTACGGTCGCGCTAATAAGTCATGTCCCAGCTGTCATTACGTTTGGCTCGCTCTGGGCTGTTTTTATGTCTGTCAGATCTTGAATAGGGTTGGTAAGTGTAGGAACATGTTGGTATATTTCACTCAATATGAAGAAATGACACTTAGATAGTGCTGATACCAATAATTGATCAAAACATAATTGGTGCAGAGACATCACTTATTAGCGCGCTTGTACATTATGATTTAAATATCTGTGTGTGTGTTTAGGTATGTGTGTGTGTTTATATGTATATTTGTCTTGATAGCGTAATGATTAGTGCACTGAATTTCTGTGTGAGTATCCTGGGTTCAAATCCTTGGAGTACCACATGTATTCATTAGTTAGATATACTTGTAAGTTAATTGGTGGGTTGGTGATGATATGAATTAGTTAGATATACTTGTAAGTTAATTGGTGGGTTGGTGATGATATGAATTTATGTAGGCTATATGTGTTTGTGTGCATACATATACACATATGTCACACATACATAAGTATGTATGTATTTTTGTATTTTTATTTGTTTTCCCTATGTGAGTGAGGGAGACAAAAGGCAGAACTTCCTGTAGCGAGTGCCTCCCCCATAGTTGAAAGAGTGCTGGCCAAAATCAAGGGAAGTTCCAGTCAAAATGCCTGGACACACAGAGTTTGAAGCAATTTTAGTCATAGGAGGGAAAGACAGATTCTGGGAGAGTTCCAGAGCTCAGCTGTTGCATAAAAGAAAGACAGTAACATTTCACTCTTGGTTGGAGAGTTGCACAGAGTAGGGGTGGGATGGTGTTGCAAGACGGGTACCACGTAACCTATGTAGAGGAGGTGAGCTCTGAGGAACACTGATTATTGTAGTAGCGATAGAATAGCGGGAGAGGTGCAACATTGCGGCGAAGAGAGAGAGTTGGTGAGTGGGCGAGAATTAATGATACGACAGGCCTTCCTTTCTACTTTGTCTAGAAATGCTGTGCGAGAGGATCCTCCCCACACATGTGAACAATACTCAATACGAGGACGCACTGTGCCCCTGTACAGAGCAAGAAGCTGTGCAGGGGTAAAGAACCCCTTGAGGTGGTTGACTCGTTGAGCACACCCAGCTTCTGGGAGGCTGCCTTAGCAAGACTGGTAGTATGGTCCTTCCAAGTGAGAGCTGAAGAAAAAGAAATGCCAAGAATATTGAGAGAAGATGAAGGATTGATTTTTGTATTATTGAAGAATAAGGGATAGTCCACTGGGAGTTCCGGATGGGTAGATAGATGGAGAAATTGGGTTTTGGAAGCATTAAAGGTACAGTAACAAGGTTTTCTCTGCCCCAATTGGAAATAGTAGTTAATGTAGATCAGAAGATAAATGTTCTATGGCTTCATTACATTTGTCTTGGAGGGATTGCTGGCTGGGGGCATTCTGGAAAACTAATCGAGTAGTGTAAGGTAGAGTCGTCTGCGTATGAATGGATGGGACTGGAGGTACAGTTGAAAAGATCGTTTATGAAAATTAGAAAGAGAATAGGAGATAGGACAGAGCCCTGGGGAACACCGGAGTTGATAGGATGAAGAAGTGAGCGATGGCCGTCCACAACCGCAGCTATGGAACGGCCGGAAAGGAAATTAGAGACAAAGTCACAGATGGAGGGATAGAAACCAAAGGAGGGCAGTTTAGAAATTAAAGATTTGTGCCAGACTCTATATGAAGGCCTTCGATATGTCTAGTGCAATAGAAAAGGTCTCACCAACGTCCCGAAAGGAGGATGACGAAGAGGTGCCATCAGAGTGGAAATCGAGAAGGAAAGACGAGGAAGAAAAATTGTTGGAGAGATTTTTGGCTAGATGCCAGAAAGCTTTGGAAGAGCTAGAGTTGGATAGTTCAGTGCATTTATTATTGATGAAAGAGTGCTTGGCAAGTCGAAGAACAGATTTGGCTTGCTTCCGGGCAGAAACATAGGAAGAATGAGTTTTAAGGCATCGGTACCGTTTGAATGCTTCCTCCTTGTTGCGGACAGCAGTAGAACAAGTGTGAGTAAACCAAGACTTTTTTGCTTTAGACTGAGAGAAAGAAAATGGAATGTACGGTTCCATGCCCGATAAGATTACCTCGGTAATGCGTTCAGCACTCTCTGAGGGTCCCCGGCCACGGAAGCAGAAGTCATTCCGTGGGAAATAAAAAAAAAAAGTACTGCCGAAGAGCCTCCCAGTCGGCAGCGCCAAAGTCCCACAAGCGCCGCCGGCTGGGAGGATCGGTGGGCTGTACTGGAGAGATAGGACAGGTAATGGAGATAAGTTTATGGTCGGAGGAGCCCAAAGGAGAGAAAAGATTGACAGTATAAGAAGAAGGGCTAGAAGTCAGAAATAAGTCAAGAATGTTGGGCTGATCTCCGAAGCGATCCGGGATACGGGTGGGTTGCTGGACTAACTGCTCTAGGTCATTTAGGACAGAAAAGACGAAGGCTTGTTCACCAGGTTGGTCAGTAGTATGAGAGGAGAGCCATTGGCAGTGGTGAACGTTGAAATCTCTTAAGATGGAGATTTCCGAGAAGGGAGAGATGGATAGAATGTGTTCCACTTTAGATAGTCAAAGAATTTGGGAAAGTCGGTAGAGTTAGGGGAAAGATAGACAGCACAGAAGTATTTAGTATGAGAATGACAGGAGAGGTTGAGCCATAAAGATGAGAATTCAGAGGAGTCAAAATCGGGAACACGAGCAAGTGAGTTTGTTGTGCACGTATGCACAACAGCCGCTTTTGGCTTTGAAACTAGGATAGAGAAAGTAGGAGGATACAGAGAAGGGGCTGCTGGCAGTTGCCTCAGACACCTGGGTTTCAGTGAGGAAAAGAAGATCAGGTTTGGAGGAGATATACTGTATGTATACAATGTGATTCAGTAACCCTTTTCATAAATTTAATGGCAAATTCGGGAGACAAAAATAAGACTAATTTACTCTATGACCCTTAGGGTGAGTCTTTGATATGATGGAGATATTACACCTTTAAAGTTATCGATAGATAGAAAAGAAAAAATCTAAGGAGTGAGAATGAAAATGTCGTTGCTAACTGGCAGGGTAGCGTAAGTGCTGCGTAACCAAGACTTGGTATCAAAATGGCTGCATACGGTAGCTGGATGCAGTTCGTTTCGCAATTTACAAAGGTACATTACTACTGTATTTGTATTATCATCATCATTATTATTAATAATCATTGTATTAGTAGTAGTAGTAGCAAGGGGAGAAGCAGGCGACAGAGGATAAGTAAGAGGAAGAGGAGGAGTAAGTGGTGGAAGAGGGGTAAGTGGAGGAGGAGGGATCTTCCTGCCGACTTTGAGCTTTGATACTCCGCTCGTCTTAATGAATCTTGAATCAATCTGTACATGAATCTAAAGATTGTTTCTTTGCTTACACGAGGTATGTAAATGGTTGCATATGGTAGCAGTTGTCTCAATGCTCAAAAGAACATTAGCATTTTATCACCATCATCATAATTAATACTCTATTTCATTGTAGCTGTAGTAGTAGTAGTAATAGTCGTAGTTGTATTATTATTATTGTTATGCCCTGTTTTTCTACAGGATTAAATTGGGTAATGTGAGTTCTAACTGACTGGGTATATAAGGCTGCATGCACAAAACAAGGTATGAGGAATAGAGAACACAAAATAAACACACGGTAACAAGACACGATTACGTTTATTGATATATACACTTCTGAATACTCGTGCAAGGCAAATGATAGAAATTAACAACACTAGCATAAGTGGATCTGGATGGAGCCTAGTCTCCCACTTCCAACATTCAGGTATTAATCTTCTGATCACTGGCTTTAATTCACAAGTTTATATACTGGAGACCATCAATGTTACTTATAGATTCATATTCACTGTTAGATTTATTACTGGTAGCTCTGGTGCACAAGTAGTATTTCACAGACTAGATTAGACACGCGTATTTTAGAGCACGGGAATTCTAGTAACCTCAGGGGGTACTGATCTAAGTTTTATATTCTTATGGCAGAAATACGTAGAACACAAATCAGTGGGCGAACGTTAGATATCACTAGGGTTTTACTTCTATGTAATAATATCTGGATAAAGGTGTATGGTTGTCATGTGAAGCTACAACAACCTTGATAATCCTTTCTTGCACAAGGATGTAGAATAAAAGTCCAGAGATAAGTTTATAGGTTCTTATTAGCCAGAGATACAGGGAGCTGGGAGGCACTTGTTATGCTAAGTGCCGACCGGATGTTACTGATGAAAACATGTGCAGCGGTGCCGGATATATTTGGTGCAACACTGCCGATACTACAGAGTACGGTATATTATCATGGGATATTAAACGATGATAGTATTGCCCTGAAAGTACATGTGTGTATGTTGCAATATGATTAAGGCATGTGTACACTCTGTATATATGTTGTGTGTGCACTTAACCTATATCAACACCTCCCTCCCCCTTCAAGCTCGCAAGTCGTTGTCGAGCTGACTCTTTTTCTAGGAGCCTTTCAGACCTACGTGGGGCCATGGGGGAAGTGAAGGACTCTCTTTCTGGGTCCGTGCATGACACAGGGATCTCAGGGTTATGGGGGAGGGGTTCAACACCAGGGGAATTCACTGGGCGGAGGAAGCGACAGTTCCGCCAATATATCTTACCACTGGGGAGACGAACCTCATAATCCCTGGACCTGCCGCAGCCCATGACGACCCCAACCTTGTCCCAGCGGTGAGAAGTCGGGTCTTGGATCCGCACTGTGGTGCCGACTCTCAACCTGGGAAGGGGGCGTGCGTGCTGGTCATAGTTTCTCTGCACCAGCGCAGTGTGGGCGGCTGCACGGCGGTCACAGTCCTCGGCCTTGGCTTGCCACTCTGCTGCAAAGGACTGGGGATGAGCAGGGACACAAGACCGTAGTGGGTGGCCATACAAGATTTGTGCCGGGGAGCGGCCTGTGAAGTTCGGGGTGTTGCGGAGCTCCAACAGTCCACGGTCAAAGTCCTCACAGTCGATGTTGCCTGAGGGAGCCGTCTTCAGTATGAGGTGTTTGACGGACTTGACGGCAGACTCGGCATGACCGTTGGATTGTGGGTAGTGTGGGGAAGAGACCAAGTGATTGACTCCCCAACGCTCCATGAAGTCCCGGAACTCACGGCTAGTAAACTGTGGGCCTCCATCTGTACGTAGGCGGAGGGGTACACCAACTTCCCTGAAGTAGCGGCAGAAGATCCTGATGGTGTTTGAAGCGGTAGTATCTCCTTTGCAGGGTACGACAACGGGCCAGCCTGAGAGTCGGTCTGTTACGACGAGGAAGGATTTCCCCGCCACAGCGAAGAAGTCGGCTGAAACAGACTCGAAAGGCCTAGTTGAGTTGTCGTCGTTGATCATGGGTTCCTGCTGCTGACTAGGCTGTAAGACCTGACACGGCTCACAAGCTTGAACTGTATTGGCGATGTCCGAGTTGATGCCAGGCCAAAAGACAGCCTGTCGCGCCCTACGCTTAGTGGCCTCCACGCCTCTGTGACTATCATGCAGGCGAGCCAAGGTGCAGCGGCGGAGGGCTTCAGGAACCACAACCCTCGCTCCGTACAGGACGAGTTCACCATCTGCTGACAGGTAGTCTCGGAGTTTCCAAAATGGGAGTAGAGAGTTGTGCAGGTCGTAGAGTTTGGTGGGGAAACCCGAAGTAACGCACTCACGCAGGCGGATGTACACAGGATCCGCTCTGGCTGCGTCTCGGAGTTCCTGGAGAATCCTGTCTGCGTCCTGTGAAGGAGAGTAGACGTCGGTGGCGGCGGCGTTGACAGTCACGAGGGACCTGAGGTGAACCGTGGCGTCGGCACATGCTAACTCATCCTCTGGCGTCGGGTGGCTGACAGGGGCCCGTGACAACGCATCAGGGATGCAGAGTAACCTGCAAGCGCGCCAGACGGCTGTGAAGAGGTAAGGTGCGACTTTCTCCTTCAGACGTTGGAGGCGGGGATTTTCAACCGCATCAAGGGTGTAGTTGTTGAAGATGGGGATGAGGGGGCGATGGTCCGTCATGAGGGTGAAGTGTTGCAGTCCGATGAGGTAGAACTTGCACTTGGACATGGCCCAGACCACGGCTAGCATCTCCAGCTCAATGGTGGCATAGCGGGACTCGGGGTCGCTTAGGAACCTCGAGCCACACTGAACTAAGCGGAGACAGTTGTTGCCATGATCCTGTAGGAGGGCGTATCCAATACCGTTGAGGCGGGATGCATCAGTTTGTAGAATCACTGGTAGGGAAGGGTCGAATGGGGCCAGGACGGGTGGACTGAGCAGGGCAGCCTTGACCCGGCGGAAAGCTTCATCATGGTCAGCGGTCCACATAAACGACCTCTTCGGGCTCATCAGGGGGCGCAGGGGCTGAGCGGCAGTGGCGATGTCGGGGGTGAACTCCGCCAGCTGGTTCACCAAACCCATGAAGGAGCGAAGGTCGGTGATGTTGGCTGGTGTCGGGAAGTTCTTGATCGCTCCGACTTTGCCAGGGTCAGCCGAGATGCCCTCACCTGAGAGCGTGTACCCACAGAAGTTCACACTGGGTGCGGCGACCACGAACTTGTCCTTGTTGAGTGTGATCCCACTGTCGCGGCACCGTATGAGCACTTCATGGATACACTGAAGATGTGTGTTGAAGTCCTCGTCGTAGAGCAGCACGTCGTCGACAACCTTGGCACAATTTTGCAGCCCTTGGAGGGCCCTATCACCGCGAAGGCAGAAGGCGTCACCTGTCGCAGCGAAACCCATTGGACCTCTACAGTGTTGGAAACGGCCATAAGGAGTGATGAAAGTTGTGAGATGCTGGTCCTCCTCCGCAAGTTCCATTTGCCAATATCCACTCAGGGCGTCTGCCGTCGTGAAGAATTTCGCCTGCGGGGCCACACTGCGGATCGCTTCGAAAGGCGTCGGTGAGGGGTAGGCTGGGCGGGAAACTTGGCAGTTGAGCTTGGTGAGGTCTATGGTGAGGCGAACTTCGGCGTTGGGCTTGGCGACGACGACGAGGGGGTGGCACCACTCTGAAGGTTCATCGCTGGCCGGTTTAATGATACCTTGTGCCACTAGCGAGTCCAGCTCCTGCTTAACTTTGTCCCTGAAAGCAAAGGGGATCTGCCGCGGGGTGTAGATGGCAAAAGGCACGGCATCGTCCTTGAGGTGGATCCGCATTGGGGGACCCTTCATAGGCTTGAGTGGAGCTGTCTGGAGATCCTCCTTGGAGACCAAAAACGTCCTTGAACTCTCGAAGAAAGAACTCCTTGGCTTGTGCAGGTGATGTGGTGGCTGTGAAGGGTAGCTCTTTACACCTGTAGATATGTTTAACCTGTAGAATTGGCTTGGGGAATTCTGCTGAGATGATGGCCAATGCTTGACAGTGGCGTTTGGACAGAAGCGGCGTCTGAACACCCTCGCGGACTTGGATTGTGGCCGAACAGGAGCGTTTGCTGATGGTGAGTTGTGCATGAAACGTCCCCAAAGCAGGAGCCATTGCAGAGCCATCCGCGTTGAGCGTTGTTGTCGGAGGCGGAGGTCGTAGGCTGCTGAGAGGAATCCGAAGTATGTCGAGGTGTCGTCGGCCGATCACTGTGATGTCTGCACCTGTGTCAGGAAGCATGTGGAGTTTTCTAGTGGTGCCGCTGTAGGTGAGACTCACGGATGTCAGTGTGGGTGCCTGAACAGGTGATCCCACACGTCGGCAACTTGTGGTCTTCTTTGCTATAGACTTGTTGTGGGAGGAAACGTTGTTGTCCTGTGTAGCGGGCGTCTTGGAAGATCTGCAGCATTTGTCGTAGTGGCCCATATGGTTGCAGCGACGACACTGGGCGGTGGCAGCAGGGCAAGCAGGAGTCCTAGGCTTATGACCACGACGGCCACAGTTAGTGCAGGTGTAGTCTTCAGCCGGGCACTTGTTCTTGTCGTGCCGGCGAGCACAACGTTGGCAGGCGGCAGCCGACGCCAAGGACTGTTGCGATGTGGAGAACTTGTCGCGTTGCTTAACCTGCTTGTTCTGCTTGTACGCTGACACGGCGTTAACCTGGGATGGTGGGGCACGTATGGCTGATGTAGCGCTTCGAGTGGCCTCATAGGAACGGCAAGTGTTGACGATGTCCTGTAATGAAGGGGTGGCGTCGAGGGAAAGCAGCTTCTGTACAAGTTCTTCGTCATGTATGCCCATCAGAATGACCATCTTGAGTTGGGTCTCCTTGCAGGCTGAAGAGTTCCCTGGGCAGATGTCAATTTCTTCGGTGATGTGGCAGAGGCGGACGTAGAAGTTGTTGAATGACTCGCCCTGTTTTTGCTTGCAACTGAACAGGTCCCTGCGACGGAGAGCTTCATTGCGAGAATTCTTGATGTGCTCCTGAAGTGCATCGAGGACTGCATCAACGGTCTTGTCGGTGTCAGGGGGTATGCTTAAGGTGTGCTCCAAAAGCCGCTGTGTCTCCAGGGTTAAGCACATCCGCATCTGGATCAGTTGTTTCTCCCTCGGTAATTTAGATAAGTCTACCATAATAGAGTAATCGTCCCACCGACGCCTCCATTCTCTGAAAACCTGGAAGGTGGCATCAGCACGAAGGGGCGGCGGGTTCTGGGTGATAGCCTTCTGTGGTGGAGGTGGAGCTGTAGGGGTGGGGGATGTTGTGGAATTGGGTGTTGTCCCCGGTGAGGTGGGGTAATTTGGGCCAGAGCCTGGACAAGGGCGGAGAACTTGGCATCGTCCATCTGTCTCCTGTAGTCCTCCTCCGTGCGTCGTCTTGTTTCCTCCTCCTGTCGGCGGTTTTCCTCTTCCCATCTTCTGCGGTCCTCCTCCTGTCTTCTGGTATAGCCATCCTGCTGACTGCGCCATGTATGGTTGTCATGTGAAGCTACAACAACCTTGATAATCCTTTCTTGCACAAGGATGTAGAATAAAAGTCCAGAGATAAGTTTATAGGTTCTTATTAGCCAGAGATACAGGGAGCTGGGAGGCACTTGTTATGCTGAGTGCCGACCGGATGTTACTGATGAAAACATGTGCAGCGGTGCCGGATATATTTGGTGCAATGCTGCCGATACTACAGAGTACGGTATATTATCATGGGATATTAAACGATGATAGTATTGCCCTGAAAGTACATGTGTGTATGTTGCAATATGATTAAGGCATGTGTACACTCTGTATATATGTTGTGTGTGCACTTAACCTATATCAACAAAAGGTAATTACGAGAGTTAATGTCGCCTGTTAATTAATAAACACTGATACGCTTAGCACTTCCCAAATGGAATGGTTATATATGAATTACACTGGGCAAAGATATAGCCACTTCGTAGAAATATTAATAAGTGAATCTCTAAATAGCACTGTAGTAATGTAGTACTGATAGAGTGAATCTTGGGTAGTATTTGATTGGTCTGGTCCTGGTTATCTTGCGTCCGTGATGTTGGGGGCTAACGACTGGTTCCGCGGCCGTCCAGGTGGTCCATATGTAGGAAGTTCTCAAGTACGTGGACAGGTCCTTCTATCCAAATCTGCCACGGAGTCTGCCAGCTCTGGAACTCAATTCTCAGCAACCAACAAGGATAGAGCTCGAGGTTAACTCTGGTGACCAACCTGGGTTGGTGTCTATCTTTCAACTGATTTTACTGGGGGCTGGAGCTGGGTTTATAGGCTCGGTTTTGGACCCTGTAGGCCATAGGGATCTCGAGTTTTATGGAATTATTTGAGCTCTCAATAGATACGGGGACTAGGTAAGGTGGTGATTACTGTTGTGGCACATGGCTATAGGGAGCCTTCATATTGTGATATAACTGAGCCTTAGTAAGAGGTACTATTTTGGCTATACTGGAAGTATTGAGGGGAGGGAGACTGGATCTACTTTGCGAGGAGGATTGGGACAGCTGTGATAGGAGCGTCTCTCTTAGATTGTTCAATCTTCATTCTATGGTATAGCTGAGGTGCTAATTTAGTTATCAGAGTATGCAAGAAAGGTTAATGGGTTATAGTGAGTTAATAGAGGTTAGTAAAGGTGTTAGTCATGCATGGTTAGTTCATTGATAGGAAGAATTCCTGTGCTACCTGGCAATGACCCGGAAGTCAAAACAAGGGTCAGGTATACCTCCGCAGGGGTGGGGGTCTCCCTCCTCGGGTGGGTAAAAAGGGGTAGCTGTGCGCCCTCTCTCTGTGATGGTCGTCCGGCGGCTGTGGCTAGGGGCTTGCCATATCACAAGTGTTTGTAATAACCCTCTGTTTATGAGACAGATGTGGGTGTTCTTAATACCAAAACCGAAGGTGCCTTGACTAGCTGGTTTAATCGGTTGGTTGTTAATTGCATGGCTTGCTGGATGTGGTGGAGACTGGGTTGCTAACTCGGCCACATTTATCTGGAAGTATGGCAATAGAAGTTAGTCACTGGCGAGGCGGCTAGCCTCGCACTGACGATCATTGGTACAGGGTTGTGAATGGGTTGTGAGGGAATAGATGGCATGCAAAGGGTTAGTAAAGTTCTAATGTTGTTCCGTCCTACTAAGGGAAGGTAGGCTGGATAGGAGTATATATATAAAAGGTTGGAGAACGTTAGCAACGGAAAAATCAAGGATCTTCAGGAGGTATGAGGGAGAGGCTAGGTCGGAAGAGAGTCGAGGAGCGTGGGGTGTTAATGAGAGAGGGAGAGTTCAGGGGGCTACGTGGAAGTTTGACCCTAAGGTCTCCGGGCATAGGGGTGGCATTAGACTACAGTTGATATTGGAGTTTGGGGGAAATGACAGTGAAAGTACGTTAGCCAAATGCTACCGGGGAATGCAAATACGGGGTGGTATATGAGTCTGGAAAAGATAGAATCATGTTGATTGTGGGGCTGTGGGGGAAAAGGAGGTTAACTGTAGGTGTGTGCTTGACTGTGGATAAAGTAGGGAAAAACATGGTGTATTATTATTCGTCAATACGAGGGGTTATGGACACTATTATTTGACACGATTTCTTGCTGATATTGTTATCCCTGGGAACTGCGTTTTCTATGAAATATACACCAAAGAAAAGCGGCAGTTCGTAGGGGTACTTCGTTATTGTTTCGTGGTACTATGATAGACAATGGTAACAAAAGGTTATCTATACAATCTCTGGTTGGGGTAAGAATTAGAGTTACTGCATGGTGGCTAACATCTTCAGTCATTATCTCTGTCTAGGTCTTACAGGAATAATGGTTATATATACAATGGTGTACCCGTGGGTATCATAGTTTCTTATCAATTATGACATGGGGTTTTAACACACTACTTCTCGGATGGAAGAACATACATAGATTTATGGGGGCGGTTGGTCTTCAGAAACTTAGTCTGGCAAGACAAGGTATTTTAAGGGGTGAACATATTATTTCTCGGATGGGAGAACATACATAGATTTATGGGGGCGGTTGGTCTTCAGAAACTTAGTCTGGCAAGACAAGGTATTTTAAGGGGTGAACATATTACTTCTCGGATGGAAGAACATACATAGATTTATGGCTGTCTGAACTGGTTGGCATTGGCTCAACCTAGGGACAGGGCATGGGTGTTTTAATATGAATGTGTATTCCTGTTCATCATCATATAGGTAGAGTCTGGCGGGTAAGAGGTGTAGGACACGAAGCAAAATGGAGTAGTGTGGACTGTGGATACGAAGGAGGTGATTGGAAGACGTATAACAATTGTGGAAAAGTAAATGGAAGAGATGAACACAATGGCGGATAAAGATAACTAACCTAAGGATTGAATACATAGATTTATGGGGGCGATTGGTCTTCAGAAACTTAGTCTGGCAAGACAATGTATTTTAGGGTATGTTGATATTAATATCCTAACTTAGGGACAGGGCATGGGTGTATTAACTTAAGGTGTATTTATGTTCATCATCAGGTAGGTAGAGGTGTAGGACACGAGGGGTAGTGTATACGCGAGGTGGGGGAAAGGGTTGTGAATTGTAAAGGGGTTGGTTTGAGGCTAGGCGCCGCACCGCTCGTGACCTAGGATAGTGACCCTTAATGCGCTGGACATAGGGGTGGCATTTCCCTACGATCGAACAGGTAGAGTGGTGTGTGCAGCGGGGCGTGAAGGATAAGTGGACAGGATGACCCAAACAGGGTACCCTGAGCATAGGGTCATGAAGCAAAATAGAGTAGTGTGGATTGTGGATACGAAGGAGGTGATTGGAAGACGTATAACAATTGTGGAAAAGTAAATGGAAGAGATGAACACAATGGCGGATAGAAGATAATTAACCTAAGGATTGACTACATGCATGAATGACGACATTATAGCCGTCGTCCTTATAAGATGATGAAACCTGGTTGGTCTGCACGTGGCACAATACGACACAAGGACAGTGCCGCTATGTCGTATCAATACTGGTGGCATACTCCGGTTAATATTATATATACACTTAGTTACTAGAAGAATAAGGCAAGGGGGGGGGGGGGCACTGAGCACGGGGGTACATATATCTATACTCGTCATGGAAAGGGAGATACGAGGTAGCTTTCCTGCATCTCTCCTGATAATCGTCTGCAGATTGGTCATAGTGAGTTTATCTGAATTAACAGGCCTAAATCAATACAATAACTGGCATAGGGTTATCGGGTGTATAGAGTCGTGGTTAAAGGTTGGGAATATATAGTTAGTGGATAAAACCACGGGAGGTTAGAGACTTAGAATTGGGGGCTATGATTGTTATATAACTAAATACAGGGCTGACATAATCACGATCTGATTTGGTGTGAAATGGAAGCTAAGGTGTCTTAGATCGCCTCGAACCTACACAATGAAAGTATTATAGCCTGTATGGTGGTTACATAATTAAATACATACTTAGGTGGTACATCAAGAATATCAGTGAGTAAAGTATTGTGGTTTGTATATTAGAAGACTGTGATTGAGAGACGTATAATATGTGTTATGAATTGAGAGAGAGGGAGAGAGACCAAATCGGGAAAGGAAAAGGGGCCTGGGATCTATACATACTTAGGTGGTACATCAAGAATATCAGTGAGTAAAGTATTGTGGTTTGTATATTAGAAGACTGTGATTGAGAGACGTATAATATGTGGAATGAATTGAGAGAGGGGGAGAGAGACCAAATCGGAAAAGGAAAAGGGGCCTGGGATCTCGTTGGGGATGGGAGTTTCGCTCAGGATTTTCGTTCCTGTGGCTTGCTAGGGTTGGAGGTTTCGCTCTCAGGTTTTTCGTTCCTGGGGTATTTTAATTATTATTATTATTATTATTATTATTAGGTCAAGTTATGTCATTAGCATGTTATCATTAATTATTTATACAGTATTGTGAAATTTATTGTTATTATTATTGTTGGTGCTGTTGATGGTTTGTACAGTAATTTTTTCTTCATGTGGTGCTTTAACCCGTACAGCCCCAGCGACGCATCTGACGCGTCGGCGATGTATGTAACGCACAGCCCCAGAGACGCGTCTGACGCGTCACCCTAATTGCGCCGACCGTAACCTCAGGTGTAGCCACTCAAGAGGGCTCAGATTTGTATGGGAACTGTGTACGTATCCCACGCAACCGTGCCGATGGTTGAAAACTCTCAAAGTCCACGTGCGTGCGCGTGAGCGCGCAATAACCTGGTTTTTTGGGGTAATTGCCTTCAATTTTTTACTTTTGTAAAATACGTTTTCGGGGGCTCTGTAGGACCATTCTTTAAGCTTTTTGAGCGGTTTTTCGTGGTTTTTCCTTCATTCCTAACCCATTCGCTATTGTTTCTGGAATAAAACCATTTTTTGAAAACCGGCCGGGTTCTGGTGAACAAACATTACAAAACTAGCCGGGGCTCCACGGGTTAAAGCTTCTCATTATGTTGGTTTTTGTTATTATTTTATCAAAAATAAATTTATGGTGTGTGTAATGTACCTTTGTAAATTGGGAAACCAACTGCATCCAGCTACCATATGCAGCCATTTTGATACCAAGTCTTGGTTACGCTACCCTGCCAGTTAACAACGACATTTTCATTCTCACTCCTTATATTTTGTTCTTTTCTATCTATCGATAACTTTAAAGGTGTAATATCTCCATCATATCAAAGACTCACCCTAAGGGTCATAGAGTAAATTAGTCTTATTTTTGTCTCCCGAATTTGCCATTAAATTTATGAAAAGGGTTACTGAATCACCCAGTATACTGTATATGTGTTTCTATATATGTACCGGTATATGTGTGTTTATGTATGTATGTGTGACAGTGTGTATATGTATGTATATGTACTGTATGTAATATATGTGTGTGTTTGTTTCCTACCTGGCCTAAGTGATGTCATTTCATCACATCTTGCGACATTCTCTCTTATCCATCTCTCTCTCTCTCTCTCTCTCTCTCTCTCTCTCTCTCTCTCTAACACACCTATTCACTATAATTATATCAGAAATGTTGATTACTAACCTATTGTAACTCCGAAAGAACTATGACATTCGATCGGACAGTTCTATCATTTGGGGAGAGTCAACCAGGAAATGTTGGCAAAAATGAACAGCCCATTTGCTCCAGTCCCTTTCGAGTTACAAGGTGTTAATTAAGGAGCAAGATTTCTGGCCTAATTATATTGAAATTTACAGCCCATTTGCTCTAACCCACAAAGTTTGATCTCTAACCTCGCATTACTCGAAAATAACTAAATTAATCAAGCTAGCATTTCTACCATTTAGGAAGAGTCAGCCAGGAAATAGGTGTGGAAATTTTCAGCCCATAACTAGCCTCTCGTAACTCGAAACTAACTAGAGTAATCAAGCTAATATATTCTGCCATTTAGGAAGAGTCAGCCAGGGAATAGGTGTGGAAATGTATACAGCCCATACCTCTAACCTCTTGTAACTCGAAAATGACTAGAGTAATCGAGCTAATATTTCTACCATTTAGGAAGAGTCCGCCAGGGAATAGGTGTGTAAATATACAATCCGTTTGCTCTAGCCCTTGTTGAGTTACAGAGGTTAAAGGTAACGATTTTTGGTCTACCTATAATTAATGAACTATAGTGGCAAATGGTAGTAAGTATGATCATAGCTGTTAATTTCCACACCTATTCCCTGGCTGACTCTTCCTTTAAAAGAAATGGTAGGAATATTAGCTTAATTACTCTTGATTTGGGGTATAATAGGCTGTAAATGTCCACACCTATTCCCTGACTGACTCTTCCCAAATGGTAGAAGTATTAGCTTGATTACTCTTAATTATTTTCGAGTTACAAGAGGTTTGGAGTATAGGCTGGCTGTACATGTCCACACCTATTCCCTGGCTGACTCTTCCCAAATGGTTAGGGGTCGATATTTCTGGCCAACATTTACTGAAAGCAAGGCGGGGTCACACGAACGATTTTTCCAACAATTTTTATGGGCAATTGACCACTTGCGAGTTTCATTCTATAAGGAAGTTGGAGCTGTAGACATCGATATTAAACAGAAATGCAATAATAAAGTAGGTTTCTGATGGATTAATGGTATGTTGAATTGGGTTTTATGTATTTATAAATGTAGTACGACCGTATTTTAGCTGGTAATTCTGCTAAATATCGATGTCTACAGCTCCAACTTCCTTATAGAACGAAACTCGCAAGTGGGCAAATTGCGAGTTTCACCTAAACGTTAATAAATCTATAGTATATTCGCTGTAAGTAGGAGATAATTTAATCATAAACTCTAACCTCTGTAACTCAAAAACGACTAGAGTAATCGAGCTAATATGTCTACCATTTGGGAAGAGTCAGTCAAGGATTATATATGAAAGTTTACAGCCCATTCGTTCTAGCCCTTTTAGAGTTACAGAGGATAGAGGTCATGATTGATCGCCTACTTACAGCGAATAGACTATAGTACCACCGGATCAGGTAAGGGGGGTCGCCGTTTTTTTATTTGTTATCTCTCTCTCCTTTTCTCTTTCACTGGCTTGTATCCATTCGGCCCCATTCAGCCAACTGTTTTAAGACGTTTATCCCCATCCAGGTGTCGATTTCTTCCTGACGATCGATAGCAAGCCAGCATTGTATGGAGAAATCCGGCTTCGCTGGAGAAATTTTTCTATCGAAAAATTTACAAATTTAGCTTGCTGTCAAAACAAAAATATAGCCTATATATGCTGGCTCGCTACTACTCGCCAGGAAAATATTGACACCTGGATGGAGGTAAACGTCTTAAAACAGTAGGCTAAATGGGGCCGAATGGATACAAGCCAAAGAGAGAGGGAGAGAAAAAAAAAATAAATAATCGAGGTAGGCTCCCTAAATAAAGTCTGCGGACATTTATATCCACATTTCAGTTACTCCACGATGTATTAACACGATGCTACACTCTATTCATTATAAATAGGCCAAAAATCGTGACCTGGTGTAACTCAGGAGTTAGAACAATCGCGCTGAAAGAGAGAGAGAGAGATAGAGAGAGAGAGAGAGAGGGGGGGGGGGTAAATTGTCTTGGCATGAGATACAGAACGGGATAGGTTAAGCAATAACATCAATCGGTATATTAAAATAAAAGTTAGCAAAAGAAAATTAAAGTGGGAGAAATTGCGAGAGAAAGAGAGCAAGGCGGAAGAAAGAGAGCAAGCATCGACCGACAAAGAGAGAGAGAGAGAAAGATAGAGAGTGAGAGAGAGAGAGAGTGAGGGTAGGGTTGGGTAGAGGTAGTGTTGCCAATTTAGCTCCTTTCCCACTAGATCTAGAGGTGTTTATTTTGTTCTAGCGACATGCATTCTAGTGACATTCTGCAGATTTTAGCCAATTTGAGCGACATTCTAGTAATTCTGGCATTATTCTAGCGAGTTTCGGCATATATTTACTATCTAGCAGCCTTCTAGCGACTATTGAGAACGAATCTAGCGGTATCGTGTGTGTCGACTTGGTAACCCTGCCCGTTTACCAAAATACCTCACGAGCCAGTGTTGTTGTAGACGGGGAAGGGGAAGGTTGTGCGCACCTCTGTCCCGTGTTTTCAGTGCTAAACGTAAACACAAAAATTCACCTTCGTATTTAAGTCGCTTCGGGTTTTTTGTGGATCCCCTTCGGGCCTTCTCCCTCATGTTAGTTTTGAGATTTGCAGCCATTCGCCCCATTAGTTTGGCTATTATAAGACCTTTTGCCCCATTTATTTGTCCATTTTACGACCTATCGTGCCATTTAGGTGTCGATTTATTTCCTAGCGAGCGATACCGAGCCTTCAATTTAAGAGGAACCCAGCAGGGCATTTTTCTACCGAAAAAATGCACAAATTTATATCGAAAGGCAGTCTTGATTTCAAGTATTTATTTATGTATTTATTAAATCCGGGTGGAGGTGTAGGCTATAGACAATCCGGGTGGAGGTGTAGGCTATAGACAATCCGGGTGGAGGTGTAGGCTATAGACAATTAAATCCGGGTGGAGGTGTAGGCTATAGACAATTTCTTTCCAGCCTCATTAGTTTTCAGATGTTAAGATGTTTTCCCCATTAGTTAGTCGATTTTAAGACCTTTCGCCCCATTTCTTTGTCAATATTTAGACCTTTCGTGCTATTTAGGTGTCGATTTTTTTTCCCCTGGCGAACGATAGTGAGCCTGTAATGTTGGAAGAGCCGGCCTTCGGCCGGGACATTTGTCTACCGAAGGGGGTCCAGAAAAACGGTCTGCCTCCCCTTAAATACAGCTATAGAATATACTATAAAAGACGTCGCCGGTACAGAAGAGGTTAAATAGATCCTCCTACATTACAGACTCGCTATCGCTCGCCCATTATACACCATCATCAACATGGATTATGAGATATCTGAAGGTTCGAACCCAGGACACTCTGCTGTGGACTATGACGACAACTCCACCACCACCACGGGTTGGCTCAGGATCGCCGCCGATAACACCTTCTGGAGTAAGTCCACCTTGAGTTGTATCCATTCGGCCCCATTCTCTCTTTAAGTGTATCCATTCAGCCTACTGTATTAAGACGTTTATCCCCATCCAGGTGAGCGATAGCGAGCCACCAATTTTGGATGAGTTAGACAGCTAGCTAAATTTGTCCATTTTTCGATAGAAAAATGGCTCCGGCAAAGCCGGATTTCTCCATAAAATGTTGGCTCGCTATCGCTCGCCAGGAAAAAATCGACACCTGGATGGGGTAAATGTCTTAAAACAGAAATACGGTACAGACTCGCTATCGCTCGGTTGAAGAATACCTAACCGTTATATCTCAGAGAACCCAGGACACTCTGCTGTGGACTATATCGACAACTCCACCACCACACGTTGGCTCACCCTCATGTTTAACACCATTAGTTTTTTAAGACGATTGATACATTTATACATAAGGGACAAAATCAATCTACTTGTTCTATCTATATATATCTTTATCTATCTATCTATCTGTCTATCTATCTGTTTATCTGTCTATCTACCGTATCTATTTATCTATCTATCTATCAATCTACCTACCTATCTATCCATCTACCTATCTATCTATCTAAGCATCTATCTATCTATTTCAGTGTTCCCGTGTCACCAATGGCTCTCGCCCCAACACCTGCTCTTTCAACTAGCCAACGGTTGTTTCTTGTTGAGCTACTTGGCCCCATCACAGAACAAAGGCCTGCTCTTCACCCATGGTATCCTTATTATAGGTAAGTAATGGTGTATAATGCTTGTAAGTTAATGGTATATTAAGGAGAGTGACCTGCTTTTTCTCTCCCTCTTCCTCTATCTCTGCCTGGTGTCCATTCGGCCCCATTCAGCCTACTGTTTTAAGACGTTTATCCCCATCCAGGTGCCGATTTTTTCCTGGCGAGCGATATAGCCATTGCAGTCTTCAATCAAAATTGCTATGGTCAGGTCAGGTGAATGTATTGAGGAATAAGCCTTTACAACGGTACCTCACAGCTACTTTTCTACTTTTCCTATTTTTTTTCTGAAGAGTGTAGGGAGGGGAGAAGGGGTGTTGGAGAGAGAGAGGAAGCTGTTGGAGTGGCTTTGTTATGTGCTATTTTTCTGAAGAGTAGAAAAGGGAGAAGGGGTGTTGGAGAGATAGGAAGCTGTTGGAGTGGCTTTGTTATGTGTGTTATTTTTCTGAAGAGTGTAGAGAGGGGAGAAGGGGTGTTGGAAAGATAGGAAGCTGTTGGAGTGGTTTTGTTATGTGTGTTATTTTTCTGAAGAGTGTAGAGAGGGGAGAAGGGGTGTTGGAAAGATAGGAAGCTGTTGGAGTGGTTTTGTTATGTGTGTTATTTTTCTGAAGAGTGTAGAGAGGGGAGAAGGGGTGTTGGAGAGATAGGAAGTTGTTGGAGTGGCTTTGTTATGTGTGTTATTTTTCTGAAGAGTGTAGAGAGGGGAGAAGGGGTGTTGGAGACAGAGGAAGCTGTTGGAGTGGCTTTGTTATGTGTTATTTTTCTGAAGAGTGTAGAGAGGGGAGAAGGGGTGTTGGAGAGATAGGAAGCTGTTGGAGTGGCTTTGTTATGTGTGTTATTTTTCTGAAGAGTGTAGAGAGGGGAGAAGGGGTGTTGAAGAGAGAGGAAGCTGTTGGAGTGGCTTTGTTATGTGTGTTATTTTTCTGAAGAGTGTAGAGAGGGGAGAAGGGGTGTTGGAGACAGAGGAAGCTGTTGGAGTGGCTTTGTTATGTGTGTTATTTTTCTGAAGAGTGTAGAGAGGGGAGAAGGGGTGTTGGAGAGATAGGAAGCTGTTGGAGTGGCTTTGTTATGTGTGTTATTTTTCTGAAGAGTGTAGAGAGGGGAGAAGGGGTGTTGGAGACAGAGGAAGCTGTTGTAGTGGCTTTGTTATGTGTGTTATTTTTCTGAAGAGTGTAGAGAGGGGAGAAGGGGTGTTGGAGACAGAGGAAGCTGTTGTAGTGGCTTTGTTATGTGTGTTATTTTTCTGAAGAGTGTAGAGAGGGGAGAAGGGGTGTTGAAGAGAGAGGAAGCTGTTGGAGTGGCTTTGTTATGTGTGCTATTTTTCTGGAGTGTAGAGAGGGGAGAAGGGTTGTTGGAGAGATAGGAAGCTGTTGGAGTGGCTTTGTTATGTGTGCTATTTTTCTGAAGAGTGTAGAGAGGGGAGAAGGGGTGTTGGAGAGAGAGAGGAAGCTGTTGGAGTGGCTTTGTTATGTGTGCTATTTTTCTGAAGAGTGTAGAGAGGGGAGAAGGGGTGTTGGAGAGATAGGAAGCTGTTGGAGTGGCTTTGTTATGTGTGCTATTTTTCTGAAGAGTAGAGAGGGGAGAAGGGGTGTTGGAGAGATAGGAAGCTGTTGGAGTGGCTTTGTTATGTGTGCTATTTTTCTGAAGAGTGTAGAGAGGGGAGAAGGGGTGTTGGAGAGAGAGAGGAAGCTGTTGGAGTGGCTTTATGTGTGCTATTTTTCTGAAGAGTGTAGAGAGGGGAGAAGGGGTGTTGGAGAGATAGGAAGCTGTTGGAGTGGCTTTGTTATGTGTGCTATTTTCTGAAGAGTGTAGAGAGGGGAGAAGGGGTGTTGGAGAGAGAGAGGAAGCTGTTGGAGTGGCTTTGTTATGTGTGCTATTTTTCTGAAGAGTGTAGAGAGGGGAGAAGGGGTGTTGGAGAGAGAGGAAGCTGTTGTAGTGGCTTTGTTATATGTTCTATTTTTCTGAAGAGTGTAGAGAGGGGAGAAGGGGTGTTGGAGAGATAGGAAGCTGTTGGAGTGGCTTTGTTATGTGTGTTATTTTTCTGAAGAGTGTAGAGAGGGGAGAAGGGGTGTTGGAGAGAGAGGAAGCTGTTGGAGTGGTTTTGTTATGTGTGTTATTTTTCTGAAGAGTGTAGAGAGGGGAGAAGGGGTGTTGGAGACAGAGGAAGCTGTTGGAGTGGCTTTGTTATGTGTTATTTTTCTGAAGAGTGTAGAGAGGGGAGAAGGGGTGTTGGAGAGAGAGGAAGCTGTTGGAGTGGCTTTTTTATGTGTATTATTAGTCTGGAGTGTAGAGAGGGGAGAAGGGGTGTTGGAGAGAGAGGAAGCTGTTGGAGTGGCTTTGTTATGTGTGCTATTTTTCTGAAGAGTGTAGAGAGGGGAGAAGGGGTGTTGGAGAGAGAGAGGAAGCTGTTGGAGTGGCTTTGTTATGTGTGCTATTTTTCTGAAGAGTGTAGAGAGGGGAGAAGGGGTGTTGGAGAGAGAGGAAGCTGTTGTAGTGGCTTTGTTATGTGTGCTATTTTTCTGAAGAGTGTAGAGAGGGGAGAAGGGGTGTTGAGAGAGAGGAAGCTGTTGTAGTGGCTTTGTTATGTGTGCTATTTTTCTGAAGAGTGTAGAGAGGGGAGAAGGGGTGTTGGAGAGAGAGAGGAAGCTGTTGGAGTGGCTTTGTTATGTGTGCTATTTTTCTGAAGAGTGTAGAGAGGGGAGAAGGGGTGTTGGAGAGAGAGGAAGCTGTTGGAGTGGCTTTGTTATGTGTGTTATTAGTCTGTGAAACGTTGTCAATAGTGCTCATCCTTATATGGTGTTTATATTCATTCCTCTAATTGACCACTTGCGAGTTTCAGACTATAAGGAAGTTGGAGCCGTGAACATTGATATTAAAGAGAAATGCAATGATAAAGTAGGTTTGTGATGGCTAAAGATCGAGTACCGTGTGTTGATTTGGATTGTATGTATTTATAAATGAACTACAGCCGTATTTTAGCTGGTAATTCTGCTAAATATCGATGTCTACAGCTCCAACTTCCTTATAGAACGAAACTCGCAAGTCGGCAATTCATTCCTCTAAAGCCGGTATCACACGAGAGCTTTTATAGTCAATATTCGATGATCAACATTTTTCAGTCAACATTTCTGGAATAGTTTGCCCTGGTATCGGAAACTATACTGTTGATAGATGAATTTAGGTAACCGAAATATGTTAAATGTTGACCTCATAAGCTGCCAGATCAGTGTTGAGTATAAATGTTGAGGGAAAAAGCGCTCGTGTGATACCGGCTTAATTCATTTTTTGTTGTTTTTTGTTTTTTCCCAGGATTTCTGTTGTACTCTACGTGGGCCTGGAACGTGATCTGCGCACCTGATGTGTTCTCATGGAATTTTACCTTCATGCTGCTCAATATGGGACAGACGCTCTACATTATATACCAGATGCGGCCTGTTAAAGTCAATAGGGAACTGGAGGCTATGTATCAAACGCTCTTCCAACCTTTAAATGTAAGTTAATGCTCTCTTTATTATGTAAGTTAATGCTCTCTTTATTATGTATTTAGTACGGTTTGCCCACCAGGAAATAGGTGTGGCTATTTACAGCCAGTTTCCTCTTGGCCCTTTTGATTTAGGAGAAGTTAAGGGATCAAGATTATTGTCAAGTTCGTTGGCGTTACCTTTAAGCCGGTATCACACGAACGCTTTTTCCCTCAACACTGGTCTGGCAGCTTATGAGGTTAACATTTATTATAGTTCTGTCACCTAAATTCATCTATCATCAGTCTAGTTTCCGATAACGGTGCAAAATATTCCAGAAATGTTGCTAGAATTTTTTTGATTATCGAATATTGACTAAAAAAGCTCTCGTGTGATACCGGCTTTAGTGATGATTTTTTTTTTTTTTTTTTTGGCCTTCCTGTAGTGAACAGAGTATATGGGTGATCCATTATGACAAGTGAATGAATTGACTACTTGCGAGTTTTGGTCTATAAGGTAGTTGGAGCTGTAGACAACGATGTTTAACAGAATCTACAGCTAAAATATGGATATAAAACATTTATAAATACATGAAACCCAATTCAACATACCATTAATCCATCAGAAACCTACATTATCATTGCATTGTTGTTTAATATCAATGTTCATGGCTCCAACTTCCTTATAGCCTGAAACTCGCAAGTGGTCAATTCCTGTCTATTTCTCTCTCTCCCCCCCCCCCCCCCAGGTCCCCCGTCTACTATTCAAACGTCTAGTATCACTAGAATATGCCCAAGTAAAAACGTTCCTAAGATATTTTTCTATCTGTCTACATACATGTCTCCAACTTCCTTCGTTTTCTCAAGTTATGTCTGTCTAATTCCTATCCATTTCTAACATATATATATATATATATATATATATATATATATATATATATATATATATCTAACTTCCTCCATTATCTATATCAATGTCTGTTTAATTCCTGTCTCTCTCTCCCAGAATCAGTCTTTCCCTCTTCCTATGACTTAAATTGCTTCAAACTCCGTGTATCCAGGCATTTTACCTCGAACGTCCCTTGATTTCGGCCCTGTCACTCTTTGAAATCTGGGGGAGGCACTCGTTGCAGGCAGTTCTGCCTTTTGCCTCCCTCATTCACATAGAAAAAAAATGTCTGTCTAATTCCTATCTATTTCTAACATATATATATATATTTCTAACTTCCTCCATTATCTATATCAATGTCTGTTTAACCCTTTGAAGATCGTGACTCATTTTGACACTTTATTCTGGTTCTCATTAGACGATTTTATACAGCTTAGGAAGGGTCTGTGGGAAACATAGGGGTAAAGGCCGTCTCAATTAACCCTCCGAATTCTACACACCCTTCCCAATCTGCATAACAACATCTAATGTTAGCCAGATAACAAAACGATAAATACGTTTTTGGAACTTGAAAGGGTTAATTCCCGTCTATTTCTCTCCCCCCCCCCAGGTACCCCGTCTATTGTTCAAACGTTTGGTATCAGTGGAATATGCCCAAGTAATGTCCCTCCACGCTGGGGAGGCCTATGCCATGCAGAACCTCACTCGCACAGACAGACTGGGCTTACTTCTATCAGGCAAGGTAATAATGATAATAACAAAGTAGATGTGCCGTTTCGCCCAAAGTCAAAACGGCACACCCAACTCTGCGAAGGGTTACCATTATCACTAATATTACCACCATTATTACTACTCCTACCATCATTACTACAATTGTCACCATCATCACTACTACTACCATCATCACTAATATCACCACCATCATCACTACTACTATCATCATCACTACAATTGCCGACTTGCGAGTTTCGTTCTATAAGGAAGTTGGAGCTGTAGACATCGATATTTAACAGAATGACGAGCTAAAATACGGTCATAGTATATTCATAAATACATAAAACCCAATTCAACATACCCTTTAGCCATCAGAAACTTACATTATTATTGTATTTCTGTTTAATATCGATGTTTAAGGCTCCAACTTCCTTATAGCCTGAAACTCGCAAGTGGTCAATTGTCACCTTCTAATGTCAACTAAACTAATTTAACCTAACTAATCCGGGCGAGCATTTTTCCGCCCCCTGAATGATGGCGTTCTGTGTGAGTACCAATACTACTACTACTACTACTACTTTTTTTTTTTTTTTTTATACAACCACTCAGTCTGTGCATCCCCTCTTTGGACCCTAGACTAGGTCAGAATAGTCATCAAAGCGCCTGACTTTGTTGTCATTCAGCTACTTCCTATTTCCGGGGTAAGACTCATCATCGTGGATTACTACTACTACATTGATTTTTATTTAATATTTTTCATACATTTCATGTTACTACTACTACCATCACCACCTCCACCATCACCACCACCACCACTACCACTACCATATATTTAATATTGTACACATACTAAATTTCACAAGCATCAGATACTACTATTCTACACCATGCAACTTCAATCCAGTCTCCTTCCTATGCGACCCTCTGCCACTGCTGCCTCGTAGTCTACTTCTGCCACCGTCACTGGTTTTGGTGCAGACCTTCTTGTTCCCCGCAGGCATAGTAGTGCTGATCTGAGCAATGAGAAAGATTGACGGCATCTCATCCAGGCTACGACGTGGTTCCTAGGCTGTTGCTTTTTCTCTGCGATGATCTCTGCTAGCCTTGAATAGAAGCACTGGGCCCTGGGTCCCATCCCTCCTGATGTGGTGAAGACTAGTGGGGTAAAGCTGCCATGTTCGATGTGTAAGATCCTTTCTCCATATGTCCTGACCTTCTCTCGTTCGTTCCTCTTGTGTGCAGCCTCCAGAGACAGCTCGCTGTAGCTGTGGGCCATTGGGTCAAATACTCTTATGTCAAAGAACGCTCGCTGTGCATTTGTCCAAAAGCCTCTTGCACTAACGTCCAATCTTGCTTCAGTGGATGTGTTGGCCGTCCTGTGCTGCATGATCTCTCCATCCAAGGGAATGAGTGATGGTTCGCTCACCACATCTCTACACACCTCCCTGAGCATGTTCGCTGTTACTTCTCTTACTTCATCGTGCCTGATGCTGATGAATCCTCCTTTCTTACATATCATGGTGTGGTCTGTATCGTTGATGGTTCCACAAACGCATCGATCGGGCAGTCCTTCAATCGGCCAATCATACCTCAGTGCAATAGAATCATTAAATTCTTGTTTGTTGAGATTGAAGCTTTTTGCCTTGATTGGTAGTGTTGTCAGCCAATTTGAAGCGCCCGTTTCTTGTGCTATTTGTAGTTTTCTTGTTTGTCTCGGGTGAAGTTGTCCCATCAATTGTGCCAGGTCATTTTTCTGTGAGTTTTGCCTCTCTGACGTGATGGTCTTTCTGATGTTGTAGATGCCTGCCTGGTCTACTTCACCGTCAGAATCTTGTGCTATGATACGGTCAGTGAGAGATCCTGTTATCTTTACTGAGTTCTGGTATTCCGTTACCGCCCTCTTCACTGGGTCGATGATTCCCATCCCTCCCAACCTAGGAGGCAGTGCGAGCAGCTCCCTCTCTGTATCATTCGGGGTGTGCAACTTTATCCACGCTAGGATGAGTTTGTCTCTGATGGCATCTTCCAGCGGTTGAAGTAATGCGCTCACATTTGGAACGGTTCTCATCAAGTAGGTCCAGCGATGTTTGACCCCATATGTGAATGCCGAATACGCGGCCTGTGGTTCCGTCTTTGCAATATTGGCCAGTTTCTCAATTTCTTTTACCCATTCTCTGACCTTCTCTATGTATTTGTTCTTGAACTCTTCCGTGCCGATCACCGCCCCAAGGTGACGCTGTCCGTCCTTTGTTACTACCACTTCACTATCGCTGAAAGCTTCTACCGCCCTTTCATAATGTTCTGTTTTTACTATTAGTATTGACTTTCTGGCATTTGGATGGTACCCTATTTTTGGTCCTACCTCTGATATTTGCTCCCACCAGTGCTTGAGATTGTTGACTTTTCCCGCTCCAGTGAGATCGTCTGCATAGGCCACCTGCTTTGCTTGCGTCGCCTCATGGCTTGTTAAGGTTAGCAACACTGAGAGACCTAAGGCGTACATTGCCATTGCTACTGGGTCACCTTGTGTGGTTCCTTCCATTGATTTCAGAGGTGTTCCCCTTCGTGTGTTCTGGTTGTTTACTATGAAGAGGTCCGCAGGCTTTTTATAGGTGTTCTCTAAATAGGTGGCAAAACTGGGTCATTTTACTTTGATGTTATGTATTGCCGTCTTTCTGTTGATGGTGTTAAAGGCGTTTGTTGCATCCACTAGCAGCACAGCTTCACAGTCCACTTGCTCATATATTTTTCTTATGGCATGAATTGCTGCCTCTCCCCCTGCTTGGTGGCCGGCACACACTTGGAGATTACCGGCCGATGACCGCACATCGTCTTTCACCACTTCCATTATGCATTTTCCGATTCTTCTTCTCAGCACTTCACCCACTCCTACTGGTCTGCATCCTTGATTCTTGTCTAAAGGTATTAGGCGACAAGCTGTGTAAGCCTCCAAATGTTGACAATTTTGGGTGGTCATCTTTCTTGCAAGAGCTGCCAGAGCCCTACATAAGTCTGTTGCTGCTAGTCCGAAGATTGCTCTACTCAGGATTGTCCTCCAGCCGTTTGCATCCAGCCCTGATGGGCCTGCACTGCCTTGTGTCCCTAGAGCCTTTTTCCAAATAATTTCGCCTGTGATTCGTTCGTATATGACGGTGTTCGGTGGTATATAATCACCCTCTAGCCTCTGACTCTCGTGGACACTAGGTTGTGGATGTTTCTCTTTCAACATTTGGATGGTTTCTCTTGTGATAGGCAGCAACCCACAAGCTGCCTCCTTTGTCAGGGACCTTATTGCAGGTGCCACTTTTCCTTGCCTCATCTGGTCGCCGAATCTCCTGGCCTCGTCTTCATTGTTTTTCTTTTTTTGCCGCCGCCTGCTTAGTCTCCCTTGTAATGCTCTGGCTTCATTGAGTAAGTCATCCATCTTGTTCTCATTCCATAATTTCATTCTTCTTGTTAGCGCAGTCACATTTTCGCCTTGGTTAGATTTGTGGTGATTTTTTTGTAAGAAGAGATGTGGAATGCTGAAAATTATCTTGAGAACATACGGGGCTAAAGATGTGTCATAGACATAGTTATAAATGAGCTTTGTCATATCGTTCAGCATGTTGGTGGTGGCACCACATTTTGGAGGGTTGAAAAAGTTGTGTGCAGACCAATATACTATTTCTGAGTACGTTGCATCAATCCAAATTCTAACTTCCTCTTCCCGTAATCCTTTCCAGAGTATGTTTCCACCTCTGCCTGCTTCATTTGGCCCCCTTGGAGGCCTGCCATCCTCTCTTCCGTCTCGGTTGTCGTCTCCCTCTCTTGTGTCTCTTGTTGGCTCCTCATTACTTTCCGCTTCTTGGGGTTCTTCTATCTCTCTTGGGGCCCTTGAGTCCCTTGCTACTCCCCTTATTGTTTCGGGTTCCCTGCCACCCTGACGGCCTCCCTCATCTGCCTCCCGTTGCTCTCTCTGGGAATTTGCTGCCGTCTCTCCACTCGTTCCTGTTCTACCTAAAGGGTTACGACAATTGTCCCCTTTATTACAGTTTGTGCAAATTTTATTTCTCTTCACACAACTGCAATGCTCACAGTTATGTTCATGTTTGGTACATATGCAGCATTTTTTGTAATTTTTTGACCTTTGTGATGGAGCCTCGTCTGAGCTGTCCTCGTCCTCCATCTTATCCTTATCTCATTATTATATCCACATTTCTGTCCGTTCCTCTACTAAGTCCTTAAATAGTAGGTCTAGGATAACTGTAGGCAGGTACACAGGTCCTAACGAATATTCTAGGAAACTATTAAGCAGTGCCTAACTAAGAAGATGATTTGTGTCCAAAAAATCAGTATTACTTAGATAATTATAAGTTTACCTTATCATCCGTACATAGCCTGTGTAGCAACACTCAAAAATATTTCGGTATGTCTACATATATTGTTGTACTACAGTGTTTATTTCCTATTAGTATGATTGTTTGTCATATTTGATATTCCCCCTGACAGACTGGTGGGATGTATGTGTAAGATTGTTGTGTCTGTATAATTTGTTGTTGCTACGTGACTTACACAAACTAAGTAAACAATTAAACAGGATGACACGATAGAGATAAAGAGCGTGATTGAGAGAGTGAGAGTGAGAGTGTAAAGGGCAGTGATGGAAGGGGTCAGTAAAGTAAGGGAAGAGAGAGAGCGAGAGAGAGAGAGGAGGGCGGGGGGGTTATAGTATTATTCACTGATGTTGAAAGTGATTAGTTGATCAGTGGAGACTAGAGAGAGAGAGAGAGAGAGAGAGAGAGATAATGTCCCTGTGGTTTTGAAGGTGATTAATTTAACACTGGATATGAGGTAGAGAGAGAGAGAGCTAGCAATAGAGGTAGAGAGAGCGAGGGCGACTACTACCACTAATAATAATAATAATAATAATAATAATAATAATAATAATAATAACAATAATAAGATCAAAGACCCAATTGACCACTTGCGAGTTTCAGGCTATAAGGAAGTTGGAGCCGAGAACATCGATATTAAACAGAAATGCAATAATAATGTACGTTTCTGATGGATAAATGGTATGTTGAATTGGGTTTTATGAATGTATAAATGTATTACGACCGTATTTTAGCTGTAGATTCTGTTAGATATCGTTGTCTACAGCTCCAACTTCCTTATCGCCTGAAACTCGCAAGTGGTCAATTAGGACGTGTGAAGCACTCGATCTTTTAAATGATGTATGTATGCACTGTATCTACCCATTAAACTATCTAATGCTCACACTATCTATATTTCAGGTGAACGTAATGGCGGACAACCAGTTCCTCCATTCCATCACCTCCATGCAGTTTTTGGATTCACCGGAGTTCGAATCCTCGCGGGCGTCACTGGAGGATAAGTTTAAGGTGAGAGAGAGAGAGAGAGAGATTTACATAGATACACTGGCCGCTCAGACCTTACGATCCAAACGAGGTGGTCAGGACTTAATTCTAGTAGAGATAGCTAACCCAAGAGTAAGGGACAGTGGAAGGAAAGGATAGCAAGAAGAAGAAAGAGAGAGAGAGAGAGAGAGCGAGAGAGAATATTTATGTTGACAAGTCAAGTAGTAATTCTAGTTAATGAAATATGGATACTAAACCCGTAGAGTTTTATGAATTGGTTCTTGCTCGTATACAGTTTACTGTATATATATATATATATATATATATATATATATATATATATATATATATATATATATATATATATATATATATATATATATATATATATATATATATATATATATATATATATATATATATATATATATATATATACAGTATATATATATACCGGTATATATATATATACATATATATATATATATACATATATACAGTATATATATATATATACAGTATATATTTTAAGTTGCTAGGGGGGATGGGCCGGTTTTCTGGGCCACTTTCTCCCTCGTGTTTAGTCCCATTTGTTTTGGTATTTCATGACGTTCGGCCCATTAGTATGGACAGTATTGATATTATGGTGCTAGACCCTCCCCATGGGTCCCAACACAGTCCACTACTAACATAAAGTGTATCTTACACAGTAGTGCCGGTACAGTGCCACCCTGTGCCAATATTGTCACCTCCATACCGGTCAGACCATGGCATGGACAGTATTGATATTATGGTGCTAGACCCTCCCCATGGGTCCCAACACAGTCCACTACTAACATAAAGTGTATCTTACACAGTAGTGCCGGTACAGTGCCACCCTGTGCCAATATTGTCACCCTCCATACCGGTCAGACCATGGCATGGACAGTATTGATATTATGGTGCTAGACCCTCCCCATGGGTCCCAACACAGTCCACTACTAACATAAAGTGTATCTTACACAGTAGTGCCAGTACAGTGCCACCCTGTGCCAATATTGTCACCTCCATACCGGTCAGACCATGGCATGGACAGTATTGATATTATGGTGCTAGACCCTCCCCATGGGTCCCAACACAGTCCACTACTAACATAAAGTGTATCTTACACAGTAGTGCCGGTACAGTGCCACCCTGTGCCAATATTGTCACCACCCCATACCGGTCAGACCATGGCATGGACAGTATTGATATTATGGTGCTAGACCCTCCCCATGGGTCCCAACACAGTCCACTACTAACATAAAGTGTATCTTACACAGTAGTGCCGGTACAGTGCCACCCTGTGCCAATATTGTCACCCCTCCATACCGGTCAGACCATGGCATGGACAGTATTGATATTATGGTGCTAGACCCTCCCCATGGGTCCCAACACAGTCCACTACTAACATAAAGTGTATCTTACACAGTAGTGCCGGTACAGTGCCACCCTGTGCCAATATTGTCACCTCCATACCGGTCAGACCATGGCATGGACAGTATTGATATTATGGTGCTAGACCCTCCCCATGGGTCCCAACACAGTCCACTACTAACATAAAGTGTATCTTACACAGTAGTGCCGGTACAGTGCCACCCTGTGCCAATATTGTCACCTCCATACCGGTCAGACCATGGCATGGACAGTATTGATATTATGGTGCTAGACCCTCCCCATGGGTCCCAACACAGTCCACTACTAACATAAAGTGTATCTTACACAGTAGTGCCGGTACAGTGCCATCCTGTGCCAATATTGTCACCTCCATACCGGTCAGACCATGGCATGGACAGTATTGATATTATGGTGCTAGACCCTCCCCATGGGTCCCAACACAGTCCACTACTAACATAAAGTGTATCTTACACAGTAGTGCCGGTACAGTGCCACCCTGTGCCAATATTGTCACCTCCATACCGGTCAGACCATGGCATGGACAGTATTGATATTATGGTGCTAGACCCTCCCCATGGGTCCCAACACAGTCCACTACTAACATAAAGTGTATCTTACACAGTAGTGCCGGTACAGTGCCACCCTGTGCCAATATTGTCACCTCCATACCGGTCAGACCATGGCATGGACAGTATTGATATTATGGTGCTAGACCCTCCCCATGGGTCCCAACACAGTCCACTACTAACATAAAGTGTATCTTACACAGTAGTGCCGGTACAGTGCCACCCTGTGCCAATATTGTCACCTCCATACCGGTCAGACCATGGCATGGACAGTATTGATATTATGGTGCTAGACCCTCCCCATGGGTCCCAACACAGTCCACTACTAACATAAAGTGTATCTTACACAGTAGTGCCGGTACAGTGCCACCCTGTGCCAATATTGTCACCTCCATACCGGTCAGACCATGGCATGGACAGTATTGATATTATGGTGCTAGACCCTCCCCATGGGTCCCAACACAGTCCACTACTAACATAAAGTGTATCTTACACAGTAGTGCCGGTACAGTGCCACCCTGTGCCAATATTGTCACCTCCATACCGGTCAGACCATGGCATGGACAGTATTGATATTATGGTGCTAGACCCTCCCCATGGGTCCCAACACAGTCCACTACTAACATAAAGTGTATCTTACACAGTAGTGCCGGTACAGTGCCACCCTGTGCCAATATTGTCACCTCCATACCGGTCAGACCATGGCATGGACAGTATTGATATTATGGTGCTAGACCCTCCCCATGGGTCCCAACACAGTCCACTACTAACATAAAGTGTATCTTACACAGTAGTGCCGGTACAGTGCCACCCTGTGCCAATATTGTCACCTCCATACCGGTCAGACCATGGCATGGACAGTATTGATATTATGGTGCTAGACCCTCCCCATGGGTCCCAACACAGTCCACTACTAACATAAAGTGTATCTTACACAGTAGTGCCGGTACAGTGCCACCCTGTGCCAATATTGTCACCTCCATACCGGTCAGACCATGGCATGGACAGTATTGATATTATGGTGCTAGACCCTCCCCATGGGTCCCAACACAGTCCACTACTAACATAAAGTGTATCTTACACAGTAGTGCCGGTACAGTGCCACCCTGTGCCAATATTGTCACCTCCATACCGGTCAGACCATGGCATGGACAGTATTGATATTATGGTGCTAGACCCTCCCCATGGGTCCCAACACAGTCCACTACTAACATAAAGTGTATCTTACACAGTAGTGCCGGTACAGTGCCACCCTGTGCCAATATTGTCACCCTCCATACCGGTCAGACCATGGCATGGACAGTATTGATATTATGGTGCTAGACCCTCCCCATGGGTCCCAACACAGTCCACTACTAACATAAAGTGTATCTTACACAGTAGTGCCGGTACAGTGCCACCCTGTGCCAATATTGTCACCTCCATACCGGTCAGACCATGGCATGGACAGTATTGATATTATGGTGCTAGACCCTCCCCATGGGTCCCAACACAGTCCACTACTAACATAAAGTGTATCTTACACAGTAGTGCCGGTACAGTGCCACCCTGTGCCAATATTGTCACCTCCATACCGGTCAGACCATGGCATGGACAGTATTGATATTATGGTGCTAGACCCTCCCCATGGGTCCCAACACAGTCCACTACTAACATAAAGTGTATCTTACACAGTAGTGCCGGTACAGTGCCACCCTGTGCCAATATTGTCACCTCCATACCGGTCAGACCATGGCATGGACAGTATTGATATTATGGTGCTAGACCCTCCCCATGGGTCCCAGCACAGTCCACTACTAACAAAATTGGTACAGGGTGGCATTGTACCGGCACTGGTGTGTATCAGCACCAAGTATGTTTTGATCAATAATGGGTAACAGCAATATCTAAGCTTCATTTATTCATATCGAGTGAAATATACAAACATGTTCCTACACTTACCCACCCAATTCAACATCTGGCAGACATTAATACAGCACAAAGCAAGTCAAAGGTAATGACAGCTGGGACATGACTTAATCACACGACTGTGCCTATCTGAGTATCTATCTATCTACTGTGTATATCTACTAATCTATCTATCTATCAATCAATCTCTCTATCCATCTAGCTACCAATCTATTTATAAATCTATCTATCTATTCCACAGGTATCTATCATAGCAGCCACATCATGTCGCTACGTGTTTTGGCCTCGCACAAGCCTGGAGTACCTGTTTGTTAAGGAGAGTTACCTGGCCACTGTCCTATCCACCCTCATAGCTCGGGACATCACCACCAAACTCTATAACATGAATCAAAAGGTATGTTGTAGTAGTAGTAGTAGTAGTAGTAGTAGTAGTAGTAGTAGTAGTGAGTATTATTTAATATATGTTTTTCTTTATAATTCTTTCATCTGTGTATGTGTTGTGTTCATCATACTGAGTTTGCATCAAGCCCCGCAAGTATTTTGTATCGAAGCATATGATTAGTTGGCAGACGAAAGTGTATTAATCAATTTACATATCTTTAAAAAAAAAAAAAAATAGTAGTAGTAGTAGTAGTAGTAGTAGTAGTAGTAGTAGTAGTAGTAGTAGTAGCTGTTTGTTAAGGAGAGTTACCTGGCCACTGTCCTATCCACCCTCATAGCTCGAGACATTACCACCAAACTCTATAATATGAATCAGAAGGTACGTTTGTCTCTTTGGCTTGTATCAATTCGGCCCCATTCAGTCTACTGTTTTAAGACGTTTACCCCCATCCAGGTGTCAATATTTTCCTGGCAAGCGGTAGCGAGCCAGCATATATATTTTTTGGTTTTGACAAGCTAATTTTGTACATTTTTCGATAGAAAATGTCTCCAAACTATATATATATAAACCAGTCAATAATCAATACAAATATCTTCTTCAATATCCTACATATCACAAACAGAACTACACTTATACAGTATATTTTGTCTGTTATATGGCTTTCAGACCGTGACAGAGAAGGGATCCCACCTAGACATTCGACTACTATTTTTTTCCTTTGCCCCTCAACTTTCCCTTCATAATTGCTGATGGGCACAGGGCCTTGGGTGGGGCTTTGGTTTCTCGGGCGTTTCCGCACCCTCCTCAGCTCTCCGCCTTGGAGTGGCTTCGGTCACCCGGGCTTTATTAGTGGTAAGCAGGGAAGGTTTTGTGGGGGTGCTCGTTTATGGCCTTGGCCTTGCTCGGGACCTTGGGGCTGTTCGGTAGATTCCTCCCTGTCTTATAAATATTTGGACTCCCTTCTCCCTCATGTTTAGCTCCATTAGTCTTGACATTTTAGTACATATCCTACCTTCCACAAACATAACTACACTTATAGGTAACCCAGAACCCTATATTATACTTCAGATCGTGACAGAGAAGGGATCCCACCTGGACATTCGACTACCATCCCTGACCTCCTCCCTGTCTTCCTCTTGTGGTGGTGGTGGTGGTGGTGATGGTTCCTTACGATCACCAGCCAGGTACTCCCTAAGGTGAGAGAGAGAGAGAGAGAGAGAGAGAGAGAGAGAGAGAGAGAGAGAGAGAGAGAGAGAGAGAGAGAGAGAGAGAGAGAGAGAGAGAGAGAGAGAGAGAGAGAGAGAGAGAGAGAGAGAGAGTAATTATTGATACATGAACAAGCTTTTCTTGTGAAGAAGTTGCCATTTCACTGTCAAAAACATTTCCAATTTCAGATCTGGTGGACCTGGTGGTGGTGTAGGTGTCAGTGGTGGAGGTGTTGGTGTTAGTGGTGGAGGGATGGAAGGTGGTAGTGGTAATAGCGGACATATGGGGTGCGGTGGACTAGCCTCATCACTGGCTGGGGTAGCTAACCTCAGTATACCCAGCAAACACTCCAGGCTGGGCTATACCATCCTGCCCACCTCGGCTCCTAGTAAGTGCGATGGTATCATTCTCTCTCTCTCTCTCATCTTCTTCTTCTTTGCTATCCTTTCCTTCCACTGTCCCTTATTCTCGGGTTAGCTATCTCTACTAGAATTAAGTCCTGACCACCTCGCTGGGATCGTAAGGTCTGTGGTCAGTGTATATATGTAAATCTATGTAAATCTCTCTCTCTTCTTCTTTGCTATTCTTTCCTTCCACTGTCCCTTATTCTCGGGTTAGCTATCTCTATTAGAATTAAGTCCTGACCACCTCGCTGGGATCGTAAGGTCTGTGTGGCCAGTGTATCTATGTAAATCTCTCTCGCTCTCTTTCTCTCTCTATCTCTCTCTCTCTCTCTCTCATATCGTACACAAAAACACGTTTATGTCCTATTCTTCAATTATTGTAGAATTTGCACCCCCCCCCCCTTCCTTCTCTCTCTCTCTCTCTCTCTCTCTCTCTCTCTCTCTCTCTCTCTCTCTCTCTCTCTCTCTCTCTCTCTCTCTCTCTCTCTCTCTCTCTCTCTCTCTTTATGTTCTTATGATGTTTTTCCTCACCCTCTAGGATTCGAAGCCCGTGGTGATCGTTTGGAGCCATCGTACCACCACCACCGCGAGAGTCGATGTACGCCCTACTACCGCGAGAATGGTTACGTGCCCAACGGTCGACCTGAGATGACCCCATTGACTGAACTACCCTCAACTGACTCCCTTACTGACGCCACCCATGATATTAATAACTGGCTCCAGGATTCTTCACGCTATACCAGTCGTTAACTTCTCCCTCATGTTTAGCCCCACTTCTCCCTCATGTTTAGCTCCACTTACTGAACTACCCTCAACTGACTCCCTTACTGACGCTACCCATGATATAAATAACTGGCAAGTGGTCAATTATAAGCCAAGTTGTGAGGCTTCTGAAGGTGTAATAAAGCATTGTATTATCTCGTTTATGTTCGATGATGGTTCAAATGTATGTTTAACCATTATTGCTCACCACCGCTATATACAGTATGAGTAAGATTTAAGTAATTACACAAGTAGTAATATATATATATATATATATATATATATATATATATATATATATATATATATATATATATAACTGATATATCCATCCTATCATATGCACTGTTTCCCCTATGGTAAAACTGTATTTTCTATATTATATAATATGGTAAAAAAAAAATGTTATTTTCCTAATACAAATACTTTGTACACACACACACACACACCGTGCACATTGTCAATTAGGTACAGTCAAAATAATTTTTCGAAATTGGGGGTTACAGCCTTGGAAAATGTATGATAATTTTATCATTTTCCGAGTGTCTGTTTCCCGAGAAAAGAATATATTGAATAAGTCCAACTATTTTTCCCAAGTACAGTTGCGCTAATAAGTGATGTCCCGGCACCAAGTATTTGTTGATCAATAATTATTGGTATCAGCAATATCTAAGCTTCATTTCTTCATATCGAGTGAAATATACAAACATGCTCCTACACTTACCCACCCTATTCAACATCTGACAGACATTAATACAGCACAGAGCAAGCCAAATGTAATGACAGCTGGGACATGATTTATTAGCGCGACTGTACACCACAACCCCCTGGATCCATTAGTAGCAGTAAAATTTAAATTTGATCTTTATTGTGGACAACAGTGTTCTACCCAACTCCGAAAACAAACTGAATTTTTGTTTTCCTGTGCCGTAAGATATGGGCTCAAATTAATGTTACGCTATATCAATGGACTCGAAGCTTGTTAGTTGTTGGAGGCCCCTTTTAAGCTAAATAAAATCGTCTAACAGTACCCAGAATATAGTTAAAAGGACGGCACTGCTACTGAAGGGGTTAACAGTTTTACATAAATATATAAGTTATATAATTACATATATACAGTAAATAATAAACTACAGCTGCTGGTCTACAGAGCAAGGTTCATGATTAGTGGCTTAGCATAATAATATACTTGAGAGAGAGAGAGAGAGAGAGAGAGAATTAGAGTCAGATAGAAATAATAATAATACATACATACATACAATGGCTTAGCGTAATTTTTCCATTACATGCATTACAACGGCTCAGACGGGGTTGTTTTTCAGTAGTTGGAGTGTACTGTAATACAATAAAGTCCCGCCACAGCACTGCCCCACCAAGTCATCACTGTGGCTGATGTTGGTATAGTGCTAACCGTGCCTCAGCAAGACTCAACAGAGCCCCCTGCAGCACTTGCACCTGCAGTACAGTATCTGCAACCACACCAGCCTTAACAGTATTACAAAAAGACAGCACCATAACAAGACTCTACTGTATATTAGGCAATTTGGACTATAGAACAATAAAGTCATGCCCCAACACTGCTCCAACATGCAAACACTGTTGCCGACACAGGTGTGGTGCCAAACAGCGCCCAGGTAAGACTCGGTCCCCTGTGGCACCTATCCGCACCCCACCAGCCTCGGCAGTGCCATCATATATAATATATAATAATAATATAAATAGATATATAAAGAGAGAGATGTTATATTCAGTGTGCACCTTATAAGAGAGAGATAGTTAGAATTATATGTTAGAAATAGATAGAGAGATCTGATATAAGAGAGAGAGAGAGAGAGAGAGAGAAAGATATAAGTGCCAAATTGTTTACTAGGTACGACAGTTTGGGCAGCGGGGTCCGGCAGCGCCACTCCTCCCTTGAACACCACCACCACCACGCCAGACTATTTTTGACTCTCGTGGTGTTAGCGTTCGTGTCTTTCCCTCCATATATATTGCCTCCCCGACCGTCTATATTAATTTCTCCGCCCTCTATATATCGGCAAACGACCAGTGGATAATTGGGTAATGGTGAATGGCGTTAGGGATCAGCAGGGTTGGGGTAAAATCGGGATTTTGTGCCGATTTTTCGAGTGTTTGGATTCGAGGCAGCTCATGACGTTTTAACATTTCCAATATCAGAAAATTCCCATGGCTGATCCTGTGACCCTTCAAGTGTCCAGAAAAGGTATATTGTAAACGGATAATTGGTAAATAATATCCATGCGGTAATATTCGACTAAACAGAGTATTTTGACTTTGTAACCCATGGATCCCAAATATTGACAATGCAGTGCAGCAGTGGGATAGCCTATATATAGGATATCTAGCCTAATTCCCATCTCACTTTTCTTCTACCAATGTTACCTATGTTAGTCTTGGGGGTGTTAGACAGAAAACGAGTCCATATTATATATATATATATATATATATATATATATATATGCCTATGTATATATATATTTTATTAATTTGTATTACAGTACCGTAGATATATATGCAAAGCTAATAGTATTGTTTATAATTGTAATTAGAGTATTAGACCTAGGCTATGTCTTAGGAAGTAATGAAATGGCCAACTTAAAAATATATATTTTATTACCTTTGTCAACGAAATTGGATGGATGTTATGTTTTTGCCTTGGTAAACAAGACATCTTACAACATTTTGGTTTAACAGTATATTTTGGCTATCATTAGATGATTTTATTCAGCTTAGGAAGGACCTGTGGGAGTCAGAGGCATAATTGACCACTTGCGCGAGTTTCGTTCTTTAAGGAAGTTGGAGCTGTATAGACATCGATATTTAGTGGAATTACCAGCTAAAATACGGTTCTAGTGCATTTATAAATACATGAAACCCAACTCAATTATAGGCTACCGTACTTTTTATCCATCGGAAACCTACATTACTATTGCATTTCTGTTTACTAGCGATGTTTACGGCTCCAACTTCCTTATAGCCTGAAACTAGCAAGTGGTCAATTGTCCACTTGCGAGTTTCGTTCAATAAGGAAATTGGAGCCGTAAACATCGATATTAACCACATACAATAATAATGTACGGTAGGTTTCTAATGGATAAAAAGTATGTTGAATTGGGTTTTATGTATTTATAAATGAACGTCAACCGTATTATAGCTGGTAATTCTGCTAAATATCGATGTATACAACTCCAACTTCCTTATAGAACGAAACTCGCAAGTGGTCAATTTTGGGGTAGGCTACTCTTGTGTGGGTGGATAAGCGATGTGAAATTAACTCCTGTACGGTCGCGCTAATAAGTCATTCCCAGCTGTCATTACGTTTGGCTTGCTCTGTGCTGTATTAATGTCTGTCAGATGTTGAATTGGGTGGGTAAGTGTAGGACTATGGTGGTATATCTCAGCTACCATTACGTTTGGCTTGCTCTGTGCTGTATTAATGTCTGTCAGATGTTGAATTGGGTGGGTAAGTGTAGGAATATGGTGGTATATCTCAGCTACCATTACGTTTGGCTTGCTCTGTGCTGTATTAATGTCTGTCAGATGTTGAATTGGGTGGGTAAGTGTAGGAATATGGTGGTATATCTCAGCTACCATTACGTTTGGCTTGCTCTGTGCTGTATTAATGTTTGTCAGGTGTTGTTGTTCCCCAGGCTGTCTGGCCGAACAGCCCCAAGGTCTCGAGCAAGGCCAAGGCCATAAACGAGCGCCCCCCAAAAAATCCTCCCTGCTTACCACTAATAAAGCCCGGGTGACCGAAGCCACTCCAAGGCAGGGAGCTGAGGAGGGTGCGGAAACGCCCGGGAAACCAAAGCCCCACCCAAGGCCCTGTGCCGCCCCTCAGCAATTATGTAGGGAAAGTTGAGGGGTAAGGGAAAAATGTGACACTTTGGCTCCCAATCTGCCAACTTCTAGGTTGGCAGTAGGGAGGTCAATCCACGGAAAAGACGCCGCCACTTGAGATCTAGAAGATATATAAGTAAAAGGAACAGTCAGAGTAAGCTATGGGTATGGCAGAGATCGCTCAGTTCTCAGTTCTCACTCGGATAGACCAGCCCATCACCACATGACTAGAACCCAATCCTCTCAGCATCAGCTAGGAAAGGCCCTAGAAAGCCTCCTTTGGCGGGGGGATAGCTCCCCTATTTCAACTCCTTTCGGGGTTGGGACATGGTTGTATATCTCAACTACCATTACGTTTGGCTTGCTCCGGGCTGTATTAATGTCTGTCAGATGTTGAATTGGGTGGGTAAGTGTAGGAACATGTTGGTATATTTCACTCGATATGAAGAAATGAAGCTTAGATATTGCTGATACTTTACCAATTTCAAAACATACTTGGTGCCGAGACATGACTTATTAGCGCGACTGTAGGCTATACTCGAATGCTATAGTCTCTAGCTCACTTATACACACACACATTAACTCATACATTCACATAAACTTTCATTAAATATACACACACACACAGGTTGCACAAATGCACACACATCTATGCGCTTTCCAAAATTAATAAAAACTCACACAACCTCTAATTTTTCATAGATATTTACATAGATTTACATATATACGCTGGCCACACAGACCTTACGACCCAGACGAGGTGGTCAGGACTTGATTCTAGTAGAGATGGCATAGGCCTATCCGATAGAAAAGGATAGAAAAGAAGAAGAGAGAGTGAGAGAGAAAAATGTACATAGATACACTGACCACACAGGCCTTACGATCCAAACCAGGTTGTCAGGACTTAAGTCTAGGAGAGAGAGAGAATACAATCAATAATTCCCAGGGTTATTTAGAGAGTGATTTGGCATGCGTGTGTAGGTGCAATATAAGAGTGAGTGTGTGTGTGTATGACTGTGTGTGCCTGTGTGTCAGAGGCCAATAACAGGTGAATGTGTACAGTATGTATGTGTGTGTGAAATAAGAGTATATGTGTGTGTGTAATATAGAGTTCGGCAAAATTATTAACTTAAGTACCGGTGTGTGTGTGTGTGTGTGTGACAGTGTATGTGTGTGTGTTAAAATCTATAATAATCAACTGTGTGTGTATGAGTGTGTGTGTATCAGTTTATAAGTGAATTATGATGTATGTAGGTCTATGTATGTACTGTATATGTGTGTATATTCTTGTCTGTATATACTGTATGTTTATTAAGTTTGTGTGTATGTATGTGTGTGTGTGTATGTACTTTTGTTACTATTATATGTGTAAGTGTAAAAGAGAGAGAGAGAAGAGTGTGAGTTTGTGTGTGTCCGTATGAATGTGTGTGAAATTGGAGCCATGTTTACAAATATCAGGATGCGTCTCACTTCATCACTGTTCGGAGTGTCTCTATATACACTTGTCAACGGTTCGATTCCTGGACAACATTTATATTATTATTAGTATTATTGTTGTTATTAATATTAGGCCCTATTATTATTGTATATTAATACATACCGGTACATAATATTAGTATGACTATTTTTTTTTTTTTATTGTTACCGGTACTATGTGTAGGCTATGAGAGAGAGAGAGTGAGTGAGTGTGCGTGTGTCAGAGACAGATAGAGAGAGAGAGAGAGAGAGCGTGTGCGTGTGTGTATGACAGTTTTCAGTTGTCTAAAAGATATATGTAGATATATATCAACATTCCTTCCTCTGCCACAACCATCACCAACATTTACTATTTAGAATTTTAGATGATTACTGTATCAGACTTATCTTGCTGTGTGTGTGATACCTAAGATATACAGTATATAAGATAACTAGGCTATGTTAAAAATGAAATATACATTCCAACACAGATATGTTCAATTAACATGAACATACATTGTTTTGACCATTTTATCACTTCCAAAGACAATTAGGCCTATGGGAAGGAATACAAGGACATTAACATGAAATAGCGTTGTTTTGGTAATTTTATCATTTCCAAAGACACTATGAGAATGAATACAAGAACATGTAGGCTACATAGGCCTACCGTAGGCTATATGAATAATGTTTCGGCCATTTTTATCATTGTCAAAGACAATTATGAGAAGGAATCCAAGAAAGCAACATGAAATAACGTTGTTTTGCCAGTAGGCTATATTATTTTTAAAGATACACAATTTATTTTGACATACAGTATATTCTACATTAACCCTTTGAAGCTCTGACGCGTTTTAGCAGTCCATTTTGGCTATCATTTGACGATTGTATGCAGCTTAGGGTAAATACTATCCCAATCAACCCTTTGACTTCCCATATAAGTTACGGTACTAATCTGAATATAATCATCTAATAGCAGCCAGAAAACAACAGAAACGCGTATTAGAGCTTGAAAGGGTTAACATAAACTAAAAATAATGGATTCGGCTTCGTCTGAAACCCTGCTTGTAATTTATGAAGTGAAGTGTATTTTTTCAGTGCATTTATATATATTACAGATAACAAGAATAAAGTACACACTAATACATATGTACTAAAGCTAATATATACAAAGTACACGATGCTGCACATGTATTACTAAATAAATGTACCGTACTAAAGATATGAAACATCATGTGCATACTGACTACTAAATGTACTAAGGCTAGTAGGAGTGGAAGTGAAGAGAGTATTACAATGAAACCAATGTACTAAAATATAAAGCACAACATACGTAATGCACTAAATGTACTCAAGTTTCTAGGAGACGAAGTGAAGGGAAGAGTACCGTACAAGGAAACAAATGTAGCCTACTAGAAGATAAAAAGCATATATTACAAACTGCATTACATGTGCTAAAGCAATATAACAATGAACAAAATGTACTAAGGATGAAACACACAAAATACATGCTGCATTTCAAGTACCGGTACTTAAGTAATATAACAATGAACAAATGTACTAAAGACATACATAATTAAGTACATATATACTGCATCAAATGTACTCCAATATAGAGAAAGTATTGTACACTATGCATTAAGTGTACTAAAATGACTGTTTGGAAGAAGGTGGGGTGGGAATGTACTAATGTAATAGTGGTGGTGGTGTAAGGTGTACCGTACTGTACCATGTTAGAAGTACACCATTACAACAACAACAACGCCTTCACACACGCACCACTCACAGTAAGTAATAGTAGTAGTGATAGTACACACTCTCTCTCTCTCTCTTTTTCGGGTAGATATGTTTTATTGCATACTTTGCGTAAAACCGGTATCACACGAGCGCTTTTTCACTCAACATTGTTCGAAAATGGCTAAAACAAATAAAAACCTCAATAATAATTAAACCAAATACCATAATAACCCCCGACTGCCCGAGACGTTGCACCAGATAGTGTTAAGAGTACTGGTATCTCCTTGTCATTGAGTGCAAGGTCTGTGAGGTAAAGACTATTCCTTGTAACTGCTATTTACTGTACATTTTGGCAACCCTCCCACCTCTCCATAGCTACGGTACCATTTCTACCATACCATAGCTACCCATACTCTCACTCTCTTGTCTCTCTCTCTCTCTTTTCTGTTGCTAAGCCCTTTTATTCTCTCTGCCTTCCTCTCTCTCTCTCTCTCTCTCTCTCTCTCTCTCTCTCTTATTTGTATAGGTTCAGGGACAGTATAGATGTGAGGACGGTCTGTACTAGTGGCAACATTAGTATACGACGTGTTCCCCATGTACTGTCCCTTCCTTTACTTGTACTCGTTGACGAACCAGGACCGGCCACGGACTACGTGTCAACAAAATTTGACTTTATATTGTCCTTGTCCCAATTTTGGTTTGTTTAGTTTGCAAGTTTTACATTTTAATTGTTATAGCCACGAATTTGTATGAGTAGCCTATTGCTTTCTGTTGTAACCCCTTATATATTTGTTCTCATACTCTCTCTCTCTCTCTCTCTCTCTCTCTCTCTCTCTCTCTCTCTCTCTCTCTCTCTCTCTCCCCCCAAAGGTCAACCACTATATTTGATGACTGGGAGACAACAGAACCAGCAAGGGGGGGGGGGGGGGGGGGGGCGCTTAACCGTCTTTAATTCCCCCTTCCTTGCTTTCACCGTTCACACATTCTTATAAAAGGACTTAACAACAGAGAGAGTGGGAGAGAGATATTCAAAATTCAGATGATTGATAGCTAGATAGATAGACAGATGGATAAATAGATGTATAGCCAGATATATAGACAAATATATATATATAGATAGACATACAGACACGCACAGATAGATAGATAGATAAATAGACAGACATATAGCTTGATAAACCCCCACCTTATCTCTCCATTGTGTTTGATCAATAATAGGATACTGGTATGTATATAGATAAATAGATAGATAGACAGATAGATAGATAACCACCACCCTCTCTCTCTCCATTGTGTGTGATGCTTCCAGAACGTTAAAGTAGATGTGTTTGGTCAACCCCACTTCACACTAGATCATCCTACCTTATGTGGCTATGGCGATGGGCTGGTCTATCAGAGTGAGACCTGAGCGATCTCTGCCATACCCATAGCTTACTCTGACTGTTCCTTTTACTTATATATTTTCTAGATCTCAAGTGACGGCGTCTCTTCCGTGGATTGACCTCCCAATCTACCAAGATTGGAAGCTAAAGCGTCACATTATTCCTTTGCCCCTCAACTTTCTCTTCATAATTGCTGAGGGGCACAGGGCCCTGGGTGGGGCTTTGGTTTCCCGGGCGTTTACGCACCCTCTCAGCTCCCCGCCATGGAGTGGCTTTGGTCACCCAGGCTTTATTGTGGTCGGCAGGGAGGGTTCTGTGGGGGCGCTCGTTTATGGTCTTGGCCTTGCTCGGGGCCTTGGGGCTGTTCGGCCAGGCAGCTTGGGGAACAACAACAACAACCTTATGTGGCTTAATGTTTGGTATGTGTGTGTGTGTGTGTGGAAAGGGAGGGGGGTTATCGTTAATGAGGGTTGTATATAATTATTCTTTAATTACCGGTAACTATTCTTCTTATTCACAGTTTCTTGCTCTGTAGCCTACAGGGGCACAGTGCGTCCTTGTATTGAGTATTGTTCACATGTGTGGGTAGGATTCCTCTCACACCGCACTTCCAGACAAAGTAGAAAGGAAGGCCTTCCGTCTCATTAATTCCCGTCCACTCACCAACTCTTGCAAACTCTCTCTTCCCCACAATGTTGCATCTCTCGCTATTCTATGGCTACTACAATAGGCTGATCAGTGTTCTTCAGAGCTCTCGGTGTATACCACCTCCTCTACGTACAGGGCACGTAGTACCCGTCTTGCAACACAATCCCACCTCTACTCTGTGGAACTCTCCAACTCAAGGGTGAAACCATACTCCCAATCTTTCTTCTATTCAACAGCTGAGCTCTGGAACTCTCTCCCTGAATTCATCTTTCCCTCATCTTACGACTTAAATTGCAATACCATTCTTCTACCCTTTATTGTTTCTGATCTCTGTTACTCTCTGATCTCTAATAACCTCCTAGCCTACACCAGGTGAAGGTATTGAGGGATAAGCCTTTACAACGGCACCTCGTAGCTACTTTATACTTTTCCTATTACCGGTATCTGAAGAGTAGAGGGGAGAAGGGGTGTTGGAGAGAGAGGAAGCTGTTGGAGTGGCTTTGTTATGTGTGTTATTAGTCTGTATACGTTGATATAACCTAGCGTCCTAGCCTTCTTCTTATTGTTTAAATGTGCAGTTTGCTTGGAGGGTTGTCTCCAGATTACTGCACAGGCGTTTAGATGGGACAGAGTAAGAATAGAAGGGGAAAATCATAGAATGAGGAATGAAAAACTACTCAAAATTAGTCACTGAAGCCCCCCAACCGCGTCAAGGAGAGTAGTATCAGGGGGGCCTAGCCTACCACACCTGCACTAAAACGGCCATAATCATCAACAACAATCTCTTCATACGTCTGGCACTGCGGCCAATCCCTCACATGGAGAGCCGTTTATAGGGAGCCTTGTACCGCATTATCTTGACAGTAAAACAGGTACCGGTACCGGGTAGCCCACGAGATATATAAGCCTTTTATTATTCCATGTATAAGTACCAGTGGCGTGTGTTATATTTTATCCTAGCTATATTTAGACGATAGTGTGCAGCTTAATTATGGTAGTTAAAAGGGTTGATTGAGATAGTTTGAAGCCATATTATTGATAGAGGATCTTCCTAAGCTGAGAAATATCGTCTGATTATTGCCAGAATACGATCAAAAGGATGTCCCCGGTACTGAACGGGTTAACACTCTTGAACCTGTGTAACTCACGAACGACTAGCGTAATCGAGCTAACATTTCTGCCATTTGGGAAGGGCCAGCCAGGGAATTTACAGCCTATTTGCTCTAGCCCTTTATGAGTTACAGAGGTTAGGGTGCCTATTTGGAACGGTAGGCCTATAGTACGGTAACTAATATGGTACTATAGTTCAAGAAAATTAGAAAGTGGTTATTTGTAAAGCTTATAGTACGGTATATTGTATATCAATACACACACACTCTCTCTGTCTCTCTCTCTCTCTCTCTCTGTTTTCTCTTATCTCTCTCTTCTCGTCTTGTCTTGTCTTCTCTTATCTTATCTGTTCCCTTCTCTCTCTCTCTCTCTCTCTCTCTCTCTCTCTCTTCCCAATATACCCCAGTACCCCCTCTCCCCCCTCCCCACACATACACCTATGATAAATTAACCCCCCCCCCCATACACTATCTGATGATCACAGTTGATATCACGTCACTTTGATTCTTTCCTCACTGCCAAAAATATACCATGATAGACATTTATATATATATATTGTATAGTTTTAACCCTTTTAGTACCGGTGCCGTGAATTTCTAACCTCTATAACTCAAAAAGGGTTTGAGCAAATGAGCTGATATTTTGTGTTTGTTCATCTATAGATGTTGGCCCAATTTTACAGTGAGAGAGAGAGTGTGTGTGAGAGAGAGAGAGAGAGAATGCTTGTGTGTTAGTGAGAGTGAGTGTATGTGTGTGTTCGAGAAAGAGAGGAATGGGTGATATAACAAACTTAGGCTACCGGTACTCACACACACACATAATCTCTCTCTCTCTCACACACACACACAAACACTCTCTCATACTGTCTATCTCTCACACACACTCACACTTACCCTCTCTCTCTCGCACATACACACTCACACACTCCCTCTCATACTGTCTCTCTCTCTCTCACCCCCCCCCCCCCGCCCCCACACACACACACATTAACTTTCAACTTGTCCCTGACCCCGATTTCCATAATGCTCTCCCCCCATTTGATTCACCTTAGGCCGGGACAAGTCAGTCATTTTGTTGACATTATTCGCCCATAATTTACAGTTGGCCTAATAAGTCATGTCTCAGCGATAATTACGTTTGGCTTGCTCTGTGCTTTATTAATGTCTGTCAGATGTTCAATAGGGTGGATAAGTGTAGGAACATGTTTGTATATTTCACTCGAGATGAAGAAATGAAGCTTAGATATTGCTGATACTAATTATTGATCAAAACATACTTGGTGCCGACACATCACTTATTAGCGCGACTGTACCAGCAACGTCCTTTTCATCATATTCTGGCAACTACTAGACTATTTTATTCAGCTCAGGAAGGACCTCTAGCAATAAGAAGGCTTCCAACCATCTCAACCAACCTTTTCTAACTACCACAGATCCTTCCTAAGCTGCATAATATCTTCTAAATATAGCTAGAATAAAATATAACACACGTCGCTGGTCCTCAAAGGGTTAATAGTTTATACTGGCTATCATTAAAATATTTTAGACAGCTTAGGAAGTATCTGTGGGCATTATAGGGGTAAAGACTATCTCAATTAAACCTCTGACTTACATATGCCCTGCCTAATCTGAATAGTAATAGCCTGACTGAATAAACTGTCAAACATTAGGAAAGTTAATAAAATATAGCATAGAAAAGGAAGGACATTTAAAAGGTAGTTAGCAATGAAAACGGTAGGAAAGTTAATCAATGAAATTATAGGAAGGGAAGGACATTTAAAAGATAGTTAGCAATGAAAACGTAGGAAAAGTTAATAGAATACAGTATAGAAAAGAAAGGACATTTAAGAGGTAGGCCTAGTTAGAAATGAAAACAAATAAATAATAGGACAGTTACCCTATAGGCCTAATCAAATAAAGTACCGGTATAGAAAACGAAGGACATTTAAGAGGTAGTTAGAAATGAAAAGGAACAAATCTCAAAGGAAGCTAGCAATATTATGAAGTTAACATACATGAAGGGAGGGAGGGAGTTTGCATGAAGATCAATACACATGTTGGTTGCTGGAAACACTCCCTCCCTTTTTCACTCCCTCACTCCCTCCCTCCCTTTCTTTCTCTCTCTACCTCCCTCCCTTCCTTTCTTTCTCTCCCTCCCTCCTTGTTATTCCCCCCTTCCTCCCTGCCTCCTTGTTATTCCTCCCCTCCCTCCCTCCCTCCTTGTTATTCCTCCCCTCCCTCCCTCCCTCCTCCTCCTCCCCTCCCCCCTTTCTATTGTTGTTGTGTCTTTCCTTACCTTCACCTGTCCTTTCGTTCTCTCTCCCTCTCTTTATGTAATTTATTTCTTCCTCTTATTCTTCCTTCCTTCCTTCCCTCCTCCCTCTCAACCATCCTTCCTTCCTTCCCCCCTTCCTTCCTTCATACCATCCTCCCTCCCTCCCTTTCATTTCTTCCCTCCTTCATCCTAACATTCCTACCTTCCTTCCTCCCTTCCATCGTTCTTACCTGCCTTCCTTCCATCTTCCCCTCCCTTCCATCGTTCTTACCTCCCTTCCCAAGTTCCCTTCCTTCCCTCCTCCCTCTCAACCTTCCTCCCTTCCATCATTCTTACATCCCTCCCTTCCTTCCTTTCTTCCTCCCTTCCGTCCTTCCTCCCTCAACCACCCTCCCTTCCTTCCTTCCTTCCTTCACCAGTATATCCACCACCAACACCACCACTATCACTACTTTAGTCTATTCGCTGTAGGTAGGCGATAAATCATGATCTCTAACCTCTGTAACTCAAAAACGACTAGAGTTATCGAGCTAATATTTCTACCATTTTGGAAGAGTTAGTCAAGGAATAGACAACAATAATTCCACAACAACAACAACAACATCGATCGTTCATAGGTCTTCACCAACGCAGTCAAAAATACAATCAGTTTACACCAGGAAGCTAGTCTCTCTCTCTCTCTCTCTCTCTCTCTCTCTCTCTCTCTCTCTCTCTCTCATTTCCATACTTTTACTCACTGTCTGTGTCAGTCTCTCACTTGCTCACTCTCTCTCACTCACTCTCTCTCTCATTTCCATACTTTTACTCACTCTGTCTATCTGTCAGTCTCTCTCACTCACTCATTCATTCTCTCTCCACTCTCTCTCTCTTCCAAGAAAAAAGGGGGGGGGGGAGGCTGGGAAGGTCGTCATGGTAGCGATAACGCACATCAACACACACACACATACACACACACATTCACATACACGTACATAGACACTCGCATGACCCATAGTAAACACACACACACACTAGTTAAAATCGACCATATTCGCGGAAATATGCATTCTAAGAACCTACGCAAAGAAAAATAACGTCACACTCTCTCTTTCATAATTATATATATATATATATATATATATACAATTTAGGAGATTATATAAACCAAAATCATACTAACAAATATATATGGCATTTTGCTATTGATACGTGTAGGCCTAGACATTTATCGCGAAGGTCTTTGACAGAGTTCCTCATAGTAGACTTAGATGGAAGTTGAAGAAGTTTGGAGGGGTTCAGGGTAATTTGTTGAAGTGGATGGAGGACTATCTCTTGGGAAGACAGATTAGAACCATGATAAGTGTTATGCCCTGTTTTTCTACAGGATTAACTTGGGTAATGTGAGTTCTAACTGACTGGGTATAGAAGGCTGCATGCACAAAACAAGGTATGAGGAATAGAGAACACGGTAACAAGACACACGATCACTTTTATTGATGTACACACTTCTATAGTTTTCTTGATGATGATTAATATGAAGCATAAGAAGATATGAATACTCGTACAAGACAAATGATAGAATTGAACAACACTAGCATTAAGTGGATCTGGATGGAGCCTAGTCTCCCACTTCCAACGTTCAGGTATTAATCTTCTGATCACTGGCTTTATTCACAAGTTTATATACTGGGAGACCATAAATGTTACTTATAGATTCATATTCACTGTTCGATTTATCACTGGTAGCTCTGGTGCACAAGTAGTAGTTCACAGACTAGATTAGACACGCGTATTTTAGAGCACGGGAATTCTAGTAACCTCAGGGGGTACTGATCTAAGTTTTATATTCTTGTATCAGAAACACATAAAACGCAAATCAGTGGGCGAACATCAGATATCACTAGGGTTTCACTTCTATGTAATAATATCTGGATATATGGGTAATTACGAGAGTTAATATCGCCTGTTAATTAATAAACACTGATACGCTTAGCACTTCCTAATGGAATGGTTATATATGAAGTATACTGGGGCAAAGATATAGCCACTTCATAGAAATATTAATAAGTGAGTCTCTAAATAGCACTGTAGCACTGATAGAGTGAATCTTGGGTAGTATTTGATTGGTCTGGTCCTGGTTATCTTGCGTCCGTGATGTTGGGGGCTAACGACTGGTTCCGCGACCGTCCAGATGGTCCATATGTAGAAAGTTCTCAAGACGGATCTCTTAGCGATCGTTTTTGGTTACACTCTTATATACCCTCTGGTTTCTAGACCTGAATCACAGATATTAGGATCTTCCTGTCAATCTGGATCAGAATTAACGCCAAGCGCATCTCACGCCGATCGCTCAGCTTCCCGGTCTGTATGAAGGTTATAAGGTGTACGTAGATTTCTTTTACGTGGACAGATCCTTCTATCTAAATCTGCCACGGAGTCTGCCGGCTCTGGAACTCAATTCTCAGGAACAAACAATGATAGAGCTAGAGGTCAACACAAGGGACCAGCCACTGTTTGGTGTCTATCTTTCAACTGATTTTACTGGGGGCTGGAGCTCGGTTTATAGGTTCGGTTTTGGACCCTGTAGGCAATAGGGATCTCGAGTTTTGATGGACTTATTTGAGCTCTCAATTGATACGGGAACTAGGTAAGGTGGTGATTACTGTTGTGGCACATGGCTGCATGGAGCCTTCATAATGTGATATAACTGAGCCTTAGTAAGAGGCACTATTTTGGCTATACTGGAAGTATTTAGGGGAGAGAGACTGGATCTACTTTGCGAGGAGGTTTGGGACATCTTTGATAGGAGCGTCTCTCTTAGATTGCTCCGTCTTCATTCTATGGTATACCAGTGGTGCTAATTTGGTTATCGAGTATGCAAGAAAGGTTAATGGGTTATTGGATTAATAGAGGTTAGTAAAGGTGTTAGTCATACATGGTTAGTTCATTGATAGGAAGAATTCCTGTGCTACCTGGCAATGACCCGGAAGTCAAAACAGGGGTCAGGTGTACCTCCGCAGGGGTAGGGGTCTCCCTCCTCGGGTGGGTGAAAGAGGTAGGCGCGCATCCTCTCTCTGTGATGGTCGTCTGGGCGGCTGTGGCTGGGGGCTTGCCATATTACAAGTGTTTGTAATAACCCTCTGTTTATGAGACAGATGTGGGTGTTCGTGATACCAAAACCGAAGGTGCCTTGATCAGCTGGTTTAATTGGTTGGGTTGTTAATTGCATGGTTTGTTGGATGTACAAAGGAGTACAAAGGAAATCAAGCAACAACAGATCCAGTGACCCTTCTAGGTTGCTTGTCCTCCAAAACACTGAGGATCAAGTGTCCAAACAGTGGTTTAGAGTGGGTAAGGGAACATTGGAAAGGGAATTACTGCCCTGGAACTAATGTCCGTGGCAGGATTAGGAAGTTAGTAGGGGACAGATGGGTTAGTAACTGAGGGGGGGATAAAATAAAGTTATTCATTTACAAACGCAGTCAGTCGCGGGTTTGATGCGAGATATTTGTCTAGGCGGAGTTTAAATGAATCAACGGTGATGCAGTCTATAACGTTTCGGGGAAGCCCATTCCACAAGTTGACAACTCGATTGAAGAAGAAATTCTTAGATTCGTGCGAGTTAAAAGATTTACCAATAATTTTGCAACCGTTTCCCCGCGTGTAATTAGATTGGTCGATAGTGAAGTACTTACTACAGTTCATATTGTCGATGCCTTTGATGATTTTGAACACTTGAATTAAGTCGCCTCTTAATCTGCGCTGGGTTAAAGGAAATAGATTTAATTCTCTAAGACGCTCTTCGTATGGTTTGTTCTTTAGGCTAGGTATCATTTTGGTAACTCTACGTTGAACTCGTTCTAGCTTGTTTATATCTTTTTGGTAATAAGGGCACCAGGATTGAACGCAGTATTCCAGAAGAGGGCGGACTAAGGAATTGTAAAGGGTTAGGATAACTTCTTTGGATTTATGCTCAAATGACCTGCCTATAAAGCCAATTATTTTGTTTGCCTTCTTAACAACTTCTGAACATTGTTGACTCGGTTTTAGGTTACTCGATATTGTTACTCCCAGATCGGTTTCTCTGTTTACATTCTTAAGCTGAGTGCCATTCATCGAATAGTTTGCTTTCTCATTTAGGTATCCGATATGTAGTACTTTACATTTATCCGCATTGAAACTCATTTGCCAAATTTGGGCCCAACATGACAATTTATCTAGATTGTGTTGCATATCGTCAACTTGTTCTTTCGAGAGTACGCTATTTGCAATTTTTGTATCGTCAGCAAATTTTGAGATTGTACAGGTGAGACCCTCATCTATGTCGTTGATGTAAATTAGAAAGAGAATTGGTCCTAGTACCGATCCCTGGGGTACCCCGCTACTTACATTGGTCCATTTTGATGCCTTACCGTTTATGACTACTCTTTGCTTTCTGTCGCTGAGCCAATTTTCTATCCATTTCAACACACCGTCTTGTATTCCATGCGCTTTTAGTTTTAGCAGTAAACGTTTGTGGGGAACTTTGTCAAAGGCCTTTTGAAAATCAAGGTATATAATATCTACAGCTTTACTCTCATCGTAGAGGTTGAGGATATCGTGGAAGAAGTCTAAGAGGTTTGTTAAACAGGAACGTTTTTTACGAAAGCCGTGTTGAGTATCTTTAAGTATGTTATTTTCCTCTAAGTGATTTACGAGTCTGTCTCGTATGACAGTTTCTAGCATTTTACATACAACTGAGGTTAAGCTAATTGGACGATAGTTACTGGATAGGGATTTGCTGCCTTTTTTGAATATCGGTGTTACGTTGGCTAGCTTCCACTGATCGGGCATAGTTCCAGACTGCAAGGATTTATTGAATAGTAATGTCAGTGGTTTAGAGAGCTCATCCTTAGCTTCCTTTAGAACTCTAGGCGAGATTGTATCAGGTCCAGGCGTTTTATTTACCTTGAGTTTATCTAAACAATTCAATACTTCTCTCTCTGTAACGGTGATATTGCTTAAAACATCTGAATTATCAATCTGAATCGGCGATGGTGTAGGGATATCACTGAGGTCTTCTGTTGTAAAAACTGATGCAAAGAAGGTATTGAGGGCATTACTCATTTGTTCTTCGTCTTTGGTGTATTCTCCATTTTCATCGACTAACGGTCCAACAGTTGAAGTAACTACTTTTTTCTTTCTGATATAACTATAGAATTCTTTCGGGTTTGTTTTACTTTGATTCGCAATATGTAACTCTAAGGTCTTTTTACTTTGCTTAATTAACTTTTTGGCTTTGCGTCGTAGCTCTACAAATTTCAGCCGTTCTTCGTCATTTTGTGAGGATTTTAATCTATCATTAGCAAATTTTTTAGCAAGCAGGCAGTTTGAAATATCTTTATTCCACCATTTGGGCTTATTATTATGGCCTGGACGCCGAGTTTTCGATGGTATGCAGTCTTGCACTGCTTTTAGGTAAGTGGCTTCGAATAACTTCCAAGATGTATTTATGTCGTTATTGTGAATTAAAAAGCTCCAGTCAGTTTCTTTAAACATAGCTCTAAGTTTATGGAAGTTTGCTTTCTTGAAATTAGGGACTTTTTCGATGCTACTATTTGGTTCGTTACTAGTAAACTTTAAAGTGAAAGTTATCGTATGATGGTCGCTGTTACTGAATTCATCACCAACATTCAAATTCTCTATTAATTCTTCTTTTGTTGCAAGTACAATGTCAAGAACGTTATTACCACGGGTCGGCGTTCCAACAAATTGATAAAGCGAACTCTCTTGCAAGTTCGTATACAAGTCATGTCCGGAGTGTGAAGTAAGAGTATCGCCCCACTTGGTCACAGGTAAATTAAAGTCACCAAAAATTACGGTATCTTGCATGTTACTTATATCTGCAATTTGTTCGTAAATTTCTCGGTCAGTTTGCACTGATTGAGCTGGAGGTCTGTATATTAATGCAAGTATTATTTTGGTACCTTTATTATTCTTTATTAGCACAAAAGATGCGTCGACGTTCACAATTTGAGGTTTTGACAAGAGGGTAGGGTTAAGACTTTCTTTGATATAAAGTAAAACGCCACCTCCATTTCGATTTATTCGGCTTTTCTCAAACATTACATAACCGGGAAGTGAATACTCTGCTAAAAAGTCTCTATCTTCTGTATTGAGCCAAGATTCTGTTATGCCAATCACATCATAATTTTCTGTAAACACTAGCTCCTCTAAATCTGAAAATTTATTGCGTATGCTACGAGCGTTTGCATAGAAAACCTTTAAATTTGTTATTTTAGAACTCACGGAATGTGGTGGAGACTGGGTTGCTAACTCTGCCACATTTATCTGGAAGTATGGCAATAGAGGTTAGTCACTGGCGAGGCGGCTAGCCTCGCACTGACGATCATTTGGTACAGGGTTGTGAATGGGTTGTGAGGGAATAGATGGCATGCAAAGGGTTAGTAAAGTTCTAATGGTGTTCCTTCCTACTGGGGGAAGGTAGGCTGGATAGGAGTATATATACAAAAGGTTTGAGAAGGTTAGTACCGTAACGGAAAAGTTAAGGATATTCAGGGGGTATGCTGGAGAGGCTAGGTCAGGAGGGAGTCGAGGAGCGTGGGCGGTTAACGAGAGGGAGAGGGTTAAGAGGGGCTACGTGGAAGTTTGACCCTAAGGTCTCTGGGCGAATAATGGTTATATATACAATGGTGTACCCGTGGGTATCATCGTGTACTTAATCTAGGGGGGGGGGTTCTTACATAAGATTCCCTGGTTTGATGAACATGGAGTAGAATTGGGCAATACAGGAACAATGGAATTTCCTATACCATCTCGTCTGTGCAGGAATATAGTTACTGGATTGCTCGCGGAATCTTCAGTCGTGAGATCTGGCAAGATAGGGCAGGCGTAATGGTTGCACGATGGTGTACCCGTGGGTATTATAGTTTCTTATCAATTATGACATGGGGGTTAACATATTACTTCTCGGATGGAAGAACATACATAGATTTATGGGGCGGTTTGTCTTCAGAAACTTAGTCTGGCAAGACAAGGTATTTTAGGGTATGTTGATATTGATATCTTAACTTAGGGACAGGGCATGGGTGTATTAAATTAAGGTGTATTCATGTTCATCATCATGTAGGTAGAGTCTGGCGGGTAAGAGGTGTAGGACACGAGGGGTAGTGGATACGCGAGGTGGGGGAAGGGTCAGTGGTTAGAAGCGATAGGCAGGTGTGGTTTGGAGCTGCTTAGCCCTGCGGGCTTCGGCCTGTCTGAACTGGTTGGCTTGGTTCCTTCTTTCTTCTCTCAGGCTGATCTATGGGGCGTCTGCTCTCACCTGGTCCTTTCTTTCGGGTGTTTCTGTTCCCGTTTCTTTGTTGTTCTCGCTCGTGGCTTCCGTGGTGGGCTTCTCGTTCTGGGGCATTTTAATAAGAGACAACTTATCAACATGGAGGGATGTTACAAGCGGAGTTCCACAGGGATCAGTGTTGGCCCCAATTATGTTTCTGGTCTATATAAATGACATCCCAGAGGAAATAAATGCATACATGAATATGTTTGCTGACGATGCAAAAAACTCAATTCCTGTATACCGGTACTACAATTAGGCCTAGGTGAGTACACATTGACCTACATAACACTACGAGGTCAAACTGAATTGTCCAGACCTTGACTGTTGATAATAGTGTTAAGGGAGATTTCCACTTGAGGGATTTTTTCTGGACCCGTTTCTCCCTCATGTTTAGCCCCATTTCTTTTGAGAATTTAAGACGTTCGCCCTAGTATTTTTGACATTTTAAAACATTTTGCCCCATTTCTGTCAATTTTATGACCTTTCGTGCCATTAAGGTGTCAATTTTTTCCTGGCGAGCGATAGCGAGCCTGTAATTTAAGAGCAACCAGCCTCTGGCCGGGAAATTTTTCTACCGAAAAATGTACAAATATATCTTGAAAGGGGGTCTAGGGGTGTAATTTTAAGCTTGATGAAAACAGGGAACAAACTAAATACCTCCCCTTAATAGTTGTGGTAGTAGTGGTGGTAATAGTTGTGGTAGTAGTGGTGGTAATAGTTATGGTAGTAGTGGTGGTAATAGTTGTGGTAGTAGTGGTATTAATTGTGGTAGTAGTTGTGGTAATAGTTGTGGTAGTGGTGGTAATAGTTGTGGTAGTAGTGGTGGTAATAGTTGTGGTAGTAGTGGTGGTAATAGTTGTGGTAGTAGTGGTGGTAATAGATGTGGTAGTAGTGGTGGTAATAGTTGTGGTAGTAGTGGTGGTAATAGTTGTGGTAGTAGTGGTGGTAATAGTTGTGGTAGTAGTGGTGGTAATAGTTGTGGTAGTAGTGGTGGTAATAGTTGTGGTAGTAGTGGTGGTAATAGTTGTGGTAGCAGTGGTGGTAATAGTTGTGGTAGTAGTTGTAGTAATGATATTGGTGGTATAGTTTCAATTAAATTTCAATTAGGCCTATTCTATATTTCGTAAAACCGATACATTGCACATACTCATGAGTTACTTATTGTATAAAGGTCTATTTGCTTAAAATAGATTGTGATGAATAGATAGGTTGGTAGATAGACAGATATATAGATAGATAGAGAGAGAGAGAGAGAGAGTGACAGTGATAGAAGAGAGAGAGAGATAGTGAGTGAGTGAGTAAGAAAGATAGATAGAGTGAGTGAGAGTAAGTGGGAGCGAGTTAGATAGATAGATAGACGGAGAGAGAGAGAGAGAGTAAGTGGGAGCGAGTTAGATACTGTAGTTAGATAGATAGACAGAGAGAGAGAGAGAGTAAGTGGGAGCGAGTTAGATACTGTAGTTAGATAGATAGACAGAGAGAGAGAGAGTAAGTAAGGCCATATGGTGCAGTGCGACACCCTACCTGGACCGCTTAACCTATCATACTCACTCTCTCTCTCTCACACACACACACACTCTCTCTATTATCTCTATCTATCTATATAATATATACTGTATATATATATAATATATATATATATATATTATATATATATATATATATATATATAGATATATATATATATATAGATATATATATATATATATATATAATATATAAAATTTATATATATATATATATATATATATATATATATATATATATATATATATATATATATATATATATAAAATTATATACTGTATATATATATTATGTTTTTTCTATCTATATTATATAGGCTACCTTCTGTGTGTATCTGTGTGTGTGACCTATTTTAGTTTCTTAACCCTCTCACAACTGTCTTCGTGGTGCGATGCATAAGGTGTTGATTTTCGGTGTGAGCATCCTGGATTCGAATCCACGGACTGCCACATGTGTTTGTAAATTTCATTAATCGATTTTAGGAGTACAGTTGGTTGTTGGAAGGAACATAATAATCCTTATGACGCAGAGGTTGCCAGATTAGCAATAAGAAATAGATTTCTCTCACTCTTATAATTACCTCTCCAAAATTAGTTTTCTGCCCAAGCTAACTCAAAGACAACTGCAGAGGTTGAAGTAACTAAACTAAAGGTTTCTAAATACCCCTGACGGTAACAAAGGCTTTAAAGTATCCGTAATAGGCTCAAAATTGCGTCAAAGGACGTGAGAGGGTTAATTTAGTTGCTTGGTTCTCTTCCCAAAACTTATTATCGAACTTAGCCCATCGGCTGCGGGAGACGTTCCGGAACGCCATGGCAATTTACAGCAATTTACAGGCTTTTAAAGCCTCTTAACACACAAAGAGCGGGTGGTAGGGTATTTTACACTGTGCCGCCCAGCGGGGGGTTTTTACCCTAAATAGGGTTGTTTCCGTGCTCACTTTCATGCATAAACAAGACCCAGAGCGTAAAACAAGTATCTATCCCTGAAAGGGCATAAACAGAGCTTTCCAATGACACCTGAACCATCCTTGTACGACCACTGGTTCTCTTGCAACGATCGTGCAACACGAGTGCAAAAAACCTAAAATACGGTAATTTCCGTACATACTTCCCTGTGTAGCGAGTGAGAGAGGGAGGAGGAGGGTAGAATACAGCTCAGTACACCCACCGCGGTGGTGGGGAGCGGTCATAAGGTTACTACGCTCGTCCCACCGCTCAGCTCTCTCTCAGAGCAACATTACGTGCTGAAAATGGCACTCGACATATGTGGTGCACCGCCACATAGTCCATATTTATTCAACTCCACATATGTGGTGCGCCGTTGGTTAAGGGTTAAAGCCTGTAGAATAGAGTACGAGGGAGTGGGAGCGCGACAGGCCACATGTCATTCCTCCAGCCAGTGTTCTCGGAACTGAGGACTCTGAGCCATACTCTCGCGAGAGATACAGCGCTGCCAAAGGCAAATGTAGCGCGACATTAGCGATAATTGCTCATTATAGCGATTGTCTATGGTAGACGCTAAGCTACGAAGCTCGTTTTGGTGTCATTTTGAAGCTATTTTCTTCTTGATTTTGGCTGAATACATTTAATTTCATTCAGACACTTGCTTAATCAATCAGGAGTGCCTGAATCAGCCCTAATATGGCGGAAATATGCCTTCACCATAAGTGTTAAATTAATGGAATGTGGTTGTGTTCCTTTCTTATTATATACGCCTAAAATCAAATGAATATACAGTAATGTACCAGTAGTTCCTCCAAAATGTCTGTTTTCACCCATGTTTGTATATACTGTATATATATATATATATATATATATTGAAATTGGTACCCAAATAGATCCCATTAACTTTCATGGTGTTGTTTGTTTTTCTATTAACGCAGGTCAATGGTTTCATATGGTGCCTGATAAGATCCCATTAACTTTTTTTATTTATTGGATTGCACCGCACTCACCCCAAGGGGACATCCCACACCAAGCATAAAAATATACCGGTACAGTTTTTAAGAGGGATATCAGAGGGATTATGAGATATGGTAGCCTATATCTAACCCCATTGATTGCTAGAGTTCCTTCCTAAGATGTATAAAAATCGTCTAATGTTATCAAGAACAAAATGAAAGGATTCCATGTTACTGAAAGGGATAATAATGTACCGTATATGATTCAAGAGTATAATCATTTCTATATTGTTTGAGTATAATAATTTCTATAATGTATGAGTATAATAATTTGTATATTATTTATCCAGATCTGTAGGTGACGTCTTGAGAGTGAGAGACAAGATGGGAGAGAGTGGTGATGTTGGTGATAGCCTTACTACTGAAGAAGGCATTGTAGGGGACGCTCACCGGTTGGGTACATTATATAACGACTCTGGAGGATCGGTAAGTATTATTATTATTATTAGTAGTAGTAGTAGTAGTAGTAGTAGTAGTAGTAGTAGTAGTAGTAGTAACTCAGTGAAGCCAGAGCATTACAAGAGAGACAAGGCAGACGGCAACACAAAAGAGAAAACACTGAGGACAAGGCCAGGAGATTCGGCGACCAGATGAGACAAGGTAAAGTGGCACCTGCAATACGATCACTGACAAAGGAGGCAGCTAGTGGGCTGTTGCCTATCACAAGAGATACCATCAAGCTGCTGGAAGAGAAACATCCGCAACCTAGTATATCCGAGAGTCAGAAGCTAGAGGGGGCTTATATACCACCGAACCCCGTCATCTACGAACAAATCACAGGCGAGAAGATTTGGAAAAAGGCTCTAGGGACACAAGGCAGTGCAGGACCCTCAGGGATGGATGCAAACGGTTTGGAGAACAATCCTGAGCAGCACACTTTTCGGAGTTGCAGCGACCGACTTACGCAGGGCGCTGGCAGATCTTGCAAGAAAAATGGCCACTCAAGATTGTCAACACTTGGAGGCCTACACAGCTTGTCGTCTAATACCATTGGACAAGAATCCAGGGTGCAGACCTGTAGGGGTGGGTGAAGTGTTGAGAAGAATCATCGGAAAATGCATAATGGAGGTGGTGAAGGACGATGTGCGGTCAGCGGCTGGAAATCTCCAAGTGTGTGCTGGCCACCAAGCAGGGGGAGAGGCAGCAATTCATGCAATAAGAGAAATATATGAGCAAGAAGAATGTGAAGCCGTGCGTTAGTGGATGCATCAAATGCCTTTAACACCATCAACAGAAAGACAGCAATTCACAACATCAAGGTAAAATGCCCCAGCTTAGCCACCTATGTAGAGAATACCTATAAACAGCCTGCAGACCTCTTCATAGTAAACAACCAAAACTCACGACGTGGAACGGCACTGAAATCAATGGAAGGAACCACACAAGGGGACCCAGTAGCAATGGCGATGTACGCATTAGGTCTCTCGGTGTTGCTATCATTAACAAGACATGAGACGACACATGTTAAGCAGGCGGCCTATGCAGATGATCTCACTGGAGCAGGGAAAGTCAATGATCTCAAGAGCTGGTGGGAGCAAGTATCACAAGTGGGACCAGAAATAGGATACTTTCCAAATGCTAGTAAGTCTATACTGATAGTAAAAGCAGAACATTACGAAAATGCCTTAGAAGCTTTCAACGGTAGTGAAGTGGTCGTAACAAAGGACGGACAGCGTCATCTAGGGGCAGTGATTGGCACAGAAGAGTTCAAGAAGCAATACATGGAAGAGAAGGTCAGAGAGTGGGTAAACGAAATAGAAATACTAGCCAAAATTGCAAAGACGGAACCACAGGCTGCATATTCGGCATTCACATATGGGGTCAAACACCGCTGGACCTACTTGATGCGTACCATTCCAAACGTGGGTCCACAACTTCAACCGCTAGAAGATGCCATCAGAGACAAACTCATCCCAGCTTGGATGAAGTCCCACACCCCAAATGCTACAGATGTTGCTCGCACTTCCTCCTAGGTTAGGAGGGCTTGGAATCATCAATCCGGTGAGGAGGGCGACAACGGAACACGAGAACTCAGTAAAGATAACAGAATCTCTCACTGAACGCATCGTAGCGCAAGATCCTGACGGCGAAGTGGACCAGGCGGACATCTACAACATCAGAAAGACCATCACGTCAGAGAGGCAAAACTCACAGAAAAATGACCTGGCACAATTGATGCGACAACTTTCCCCGAGACTAACAAGAAAAGTACAAATAGCACAAGAAACGGGTGCTTCAAATTGGCTGACAACACTACCAATCAGGGCAAAAGGCTTCAATCTAAACAAACAAGAATTTAATGATGCTATTGCACTGAGGCTATTGCATGATTGGCCGATTGAAGGACTGCCCGATCGATGCGTTTGTGGAATCAACAACGATGCAGACCACAGCATGATATGTAAGAAGGGAGGATTCATCAGCATCAGGCACGATGAAGTAAGAGATGTAACGGCGAACATGCTCAGGGAGGTGTGTCGAGATGTGGTGCGCGAACCATCACTCATTCCCTTGGAGGGAGAGATCTTGCAGCACAGGACGGCCAACACATCCAACGAAGCACGAGTGGACGTTAGTGCAAGAAGTTTTTGGACAAGAGCACAGCGAGCATTCTTTGACGTAAGAATATTCGACCCAAGGGCCCATAGCTACAGCGGGCTGTCTCTGGAGGCTGCACACAAGAGGAATGAACAAGAGAAGGTCAGGGCATATGGGGAAAGGATCTTAAATATCGAACATGGCAGCTTTACCCCACTAGTCTTCACCACATCTGGAGGGATGGGACCTAGGGCCCAGTGCTTCTATTCAAGGCTTGCAGAGATCATCGCAGAGAAGAAGAAACAGCCCAGGAGCCACGTTGTAGCCTGGATGAGGTGCCGTCTATCTTTCTCGTTGCTCAGATCAGCACTACTATGCCTGCGGGGAACAAGACTGTCTGCACCACAACCAGTGACGGTGGCAGAAGTGGACTACGAGGCAGCAGTGGCAGAGGGTCGCATAGGAAGGAGACTGGATTGAAGTTGCATGGTGTTGAATAGTAATATCTGATGCTTGTAAAATAAAATGTATGAACAATATTAAAAAAAAAAAAAAAAAAAAGTAGTAGTAGTAGTAGTAGTATTTTTTTTTTTTTTTTTTTTTTTTTTTTTTTTAAACCACTCAGCCTGTGCATCCCCTCTTTGGACCCTAAACCAGGTCAGAACAGTCATCAAAGCGTCCGACTTGGTAGTCATTCAGCTACTTACTATTCCGGGGTCAGCACTCAGACTCATCATCGTGGATACTACTACTACATTGGTTTTTATTTAATATTGTTCATACATTTTATTTTACAAGCATCAGATATTACTATTCAACACCATGCAACTTCAATCCAGTCTCCTTCCTATGCGACCCTCTGCCACTGCTGCCTCGTAGTCCACTTCTGCCACCGTCGCTGGTTGTGGTGCAGACAGTCTTGTTCCCCGCAGGCATAGTAGTGCTGATCTGAGCAACGAGAAAGATAGACGGCACCTCATCCAGGCTACAACGTGGCTCCTGGGCTGTTTTTCTTCTCTGCGATGATCTCTGCAAGCCTTGAATAGAAGCACTGGGCCCTAGGTCCCATCCCTCCAGATGTGGTGTGGCTAGTAGTAGTAGTAGTAGTAATAGTAGTAGTAGTAGGCAAAACTCACAGAAAAATGACCTGGCACAATTGATGGGACAACTTTCCCCGAGACAAACAAGAAAACTACAAATAGCACAAGAAACGGGCGCTTCAAATTGGCTGACAACACTACCAATCAAGGCAAAAGGCTTCAATCTCAACAAACAAGAATTTAATGATGCTATTGCACTGAGGTATGATTGGCCGATTGAAGACTGCCCGATCGATGCGTTTGTGGAACCAACAACGATGCAGACCACTCCATGATATGTATGAAAGGAGGATTCATCAGCATCAGACACGATGAAGTAAGAGATGTAACGGCGAACATGCTCAGGGAGGTGTGTAGAGATGTGGTGCGCGAACCATCACTCATTCCCTTGGGTGGAGAGATCATGCAGCACAGGACTGCCAACACATCCAATGAAGCAAGATTGGACGTTAGTGCAAGAGGCTTTTGGACAAATGCACAGCGAGCGTTCTTTGACATAAGAGTATTTGACCCAATGGCCCATAGCTACAGCGAGCTGTCTCTGGATGCTGCACACAAGAGGAACGAACAAGAGAAGGTCAGGGCATATGGGGAAAGGATCTTAAATGTCGAACATGGCAGCTTTACCCCACTAGTCTTCACCACATCTGGAGGGATGGGACCCAGGGCCCAGTGCTTCTATTCAAGGCTTGCAGAGATCATCGCAGAGAAGAAGCAATAGCCTAAGAGCCACGTCGTAGCCTGGATGAGGTGCCGTCTATCTTTCTCATTGCTCAGATCAGCACTACTATGCCTGCGGGGAACAAGACGGTCTGCACCACAACCAGTGACGGTGGCAGAAATGGACTACGAGACAGAAGTGGCAGAGGGTCGCATAGGAAGGAGACTGGATTGAAGCTGCATGGTGTAGAATAGTATCTGATGCTTGTAAAATAAAATGTATGAACAATATTAAATAAAAATCAATCTAGTAGTAGTAAAAAAAAAGTAGTAGTAGTAGTAGTATTAGTAGTAGTCAATCAATCAATCAATCAAATTTATTTCGTAATATAATATTGCATAGGTACCGGTATAGAAATTAGGACAGTCATAAAAATGTTATCACATTCATGTGACTAGACTTACCGGTAATACAAACATAGGTATATATACAATACATCATCATGGATACATAAAAACTATACACACACGCAAAATATTTAAATATTTATAGTACCGTAGTAGTAGTAGTAGTAGGGGAGGTGTGGTGGAGTGGTCTTGCCACTGGACTGGTAATCCAATGGGCCCGGGTTCGAATCCCGATGTATCAATGGAAAGATATTATTAGGATGGAATTTGTGCTGTACCTAGTATCAGTGCATAACCACAAAGCCCACCGAAACGCCAAACAAATACCCTTATGTTCTATGAATAAATAGCACTGTATAAATATTCCCATATTCAAAATATGCTATGCTACAGGAGGGCAATGCCTAGTGAGTTCATTGCTCAATAGGTGGTGTTCTGAGAGTGAGGGTCCTAGTCTAGGAACATAAGACAGTGAAGCACTGGAGCGAGGGTAGTTTCAGAGATTGAGGCTGCTTCAAGCCGTGAGTGGGCAACTAAGCCCCATGCATCCTGCGAAGGCAAGATGGCCAGGGCTGGTTGCAGCTAAAAAATATTGCTTCACATGTCTCACCACCTAGACTGGAATGAGACCTCACAGGCTTCAACCATTCATTGTATACGGTAATGGTTGAATGTACAGGTTCTCTGCCTATGCCCGAGAGGGAAATATAGAAATTAAAGAAATCTAGAATATAGAAGAAAAAAAGTACTGTAGTCGTAGTAATAATACTATTAGTAGTAGTTGTTGTTGTTGTTGTTGGTGTTCCCCAGGCTGTCTGACCAAACAGCCCCATGGTCCCGAGCAAGGCCAAGGCCATAACCGAGCCACATAACCCTCCCTGCTTGGCCACTAAGAAAGCCCAGGTGACCGAAGCCGCTCCCAGGCGAGGAGCTGAGGAGGATGCGGAAATGCCCGGGACACCGAAGCCCCACCCAAAGCCCTGTGCCCCTCAACAATTATGAAGGGAAAGTTGAGGGCAAAGGAAAAATGTGACGCGTTGGCTCCCAGTCTGCCAACCTCTAGGTTGGCAGATTGAAAGGTCAATCCACGGAAGAGACGCCGTCACTTGAGATCTAGAAAAATATATTAGTAAAAGGAACAGTCAGAGTAAGCTATGGGTATGGCAGAGATCGCTCAGTTCTCACTCTGATAAACCAGCCCATCACCACATGACTAGAACCCAATCCTCTCAGCATCAGCTAGGAAAGGCCCTAGAAAGCCACCTTTGGCAGGGGGATTGTTCCCTATTTCAACCTCTTTTGGGGGTTGGGCACCCGCCCAAGTTAGGGTTATTTGTTAAAGTTGCCCCTGCCAAATTGGTTCTGTTATACTGTATTCTCAAGTTCTTTCCATTAACTCATAGGCTGCGGACATTGCCTTCCAGAGTGTTATCTATATCTAAATCTATATTTTATTTCTTCTTCTCTCCATTAAGATCGTTGAGCTGCTGTCCACCTCATCCTCTTGGAGTGAAGTATTTGAGAACGACTCCACCTCCTCCTTGTGAACCTAACCACCTCCTCCTCCAACCTCACTGTTAACGGTAGCCTAGCGGGGTGATGATGGTATCAGTACTGTACAGAGTGGAGCGGAGCTACTTTAACACTTTTTCAGGTACAAATGCAAGGTTTGGGTATATTATATAATACACACACTCATACGAACACTCTCACATACACGCGCACACAATAAAAACACACACACACAAACACACACACACCACACACACACAACACACACACACACACACATAAAATTGACAAAAATTTACAAAATCGACCAAGAAAACTTCATAGAGAGGGATGGAGGTGAGAGGACAAGAGGTCACAGCTACAAACTAAAAGTGCTAAATAGTAAATCTGATCTGAAACGTAACAGATTCCTACAAACTCGATTAGTGGGTGGAACAAATTGCCAGCCGAAGTAGTGTCTGCACCATCAGTGCATAGTTTCAAAGCACGGTATGACAAACATATCTTAGGAGGCGGGAATTAACGAGCGTGCTCACTCCGCAATACAACTAGTGTAAGTACAACTAGTGTAAGTACACACACACACACACACAAACACACACACACACAGTTACACACACACACACACACACACAACACAAACACCCACACACACACACACCACAGATTAAGGCGCTTGGAGCAGGTAATGGGGGACTAGAAAGTATAAGGATTCTATATAGCAATGTCGATGGGCTAATCTAAGAAACTAGAACTAACAGACTTACTCAATACTATGAAACCAAATAGTATGTCTCACTGAGACAAAACTAAGAGAGGACCTTGATATAAATTTGCTAGGATGGTCTGAATACAGGATTTGGAGGAGGGACAGAAAATTTCGACAGGAGGTGGAGTGTGCATCCTTACTAGGAAAGATTTGATTGTGTCTGAGATCAAACTAGAAACTTCAACAGCAGAAGTTTTAGCATAGAGATGTGGTGGAAACGACAAAATAGTGGTGATAGTAGGTATGTACCTCCCAAGACGAACACATGGGGTAAGGAGGAGCATAGCCTAATGCGTAAGGAAACAAATTGTGTGCTAGGAAATATCTTGGCTTCAAAGGATGAAATAGTCATGTGTGGGGACTTTAACTGCAAGGAAGTGATGGGAAGATCTTGAAGCCAGACAGGGGAGGAAAGTTGGGGCTATGAATTTTAAGTATGGCCATGGAAAATTCTATATACCAACATGTAAAAGAGTCAACAAGAGTAAGGGGAAGTGATCAACCAGCTAGATTGGACCTTCTATTCACAAGAAGGGAGGAGGAGGTTCAAAGTATCAGTACGTATGCCCACTAGGAAAAAGCGACCATGCAGTTCTAGACATAGACTTACTATTGAAGTATATAGTACAAAGGAGTACAAAGGAGTACAAAGGAAATCAAGCAACAACAGATCTAGTGACCCTATAGGTGCTTGTCCTCCAAAACTGAGGATCAAGTGTCCAAACAGTGGTTTAGAGTGGGTAAGGGAACATTGGAAGGGAATTACTGCCCTGGAACTAATGTCCGTGGCAGGATTAGGAAGTAGTAGGGGACAGATGGGTTAGTAACTGAGGGGGGGATAAAATAAAGTTATTCATTTACAAACGCAGTCAGTCGCGGGTTTGATGCGAGATATTTGTCTAGGCGGAGTTTAAATGAATCAACGGTGATGCAGTCTATAACGTTTCGGGGAAGCCCATTCCACAAGTTGACAACTCGATTGAAGAAGAAATTCTAATACCTTTACTCATGTGAGCGAAAAGAATTACCAAGAATTTTGCAACCGTTTCCCGGCGTGTAATTATATTAGTCGATAGTGAAGTATTTACTACAGTTCATATTGTCGATGCCTTTGATGATTTTGAACACTTGAATTAAGTCACCTCTTAATCTGCGCTGGGTTAAAGGAAATAGGTATAATTCTCTAAGGACGCTCTTAGTATGGTTTGTTCTTTAGGCTAGGTATCATTTTGGTAACTCTACGTTGAACTCGTTCTAGCTGTTTATATCTTTTTGGTAATAAGGGCACCAGGATTGAACGCAGTATTCCAGAAGCGGGCGACTAATGAATTGTAAAGGGTTAGGATAACTTCTTGGATTTATGCTCAATGACCTGCTATAAAGCCAATTATTTTGTTTGCCTTCTTAACAACTGAACATTGTTGACTCGGTTTTAGGTTACTCGATATTGTTACCCAGATCGGTTTCTCTGTTTACATTCTTAAGATGAGTGCCATTCATCGAATAGTTTGCTTTCTCATTTAGGTATCCGATATGTAGTACTTTACATTTATCCGCATTGAAACTCATTTGCCAAATTTGGGCCCAACATGACAATTTATCTAGATTGTGTTGCATATCGTCAACTTGTTTCTTTTGAGAGTACGCTATTTGCAATTTTTGTATCTTATTTTAATCTACCCAAGGGAAGGGAAAAGCACAAGGAAAATCACTGGATGTATTCCAGAACCGATTTTCGCAGGACAACAGGATTTTTACAAGTCACAAAATTGCGATCAGGTGTTATCTGAAAGTGAGGTAGACAAAAAACTCAAGTCATTCATGGAGATCTATGATACTGGTATAAAAACTTTTGTCCCTAAGTACATTAATAAAAGGAAAAAAAGTACTCGCAAAGTATGGTTTAACCGCGAATGTAGGCAAGCACAGGAAGCAAAAAACAAAGCCTGGAAAAAGATGAGAAACTGGGATTCGGAAGATAACAGGCAAAAGTATAAAGAGGAGAAACAAATACACCGAAATGAGGAGGAGGAGGTCAGAGGCAAACCATGAGAAGGGATAGTGGAGAACTGAAAAGAATCCAAAAATGTTTTTCCAAGTTGTAAACGGCAAAAGGAAGATAAAAGCCACGATCGTAAAGATTAAAAGTGGAAACAGAATCATAGAAGAGGATACAGAAATTGCGGAAGAACTAAATAGAAATTTTGCATCAGTATTTACAAAAGAAGGAGAATTCATTGCACCAGAAACCAATGAGATAGGTACAGAGGAAATGCCGGAAGTCACAGTTAACAGACCAGAGCTCATAGACAAAATGAGTAAGGTGGATCCAAACAAAGCCGCCGGACCGGACGGAGTATCAGGCTGGATTATTAAAGAAAATGCCAAGGAAAAACTGAGTACACCCTTATATGATATAATGACCAAATCATTGGACACAGGGATAGTACCTACAGAATGGAAAAGAGCAAACATTATTCCTATATTTAAGGGAGGAAGCAGAGATAACCACTGAAACTATAGACCTGTATCAACTAGTTGAGCATCCTCATGAAGATTCTGGAAGGATTAATAAGGGACACATGGGTGAACTACCTGGAATCCAAAAGATTACTTACTGAACGACAATTTGGATTCAGAGGAGGCAGATCATGTGTAAGAAACTTGTTGAGGTTTTACTCTAGAGTAATAGACACAGTGGACAAGAGGGAAGGATGGGTAGACTGTGCCTACCTAGACTTTAAAAAGGCATTTGACAAAGTTCCACACAAGAGATTGCTATGGAAATTAAAACATGAGGGAAAAGTAGGAGACAAACTGCTGAATGGATGGAGAGCTACCTTAGCGGAAGACAGGTGAGAACAACAGTACGGGGCAAATCGTCAAAGTCGACTCAACTTACGGGTGGAGTAGCACGAGGATCTGATCTAGCCCCAATCATGTTTCTAATATTTGTAAATGACTTACCTGAGGGACTAACAAGCTACATGCCGATGTTTGCGGACGATGGTAAGCTGCTTAAAACGATCAGAACCCAGGAGGATGGCCTTGAGCTCCAAGCAGATTTGCAAAAGATCCATGAATGGAGCATCAAATGGAATATGGAGTTCAATGCAGGGAAATGTAAGACTCTACGAAATGGGTAAAAGCAAGTACAGACCTAGAAAAGATTATAAACTAGGAAACGAAGTGATTCCCAAAGCAGAAAAAGAAAAAGACTTGGGGATAGAATTAAGGATAACATGTCTCCAGAAAGCCACGTAAATAAGATAGTGAGAGAATCACTAGCACTATTGGCAAATATCAGGATGTCTTTCAATTATCTTAATGAAAACACCATGAAACAAATAATAACGGCAATAATAAGACCCAGGATGGGATATGCATCTGTAGTGTGGTCCCCTCACATGAAGAAACATATCCACAAAATTGAGAGGGTACAGAGAGCAGCTACGAGGATGATCCCAGGTTTGGAAAATTTGGAGTACCAAGAGAGGCTCGAGAGATTGAATCTACCTACACTGGAACAGAGAAGGAAACGAGGACAGCAAATTCAGATATACAAATGTGTTAGAGGTATTGACAAAATCGACCAAGAAAACTTCATAGAGAGGGATGGAGGTGAGAGAACAAGACGTCACAGCTACAAACTGAAAGTGCCTAATAGTAAATCTGATCTGAAAAGTAAAAGATTTCCTACCAACTCGATTAGTGGGTGGAACAAATTGCCAGCCGAAGTAGGTCTGCACCATCAGGGCATGGTTTCAAAGCACGGTATGACAAACATATCTTAGGAGGCGGGAATTAACGAGCATGCTCACGCCCGCAAAATTACAACTAGTGTAAGTACAAACTACAGTAAGTGATAAGGTACAACACGGTTACAAGGCGAGCTGGGTACTCGGTACTGGTCAAACCTAAGTAACTGGTCCAACCTAAGCCTTCGGGGTTGAGACTGGTACCGTAGTGAAGAATGGTACCGTTACAGGTTAAACCCTAAGCCTCGTATCCAGATGTCGCCGATTGGCTAAAATACAGGACCTACACACATCCACAAGCCATTCCAACGATACATAAAAAACACGTAAGCATGCATTTCCGCGCAATTACACTTCCCAGTTAAGGAGGCGCGATAATAATGAGCTTAGCTCGCATTGCGTGGATTCCCCTTGACGAACAAGTGTAAAACTGAGTAAAAACACACACACACACACACCACACTTTTCAAAAAATAGAGTACAGTTAAAACCGTAAATTAGCAAAGTTAATCTAAATTTCCCTAAGTAACGCAAAAATATGCTGAAATAATGCATTGTTACAAAAGAACACAATAATAATTAGTCCATAAATTACATACTATTTAAATAAAATAAATGGAAGCCCATATGAACTTACAGGCAATGAAAACCTTATCCATTATTTTTTGGATTTACAGGTATTTTTTTGTTTTTTGTTTTTTGTTAATCTTTTGCAGGGAGCCAACTTTTCTGTCTGCTGGCCTTCTTGGTGGCCTCACAACTTCCGTCTGTCCGGACTGGGTGAGGAGGTGCCATCCTGGGGTGTTGTGGGTATCCTGCTCTTCACACTCATTGGCCTGTCCTGGATATCTGCGCTGTGGACAATATTGGCGTTGGAATAATGTCCTTCCTATTAGTAGAACGTCGGGTCATGTTCTGTACCTGACCTATACCGTGTTGGCCCCGCCTAGGGACACCAGGATCTGTATGACCTCGGTCCGATAAGGTCTTTAGGCCGCTTAAGGTTCGTGTAATATGATAAAGTTTTGGGTTATTCGTTTTTATGTATACTGTATTTAGTAGATAATCTCAGTTCAATTGAGATTGACACACCAATCATGAGTAAGTTAAGGTATGTTCGGTTAAATCAGAAACTCGAATCTACTACTCTAAATATTCTGTGCCTTGCTGGATATCTGCTGCTGTGGACATATTGGCATGGAATATGTCCTTTCCTATTAGTTAATACCGT